>CM053030.1:341590120-341755159 GCA_028564925.1 Lithobates sylvaticus | reverse complement strand
TTGGTAGGTGTATGTATGTCAGGTAGGTCAGTGTATGTTAGGTAGATGTTTGTAGGTCAGGTAGGTCAGTGTATGTTATGCAGGTCAGTGTATGTTAGGTAGGTGTATGTATGTCAGGTAGGTCAGTGTATGTTAGGTAGGTGTATGTATGTCAGGTAGGTCAGTGTATGCTAGGTAGATGTATGCAGGTCAGGGTATGTTAGGTAGGTGTATGTATGTTAGGTAGGTCAGGGTATGTTTGGTAGGTGTATGTATGTCAGGTAGGTCAGTGTATGTTAGGTAGGTGTATGTATGTCAAGTAGGTGAGATCAGTGAGGTATGTAGGTGAGGTCAGTGTCAGGTAGCTGAGATTAGTGGTCAAAATTAATGGGCACTGGTAAGCCCCAGGCAGCAACCAGCAAGTGAGCTTACCCCCGCCACACAACCCTACCGCCCAGCCAAAAATACCCATGCCCCGACCACCCTGGACCCCGCCCCCCCGTGCCAGCATCGGAAGCCCCTGGTCTTTTTGCCACCTAGCAACGCCCCTGGCTGAACCCAACAGACAATCTTCAAACCATAAGCATATGCACAAGGGCTATTGAAGTTTCTGGGGGACAAATAATGTAATTTTATTCTGGCCCTTTTTAAGGGAAATTTTCAAGCCTACATAGAAGGCATGTACTACCAATGCAAAAATATATTAATAAAAATACCTTCATGAAAGAGGGTCTTTTAAATTGACATTAAACATTAAAATACACAAATCCTTTAAATAACATGCTTGGGGATGCACCAGTACAATGTAGTTCTGAAAAAATCACAAGCTAAAAAAATCTACCACTGTTAAATAGGGATGAGCCGAACACCCCCCCGTTCGGTTCGCACCAGAACATGCGAACGGGCAAAAAATTAGTTTGAACACGTGAACACCGTTTAAAGGGTCTGGTATGGATTTTGAGGGGGACCCCCACGCCATTTTTTTCATTTTGGCGTGGGGTTCCCCTTAACATCCATACAAGACCTGAAGAGCCTGGTATGGAATTTACGCATTTTTTTTTTTAATTTTGGTTCGGGGTTCCCCTGTGGGGAAATCCCCATGCTGTTTTTATCAATGAACTTTTATGTGTATTGCGGACCGACAATTCATTGTAGCCATACGTAGTTTTAAATTAGTTTTTTTCCTTTAGAAATTTAATTTTGCTGTCAGACTGTTCTAAACACGGGAAACATGCGCCACTTTACAGGCATACTATAGACACCCCCCAGGTATGAAATTTAAAGGCATATTACACTTTTATTGTTTCACTTTAGGCATTATTAAAATCACTGCTCCTGAAAAAACTGCCGTTTTTAAAATTAATTTTTTTTTGCATTGATACATGTCCCCTGGGGCAGGACCCCCAGGGGACAATAACTTGCATATAAGCCTTTAAAATTAGCACTTTTGATTTTTCCCATAGACTTTAAAAGGGTGTTCCGCGGCTTTCGAATTTGCTGCGAACACCCAAAATTGTTCGCTGTTCGCCAGGAGTTCGACTCGAACATAAAGCTCATCCCTGGTAGGAACACATGATTTGTCTCCTTTCCTCTGAGAGAACGGGGATGTGTGTATTTACACACACACATCCCTGTTCTCGTCTTGTCACGAGCGATCGCGGGTGCCCAGCGGACATCTATGTCTTAAAGGTGCGACGTATAGCTACACTGATTTGCGCAGCCGTGCCAACCTGCCACAGTACAACTGCGGAGGCTGGACGACTAGCAGTTAAGGTTAAACTGCTTTTCCTCCAATCTCATTGTGTGGCCCCATGTCCTCTTTCACTCCCTGAGACTGGGAGACTGAATAATTTTTTTCCTATGCTGGTATCACCATTGAAGTATTTTTAATTCGCTATCATGTCCCCCCTCAAGCGTCGCTTCTCTAGCGAGAATAAATTTAGTGCTTGCAGTCGTTCCTTGTAATTGAGGTGCTCAAGTCCCCTTATTAGTTTTGTTTCCCTTCTTTGGACTCTCTCCAGTTCCAGCACAACCCTTCTGAAGACTGGTGACCAGAACTGGACAAGAGTTTTATAAAGTGGTAGGATTATCCCTGGAATGCATCCCTTTTTTTTATACATGCTAATATTTGGCTGGCTTTGGTAGCTGCAGCTTGACATTGCATGCTATTTCTCAATTTGTTATCTACTAGGACCCCTAGATCTTTCTCCATCATTGATTCCCCCAGAGCTTCTCTCCCTAGTGTGAAGTTTACATTTATGTTTTATGCCCCCAAGTGCATTACTTTACATTTCTCCACATTAAACCTCATTTGCCATGTAGTTGCCCACTTCATTATCCACTTCCCGACCGCCTCCTGCACATATACATCGGCAGAATGGCACGGCTAGGCAAAAGCACGTACAGGTACGTCCCCTTTAATTGCCTAGCCGTGGGGTCGCGTGCGCACCGCCAGTGGCGCGCTCGCGACCCGGTCGGGAGCTCCGTGACCACGGCCGCGGGACCAGCGGACCCGATCGCCGCTGGTGTCCTGCGATCGGGTCACAGAGCTGAAGAACGGGGAGAGGTCTGTGTAAACAAACCTCTCCCCGCGCTTCCTACACTGACTGTCACTGATCCGGCTGTTACCTGTCATCGGGAACAGCCGATCAGTGACATCAGATGTCAGCCACGCCCCCTACTGTAAAAAAAAACACAACACGTCACACTGACTTTTTGTTAACTCCTTCACTGCCACTGTCATTTACATAGGAATCAGTGCTATTTAAATAGCACTGATTTCTGTATAAATGACAATGGTCCCAAAAATGTGTCAAAAATGTCCGATGTGTCCGCCATAATGTCGCAGTCACAATAAAAATCGCTGATCGCCGCCATTACTAGTAAAAAAAAAATATTAATAAAAATGCTATAAAACTATCCCCTATTTTGTAAACGCTATAACTTTTGCACAAACCAATCAATAATCGCTAAATGCGATTTTTTTTACCAAAAATATGTAGAATAATACGTATCGGCCTAAACTGAGGAAAAAAAATGTTTTTTTATATATTTTTTGGGGATATTTATTATAGCAAAAAGTAAAAAATATTGCATTTTTTTCAAAATTGTCGCTCTATTTTTGTTTATAGCGCAAAAAAAAAAATACCACCAAAAGAAAGCTCTATTTGTGGGAAAAAAAAGACGCCAATTTTGTTTGGGAGCCACGTCGCAAATTGTCAGTTAAAGCAACGCAGTGCCGAATCGCAAAAAGGGGCCTGGTCCTTTGGCTGCCAATTGGTCCGGGGCTGAAGTGGTTATTTTGTTAAGGTCTTCCTGTAAAATTTCTATATCCTGATGTGAAGTCATTGCCCTGCTTATTTTTGTGTCCTTCGCAAAAACTGAGATTGAGCTATTTATCCCATCCTCTATATCATTTATAAATAAATTGAATAGAATTAGTCCTAAGACAGAACCTTGGGGTACCCCACTTACCACTCCAGACCAGTCTGAGTATACGTTATTTATCACCACCCTTTGGATGTGCCCCTGTAACCATTTTTTTACCCAAGAACAAACCTTATGGTCCACGCCTGCAGACCTCAGCTTGTAAATTAAACGTTTATGGGGGACTGTATAAAATGCTTTTGCAAAATCCCGGGTACACTAAATCCACAGGCCTACCCTGTCTAGATGGCAGCTCACTTCCTTGTAGAGTGTTAGCAGATTGGTCTGGCAGGAACGACCTTTTGTAAACCCATGCTGATTAATACTAATGATATTTTTTTCTTCAGTACATTTTTGAATATAGTGCCTTATCATCCCCTCCAATAATGTACCTACTATTGATGTTAGGCTGACTGGCCTGTAGTTTCCAGGGATTTGTCTCTGCCCTTTTTTTCATATTGGTACCACATTGGCTTTTCTCCAAGCTTTTCTCCAGTCAGCTGATACAATTCCTGTCAGTATGCTGTCCACAAAGATTAGGAACAATGGTCTGGCTATAATCTGACTGAGTTCTCTGAGGACTCTCAGGTGTGTGCCATCTGGTCCTGGTGATTTATTTGTATTAGGTTTATTAAGTCTTTCCTTCACTCCGGCCTCTGTTAGCCACAAGGGTATGCCCGGTGATGTGTCACTAAAAGTACTGTCGCGGTCGGTATACCGCTCCTTTTCCTGCGTAAAAAAGAAGAAGAAGGCATTTAGTACAGTTGCCTTCTCTGTGTCATCTGTAACCATCCTCCCATCCTTGTCTTTTATGTGGGCAATGTGCTCTGATCTTGCCTTTTTACTGTTAATATATCTAAGAAATGTCTATGGATTTTTTTTACTCTCCTCCACTATGTGTCTCTAGTAGTATTTTTTAGCCACCCTTATGGTGTTCTTATGCCGCGTACACACGATCGGAATTCTCGTTGGCAAAGCCTTGGATGTTTTTTTCGACGGAATTCCGCTCAAGCTTCCGACCGTCAAGAACGCGGTGACGTACAACACTGCGATGAGCTGAGAAAATTAAGTTCAATGCTTCCGAGCATGCGTCGGAATTGCCAGAGACTTTCGGAATTTCTGTCTGAAAAATTGAGAACATGCTCTCAAGCTTTTGCTGGCCGAAATTCCACCAGCAAAAGTCCGATGGTGCCTACACACGGTCCCATTTTCCGACCAAAAGCTCACATCAGTCTTTTGCCGGTGGAATTTCCGATCGTGTGTACGCAGCATTACATTTCTTATTGCATTTCTTGTAGTGTTGGAATGTTGACGGTGACCAATCCCCTTTGTATTTTTAAAGGCCATTTTTTTTCTCTTTAATGAGGCTTTTTACATTGCAGTTTAGCCACCCAGGTTTAATCTTCACTCTTCTATATTTATTGCCCATTGAAATACACGGTGTAATACCTTTGTTTTAATATGCTCCTAAAGCATTCACATTTTTCTTCCGTGTTCAATGTTTTTAGGATTTGCTCCCAATTGATGTAATGTAGTAATGACCACAGTTCAGAAAAATTAGCTTGTTTGAAATTAAGTGTTCTAGTGCTACCCTTGTGCCTCCTTTTTCTATGATTTATGCTAAACGCGATCATCCTATGATCGCTAGATCCCAAGTTGTCCCGTATTGCCACATCTGAGATTAGACTTGGATCGTTACATAGTTACATAGTTGGTGAGGTTGAATAAAGACACAAGTCCATCAAGTCCAACCTATGTGTGTGATTATATGTCAGTGATTACATTGTATATCCCTGTATGTTGCGGTCGTTCAGGTGCTTATCTAATAGTTTCTTGAAACTATCAATGCCCCCCGCTGAGACCACTGCCTGTGGAAGGGAATTCCACATCCTTGCCGCTCTTACAGTAAAGAACCCTCTACGTAGTTTAAGGTTAAACCTCTTTTCTTCTAATTTTAATGAGTTGCCACGAGTCTTGTTAAACTCCCTTTTGTAAAAAAGTTTTATCCCTATTGTGGGGTCACCAGTATGGTATTTGTATATTGAAATCATATCCCCTCTCAAGCGTCTTTTCTCCAAAGAGAATAAGTTCAGTGCTTGCAACCTTTCCTCATAACTAATATCCTCCAGACCATTTTTAGCTTTGTTGCCCTTCTTTGTACTCGCTTCATTTCCAGTACATCCTTCCTGAGGACTGGTGCCCAGAACTGGACAGCATACTCCAGGTGCGGCAGGACTAGAGTCTTGTAGAACGGGAGAATTATTGTTTTATCTCTGGAGTTGATCCCCTTTTTAATGCATGCCAATATTCTGTTTGCTTTGTTAGCAGCAGCTTGGCATTGCATGCCATTACTGAGCCTATCATCTACTAGGACCACCAGGTCAATTAATAGATCTAGCAGGGCATTCTTTCTAGTTTGGGAATCCACCAATTGGGACATGAAGTTGTGCTGTAAGACATTCATGAAATGACAGCGCTTTTATGAGCGAGCTGTCCCCTCTGCCCAGTCAATATCGAGATAATTGAAGTCCCCCATTATGATGACATTTCTCTGCCTCACTGCCATTTCTTACTGTGATAGTAAGTCCAGCTTCTCCTCCTCCTTTAGGTTTGGGGGCCTATAAAATACCCCCACTATTAATTCCCCAGTTCTTCTCTTTGAAGTTCTACCCACACTGATATCACCTACCCCTCGTCCCATTCACAATGTCTCTCCTCTCTACCACCCTTGCATCCTTTTTCACATATAGACACACCCCTCCCCCTCTTCTACCTTCCCTGTCCTTCTGATACAAGGAATACCCTTGGATATTTGCCAGTGGGGATGAGCTTCGAGTTCGAATCAAACTCATATTCGATTCAAACATTGCCTGTTCGCCTGTTCACCGAACAGCAAACAATTTGGGGTGTTTGCGGCAAATTCGAAAAGCCACGGAACACCCTGTAAAAGTCTATGGGAGAAATCAAAAGTGCTAATTGTAAAGGCTTATATGCAAGTTATTGTCATAAAAAGTGTTTGGGGACCTGGGTCTTGCCCCAGGGGACATCTATCAATGCAAAAAAAGTTTTAAAAACTGACGTTTTTTTTTTGGGAGCAGTGATTTCAATAATGCTTAAAGTGAAACAATAAAAGTGTAATATTCCTTTAAATTTCGTACCTAGCGGTGTGTATAGTATGCATGTAAAGGGGCGCATGTTTCCCGTGCTTAGAATTGTCCCTGCACAAAGTGTCATTTCTGCAGGAAAAAAGTCATTTAAAAGCACTCGCGGCTATAATGAATTGTCGGCTCCCTTAATACAGAGAACAGTCATTGATAAAAAATAAATAAAATGCGTGGGGTTCCCGCCAAATTCAATTACCAGGCCCTTCAGGTCTGGTATGGATATTAAGGGGAACCCCGCGTCAAATTTATAAAAAAAATGATGTGGGGTTCCCCCCAAATATCCATACCAGACCCTTCAGGTCTGGTATGGATTTTAAGGGGAACTCCATGCCAAATAAAAAAAATGGCGTGGAGTTCCCCCCAAAATATCCATACCAGATCCTTTATCCGAGCACGCAACCTGGCAGGCCACAGGAAAAGAGGGGGAACGGGAGAGCGCCCCCCCTCCTGAAACGTTCCAGGCCACATGCCCTCAACATTGGGAGGATGCTTTGTGGGTCTGCGACCCTTCAAAGCACCATGTCCCCATGTTCATGGGGACAAGGGCCTCATCCCCACAACCCTGGCCGGTGGTTGTGGGGGTCGGCGGCTTATCAGAATCTGGAAGCCCCTTTAACAAAGATCCCCAGATCCCACCCTCCCCTGTTTGAAATGGTAAGGGGGGTACAAAAGTACCCCTACCATTTCACAAAGAAAGTGTAAAAAATTGTTAAAAAACACACTGACACCGTTGGGATAAGTCCTTTATTAAAAAAATAACAAATAAAAAAAGATTCCAGCGGTGGTAATCCACTCTTCCCTGGGGTCCAGCGATGGGTGATCTCTCCCGATGGTTCAGCGCATCCTGTCTCCATGGAGACACTGCGGGAATCCCGGCCTGACAGGTCTTAGCTGAGGAGGACGGGGCCACCCGTCACCTGACCCCACCCCCCTCTGAAGCAAGGGGAAACCCAGGCTTCCCCAGTGACGTATGGGTGACCCCCATGATGTAACGGAAACCTGCGTGTGTTTTTTTGCTTTCAAATTTTTTTATTATTGAGAGAAAAAAGAAACATGAACAATAATAAAACTAAGATAATACATACAGTCATTGTATAGAGGCGAGTTGCAAATCATTAAGAACATATATGAAACTAAGAACCTCTAGTAGTCAAGGAGGTGATATATTCCGTAAACCCTAGGAGTGCTGCAAATGTTGAGACCAAGGCTCCCCAGGTGTTACCCTGTGTCACCCGCGTCCTGCTCCTTAAAACTCTTGCTCCGGGAGGTTCCCCCGGCACCCCTAAGGGGATCAAACTGTGTCGGAGCAGCCCCCCCGAGTCCTCCGGGGCATTTTCAATTCCTAATTGTGGCTCACAGGATTGCGTAAGCTGTGGATACAATCCCCAAATCCAGGGGCCCCTACACCGCGCTGAAAATTGCACTCACTAAATGGCCACAACAAGCCCATGCAATGCATACCTTAATAGATGAAATGCAAAATAAAAAATAAAAATAAAAATCGAACCAGAAAGAATAAAAGGAGAAGAGGGCGAGGGAAAGGAGGGGAGTAGAGAGAAAAGGAGGGGGAGCCGTCTGACAGGTAGAAGGTTGTAGGGAAATTGTTGACGCGCCCTGGTTACGTTTGTATACCAGGGATGAGGGAGATGCCCACGTGGTTTTCCCAGGGTTCCCAGGTGGATTCAAATTGTGCTTTGGAGTCCAGGAGAACACTGGTCAATTTCTCTTGGGACATAATCCATGAGATTTTGTGCTTGGCGGCTTTGAGGGATACCCCAGGTTTTTTCCAGGCCTTGGCAATGGTTAACTTTGCGCCCAAGAGAATGAAATAGGTCAATTTCCAGCTCCATTTAGTAGCCCCTGAGATATTGATGTTCAATAGAGCTACTGCAGGGGTTCTGGGTAGTTGAAGCCCAGTTACTGTGTGAATCAGGGTAAACAGCCTTTTCCAGAATGATCTGATTTTGGGACATTCCCACCATATGTGAGCCATGGAGCCCTGTAGGGCACATCCCCTGAAGCATTGGGGGTTAGCGGTTGGAAACATGCGGGCCAATTTAGAGGGCGTGAGATACCATCTTGTCATTACTTTGAGGTTCGATTCTATAAGGGAAATGTTCTTAATTCCTTTATAGGCTCTGGAAAAGGATGTCTGCCACTGCTCAAGATCCCAATGGAGTCGAAGGTCATCCTCCCAAGCGGTCATATAAGGGGTTTTGCCTACCTGATGGGCAAGAGACTGATAGATAACCGAAATTCCACCCCTCTGACCCTTGAGTTGACCGGACCATAGCTCATATGGAGAGAAACTAGGTGGGATGGGTTTCCCTATCCTTAGTTTGTGGAGAAAGTGTTGCATTTGGGAAAACCGGAAGAGTTCCCCATTCGGGATGCCCAGTTGTTGCTTACAGAATTTTAAGGTTATTGGGCCTGTAGCCGTAAAGAAATGCCCGATCCGATACAACCCCTTGTCCAACCACCATTTGAATGATTTTATATCTTGACCTGGGGGGAAATCGGGGTTATTGAACATGTGGGCTAGTGGACGACAGTCAGAGGTCAAGTAAGGGTGGGTTTTCAATTTATCCCAAAGGGATAGGGATTGAGAGAGGATCGGAGAGAATATGGGAGGCCTGTTCTTGGGAGGGAGCCATAGCAAGTAATCTAGAGTATAGTTGGGGACCGCCTGTCTTTCTATATTAATCCAGTCTGGCTTTTCCGTTCTGACATAAGCTGCTGATAGTTGGGCTAGTCTCGCCGCCTGGAAGTACCAAAGAATTCTTGGTAACCCTAATCCACCCTGTGTGCGCTGTCTGTATAAAGTATTTTTTGGTAATCTACGTCCTTTTCTGCCCCAAATGAACTTGTCGATTTTCGCTTGGAGGGATTGCAGATGGTCCCTTCTTAGGTTCATCGGGATGGCCCGAAATAAATAAATCAGTTTGGGGAGGAGGGTCATTTTTATCGAGTGAATCTTGCCGATCCAGGAGAGGTCTTTACTAGCCCACGTCTTCAGGTCCGACTCAAGTCTTTTGTATGTGGGTGGGAAGTTTGCCGGATACAATTGGTCGATTGTAGAGGTTAGGTGAATCCCTAGATAGTCTATGGATGAGGCGTTCCATCTAAATTTTAAAGAGTTTTTCAGAGTTTCCACCGTGGAGGGAGTCAGGGATATGTTTAGGGCGTGAGATTTGTCGTAATTAACCTTGAGACCCGACACCCTGGCAAAGTCATTCAGGAGTTTACAGAGGTTAGGGAGAGATGTGATAGGTGAAGTAATGAATAATAGCATGTCGTCTGCGAAGAGACCACATTTGTGTGTTTGGGGGCCACAAGAAATACCTTGGATGTTGGGGTTGGACCGAATTGCTATAGCAAGTGTCTCGATGGCAATGGCAAAAATTAAAGGTGATAGGGGCATCCCTGTCTGGTGCCACGCTCTATGTGGAAGGGTGAAGAGTGATGCCCATTGAGGCGGATTAGAGCTGAAGGTTTAGAGTAAAGGGATTGTAGAGTTCCCAAGAAGCGATTACCAAAACCCCACCTCTCCATTAGAGCAAAAAGATAAGGCCATTCGACTGTGTCAAATGCCTTATGGAGGTCTACGGAGAGTAACATCCCCTCCTGTTTGGGGCCCCCGTCCCACCCGGTATGAAGGAGGGAAATTAGGTTGATTTCTGATTTGGTCCGGCCCCTGCCTGCCTGGAATGAACCCTACTTGGTCCTTATGGACGTAACGGTTAATGAAAGAGGATAAGCGGTTGGCCATGATCTTCGTCAAGATCTTGAGGTCATTATTTATAAGGGAGATCGGTCTATAGTTTTCAACCTCTTCAGGGTTTTTGTTAGGTTTGGGAATAACCGTTATGTAGGCGGTATTTATCTGAGGGTCTAAGGGGGTTCCCTGCGTCAATACGTTAAAGAACCTAGCCATATTAGGAGCTAGTGTCTCAACAAAGGCCTTATAGTAGGGCACGGAAAGTCCATCTGGACCAGGAGCTGATCCAGATTTGAGGTTTTCAATTACCTCTCCTATCTCTTCAACAGAAATGCTCGCCTCCATAACCTCCTTATGTCCAGCCGCTAAAGTTGGAATCGGAAGGTCTTGAAAAAATTGGGACAATAAGGGGCCTTTGTCTCTTGGAGACCTGCTATATAGGTTAGTGTAAAAACTCCGGAATGCCTCTAGTACCTTATTAGGGTCTGCTGAGGGAGGATTACCTGCTACTCTAATCCTGGGGATGCAGTAAGTACGGGGTCGGGGGGAGAGTGTGGAGGCCAACATCGGGCCCATTTTGTTTTTTTGGTGATAGAATTTAGCTCCACTCCAGCGTATGTGCTTCTCCGCTTTTGCCGTGAGGGCTAAATTTAGTTCCAGTCTGGTTGAGTCTAGTTGGTCTATTAGGGCTTGAGATGGGTTATTCTTGTGTTGGAGTTTAAGGGAAGCAAACTTTTTTTTGAGTTTAATAATTTCAGTCGTCCTTTCTTTCTTAATTTGAGTTGCGATGCTAATGAGTTTGCCCCTGATGGTGGCTTTGTGGGCAGCCCAGAGAATCTCGGGGGAGATATTGTTTACATTATTGAGAAGGAAGTATTCCTTCAGAGACTTATCTATTTCAGCGGTTTTAATAGGGTCATTAAGGATGGATTCGTTAAGTCTCCAGTGCGAGCCCATCGGTCTAGTGAGAGAGTTTTTCATGTGAAGAAGGACTAGTGAGTGATCCGACCAAGCAGTGTCGATAATGGTAGACTTGCGTGTCGAGGAGATGAGGGATGAGGGTATTAGGATGTGATCTATTCTAGCATATGACTGATGAGGAGCCGAGAAATGGGTATAATCCCTTTTAGAGGGATTGTGTTCCCTCCATATGTCGACAAGCCCGTGTGAGTGGAGGAATTTCGCTATGGTCAAACTAGCTTTGGTAGGGCGCGTCAATTGGGCCTTGGGGGGTCGCGATTTGTCGAGACCTTGGTCAAGCGCTACATTCGAATCTCCTCCAAAGATGACCTTGCCTTCTACTAGAGGTAAAAGGGTTTGAAGAAGGGTTTGGAAAAATTTAGTTTGCCCTTTATTGGGGGCATAGTAAGAGATTATGGAGTAGAGGGGGCGCATGCGCGGCAGCTCCCAAGATGGCCGCCGGCATCTAGAGCTCCGCTCCACCACGGACCCCCGCTGACCACCGGAGCTTACCGAGCGCCCCCACGCCCCGCACACCGGGCGATTCACACGGGGGAAACCCCCAGGAACAAGCGGATGTCATCCCCGCAAGCCAAGCGGGACTTATCTGGCCAGATGACGGCGGCTCCCGGCCCCCTCAGCTATGCCAAAATGGCGGCGGCAACTCGAGGCCTTCACCACACGGAGCACCAGGAATCCTCTATTGCGGACCAGGACCAGATGACACAGGCCCTCACAGGTACCGACTATCCCCCGCTTCAGCCTGCTAGCTCCCCAGCCTCTACAGAATCCCTGCTGGGTGGTCTGACTGCTGTGTGTCCCACTACTCCCATGATGGACCCCCACACAGGCCTCATGCTCACTGTCAGTGAAGCTCAGGAGGACATCCCAGCCCCCACTGACTTTCCCTCAATGATGGTTGCCTTCTCTAATATGCTCTCCAAAAGCCTGGCACTCACTGTTACACAGATCACTAACTCATTCCATGCAGACCTGCAGCAGTTTGGAATGAGAATGGATATTATAGAACAGACGGCAGAACAAGCGGCAGCACAGGTTAACCAAAATTCCAACAGGCTGCAAGAAGTACAGGAGCAATTAGAGACTGCTTTTTCTAAGATCGATGACCTTGAGAATAGGTCACGCAGGTATAACTTCAGGGTCAGAGGGATCCCCGAAACCGAAAAAGAGGTACAGAAAACGGTGAAATCATTGATAAAAAGCCTAATCCCTGATATCCCTGACCACCGCCTGGAGCTGGATAGGGCCCACAGAGCACTGCAGGCACCCCGATCAGATGGTCTCCCTCGCGACATCATTGTTAAACCGCATTATTATGCGACCAAGGAAGAAGTGATGCAGAAATCCAGATACGCAACCAATCTCAACTTTCAGGGACACAAAATCCAAATCTTCGCCGACATCTCACCATACACGATACAGAAAAGGCGAGCTCTCAAGCCATTACTACAAGTCCTCCAGGAGAAGGAAATCGCCTACCGCTGGTCCTTTCCTCTACGACTGAACTTCTCTTACAAGAACAAAGGCTTTGGCTTCTCCACTTTCCCTGAAGGTGAACGTCTTCTCACTCAGCTCGGTCTGATTCAACTAGAACCGCACACGGCGCAGGCTACCAGGGGAACTCCGACCTCGACGAAGAGACCTCCGCCAGCAAGCCCCCTGCAACACACCTGGCTGAAGCAAGGCTCGAAGCGCACGAAGGAAAACTTACCGACCTGAGACTTTGATCCTCGGTTGCCACATAGTACACTTGTCTCCTGTTTTTGGTTCGCCCCTTTGGGGTCAGGGGTCAGTTTTGGGCCCTCAGTTCCCCCTTCTGTTTGGGGAGGCGGAATTGGGAATGGCCCCCCTTGCCCCAAATGCACGGTGAACTAGGTTGTTTTTTTTAAACATTGACCTTTCCGTTCGGTCTTAGTGACCGCAGTTTACAAGTCTGTTGGGAACCTTGCAATAGTGACATTCCTAAGTCGCAACAGAGGGCAGATCCCTCTCTACTATGGTTTGCAACTTCAGCGTATCAACGATCTGCTCTGACAGGGGGTTTTTTTTTCTTTTTTTTTGGAGTTGCAGTTATTCAGATCTACTCCACCCTATACTGGTTTGTTATCCTGTTGACCCCTACTTAGGTAGAGGGGGAGGTTTCCCAGTAATTTAGCTCCATAACAGATACATACCTCTCCTCTCAGATGTTCAACTGTTCTCTTTGTTTTTACCTTTTTATTTAATTAATGGCTCATTTACCCCCTATAAGATGCTCCAAAGTTAATATATTAAACTTGGGTGGAGCTGCCGGGGATGGCCACACCAAGCTCGCATTGTTATTTAAGCTTTTTGCCTGTCTGGCGCCCCCCCCTCTCACCCCCCTGTCTGGGGGGTGGGAGGGGGGGGGGGGCGACGGACGGGAATCAAGGGACCTCTTGGCTCGGCTCTACCGAGCGGTTTACTTGCCAGAGATATTTTTTTTTTTTCCTTTTCCCTTAGGGGTCGCTCTGTATTTGGGAAATGATGAGTCCCTCTGGGGCTTTCGGATATGAATGATTTAAGGTGGCGGGTCTGTGGTGGATTCAGTGCACCTCACTTGGACCAGGAGACCTCCGGTGCACCTGGCTCCTAGCCCGGATTTCCTTACTAAGGTCTTCCGGCTCCTCAGGTATTGGGGGCGGTTACGGCTAGTCCGTTCCGCCTCAGGGGTGGGCGAGGGTCAGGGGACCCTTATGTTTTCATAATGGATGTGATTGTCACAGGGTTGCATTATATGTCACATAATGATATGCTTCTCTTTTCTTTCCTCCTTTGCTTATTCATCTCTTTTTCCTCCCCCCTTCCGACCGCTCCATCCCGAGATCGCAGATGCCTCAACTGTTTCCAGTCTTCTTACCCAGGCTCCAGAACCATTCTTCTTGGGCGACCAGAGGTTAACCTGATCCACCTTTCCCGTAGGCGGGGTAAGTCTCTAATTTTTGCTACCAAATACTCCCTTCTGATCCATGGCTGACACACCCACCAGTGCACCTACCTTAAAGATTATATCTCACAACACACAGGGTCTCAACTCCCCAATTAAACGTAGGAAAATTCTGCAACAATACCACTCATTGCATGCCGATATTCTCTTGTTACAAGAAACACATTTTCCTTCCACGTTTAACCCCACCTTCCTACATCAACACTACCCCCAATTCTTCCTGGCCTCGGCGGAAAACAAAACGAAAGGGGTCGCGGTATGTTTTGCCAAGCATATTAACTTGTCGCAACCCGAAACGATCAAGGACCCGCAGGGTCGCTACATTCTAGTATCTGGCTATATTGATGGGGAACTCTACACTTTTGTATCATACTATACTCCCAACAAGGGCCAGAGGGCCTTTTTTGAAGTTTTACTCCAAAAGCTACAAAAACACCTCAGAGGTACGGTTTTCTTCGGGGGGGACTCAAATATAGCCTTTGATTTTTCACTTGACAAATCTACGAACGGCGCCACCAAACCCCGACGGCCCTCTAAACAAAGTGTGGCCATAGCGAAAATCCTGAACACAGCAGGGTTGATAGACGTTTGGAGGGAGGTTAACCCACATATGAAGGACTACACACACTTCTCGGCTCCTCACAATTCCTACGCCAGGATAGACCACATCTTTACAAGACCTTCTACGACCCCCCTGATCAGGAGTTCCAAAATTGTTGATTCTCCTCTTTCAGATCACTCCATGCTGACCTTACTAACTCAAAGACCAGTAGGGACTGATCATCGCCCGCGCTGGCGACTTAGAGAATCGCTCTTGAACGACCCCGTTCATTGCTCCCTTATAGAATCTGATATCCAAGAGTACTTCCTTCTTAACAAATCAGAAGAGATCTCTCCCACTATCATCTGGGCTGCGCATAAATCAGTGATTAGAGGGAAATTAATACAGCTATCTTCTAAACTCAAGGCAGCACATAGAGCAGACTCTTTGAAACTTTCTGAAGACTTCCGCATTCTAGCCAAGGCCCACAAACGGAACCCCACACCTACATCCCTCGCAAACCTTGACTCGGCCCGAGCACGCCTAAATTTATCCCTGACCACGGCAGCGGCGCAACATCTTCGCTGGACGGGTGCAAGATTCTACGCCCAAAAGGATAGAATCGGCTCACGCCTGGCAGCTAAACTGAACCCTAGACAGCGATCGCAGACCTTCCCTAAAATTAAGGTGGCTTCTGGGGATTTATCCCAGAACCCAACCAAGATAATGTACGCTTTCAAGCAATTCTACACCAAACTGTACCAACAAGACCCTAGCACCTCCTCAGCTCACAGGGACAAATTCTTAGCTGACCTCCCCTTACCGGTACTGCTTAACCACTTTCAGACCGGACCAATTTGCAGCCAAAGGACCAGGCCCCTTTTTGCGATTCGGCACTGCGTCGCTTTAACTGACAATTGCGCGGTCGTGCGACGTGGCTCCCAAACAAAATTGACGTCCTTTTTTTCCCACAAATAGAGATTTCTTTTGGTGGTATTTGATCGCCCCTGCGGTTTTTATTTTTTGCGCTATAAACAAAAATAGAGCGACAATTTTGAAAAAAATGCATTATTTTTTATTTTTTGCTATAATAAATATCCCCAAAAAATATATAAAAAAAAATTTTTTTTTCCTCAGTTTAGGCCGATACGTATTCTTCTACATATTTTTGGTAAAAAAAAATCGCAATAAGCGATTATTGACATTTTTGACACATTTTTGGGACCATTGTCATTTTTACAGCAATTAATGCATTTAAATGCATTGATTTCGGTCTCCCTGGGGGCGGAGCCGGCGGCCAGAGCGCATGGACGGCTGAGGAGAGCGCTCTGTCACAGCGGATTCAATAAAGCGGCTCACAGCGAGTAAACAGCCCGGATTTTTTGCCCACATGCCAGGGGAACACACAAGGAGTACTCCGGTACCCATGGCTAAGAGGAAGGAACGCGAGGGACCGCGGAAACTCACCGAATTCTTCCCTCCGGCGGCCGGTGTAATAATCCAAGATGGCGCCCGCGGGGACCGCCAGGCCGCGGCCTATGCATCTCAATCAGGCCAGAATCATCCCAGCCAGCAGCCATCCGAGGGTGAGTCACATTCTGCTCTGATCCCACTACCTGCATCCCCCTTTGTGAGCCCTGTAAAGCAGAAAAGGAAGCTAGGCAATGACACTGACACAGCAGGCCCACATGAGGACTCTATGGAGGAATCTGCCTCATATGCACAACAGCTAGACGCTTTCCCCACCTCTGGCCAGCCTATTGTAGATACCACCCTGAAGGAAATGCTGCAAACACTCAGGGGGGCCCTCCAGCAAGATATGGTAGCATTTATGCACACCACTAAAGCAGATATATCAGCACTCAGCAATAGAGTGACATATGTGGAACACAAAATGGAAGATTTCACCATTGCACATAATGAAATTGTGGATGCCCACTTCAGTGTTGAGGATGAACTTAAAGCGATGCGCCTCAAAATGGCCGACATCGAGGACAGAGCACGCAGGAACAATGTTAAATTCAGGGGGGTCCCCGAAACAGTTAAACCGGCTGATTTGACTGCGTATATTCAAAAGCTAATGATCACGGCCCTCCCCACCCTAGGGCCTGCGGATGTTATCATTGACAGAGCACACAGACTGCCAAAACCCTCCTTCCTGTCCGAACAAGTCCCCAGGGATGTCATTGCCAGAATTCATTTTTACCACGTGAAAGATCAACTTATGCGCTACTCCAGGCAACACCCTTCCCTGCCTGACCCCTTCACTGGCATTGCATTGTACGCTGACCTGTCACAAGCCACACTGACGGCCAGACACAACCTGGTCCCAATTACTAAAATTCTGCGAAACCACAAAATTCTGTACAAGTGGGGCTTCCCTGCCAAATTGATGCTTGACTGGAATAATCATCCCTATGTCATTTCTTCTCTTGAGAAAGGATTGGAACTGCTGCGACAATGGCACCTACTCCCTGCGGATGCAGAAGCTGCGGACCCTGACCCTCGCCAGAACCGACGCACCCACCAGCACCAGGACAGAAGACACAGATGAGTAAATGACATTACCATAATTCTATCAGTACCTATTGTACCTCAGAAGTAAAATATCCCTCTGCTCTCCCCTGGCGCCCTTACCCTAACTATATTCGCAGGCTGAAACTCACGACAGCATCCGCTGTTCGGCTGTTTCCGAACACTCATTTCTCCCCTGATTTCACCTGCAGGATGAATCACATATCCTGCTCTCCACATGACCGGCAATGGTCTAGTTCTGTTTTTCTTTGGTTTTGTTTGGTTTTTGTTTCTAACCCACTGTCAGTTCAGGCAGTCACCCAGCCCTTAGTACACCTACCAAGAAATTCTTCTTACCTCAAGGATCTATCCAACCTCTCCACTAGATGGCAGCACACAACGTCTCTACCGAAAGAACATGAATGTTAAAATCCTGTCACACAATGTGAGGGGCCTCAACAGCCCTTACAAGAGAAGGGCGCTCTGGAAGTCCGCACTGGACAAGGACTGTGACATAATCTGTGCACAAGAGACCCATTTCACCAAAAACAACCCACCCAAATGTACTCACAAGAAGTTCCCATATATTTTCCATGCGAATGATGACGCCAAGAAAAATGGTGTAATGATTGCTATTAGAGACTCTGTAACCTTCTCTTTATTACAGGAATTCACTGACACACGTGGCCGCTACATTATCTTGGTTGCAGAGATTAATAGAAATATCTACACACTGGTAAACCTATATGCACCTAATGTTAAGCCATTGAAATTTATTCGTAAAGTAGTAAGTAAAGCTAGATCCCTTCAGAAGGGATGTTTAGTAATATGTGGTGACTTTAATACGGTTATGAATGTGGAATTGGACTCCTCCTCGGTGACCCTGAAGCAGAGGCCTTGCCTAGGCCCTTTCTGTCATGAGGAAAGACTTTTCGATCCCTGGCGCTGCTCCAGATCCACCGAGAGGGACTATTCATTTTATTCTACTGTACACAATAGTTACTCTAGGATTGACTTTTTCCTCACAGATATTCAAACACTACAAAATGTGGTAAAATCTGATATCCACAATATCACGTGGTCGGACCATGCTCCAATAACACTTGAGATTCTGGATACCAATAAAATGCACCATAGACCTCTGTGGCGCAATAATACCTTCCTCCTGTCTCACCCCCAACTTCGGGACGAGATCGAAGGGAAATTAAAAGAATTTTTTCAATTCAACAATGACAGTGACTGCTCCCCTTCCACGACGTGGTGCGCTCACAAAGCGTACTCTAGGGGCGCTCTAATTCAGATAGCCTCTAGGGAACGCAAAAAGAAACTCCTTCGCATGACTCAACTCCACAAGTCCATAGCAGACCTGGAATTATTACATAAAAATCCCACTACTGCCACCCCAGGCATCCTCCAACAACTCACACAATGCCGTGAAGACCTAAGACAGGAACTTAAAAAAGACCAAGATATACTATATAAACGTATGAAAGTAACCTTCTACTCGCAGAATAACAGAGCAGGCAAAATCCTAGCTTCCAAATTAAAAAAAAGACAAGCCAAAAGCAATCTCACACGACTCCAACACCACAGATCCCACACAATATCCTACAACCCCAAAGACATCGCAAATACCTTTAAAGACTACTATGACTCCCTCTACAACCTCAGACATGACACGTCCACTCACCAACCTTCAGGAGACGAAATTGACGAATTTCTCAATGAAGTGAACTTACCCTCTGTAGATGCTACCACACTCCACCACCTTAATTCCCCCATTACTTGCGAGGAGGTGATCTCTGTGATCAAATCCCTTCCCATGCACAAATCCCCAGGGGCTGACGGTTTCTCAGCTGAATACTATAAGGCTTTCTCCCCGCTCTTAGCACCAAAACTAGTGAACGTATATAACCAGGCGATTACATCAGGCTCACTCCCCGAAGAAATGCTGCAAGCTATAATAGTAACCATACCGAAACCAGGCAAGGACCCATCCCACCCCCAAAATTTTAGGCCAATATCCCTATTGAACTCAGACCTAAAAATTTTTGCTAAAGTACTGGCCAACAGATTAATGTTGGTCACCCCCAATCTACTTGGACTGGACCAAGTAGGCTTTGTAAAAGGCAGACAAGCACCAGATGGAACCAGAAGAATGCTAAATCTATTGCGTTTCACGGAAGTTACCAATACCCCTAGCGCATTCCTAGCCTTAGATGCTGAAAAGGCATTTGATAGGGTTAACTGGCTATACCTATCAAAAACCTTACAGAAATTCGGACTATCAGGTCATATTCACTCTGCAATAATGTCACTCTACTCACACCCCTCAGCTAGAGTTTTCAATTCTGGAATGCTATCTGACAAATTCCCACTATCAAACGGTACGCGTCAAGGGTGCCCGTTGTCACCAATCCTTTTCTCCCTCGTTATAGAACCCCTAGCGGAGCGCATTCGCTCCTCAGAATCGGTATTCGGAATTGAAGTAGAGAGAGAAACCCATAAAATAGGATTATTTGCTGATGACATTATTCTCACAATTACAAAACCAGAAATCTCTATCGCAACAATAAGCAAAATATTACATGACTTTGGGTACATATCTTACTATAAAGTCAATACTGGTAAATGCTTTGCACTGACACAGAATCTATCATTGCGGACCAAAACGAGACTGAAGCAAATTTTCCCATGCAACTGGGACTCACCTTCTATCACTTATCTTGGGGTGCAGCTATCCTCCTCATCAGCGAACACTTACACCCATAACTTCCCTCCACTGCTTATTAAAGTAACAGAGGAAATGAAGAATATCGCCAAACTCCAACTTTCCTGGCTGGGGAGAATTGCTGCATACCAAATGCAAATAATGCCTAAACTAATATATCATTTCAGAACTCTACCTATCCCCATCCCTCAAACTTTCTTTACGCAACTATCTAAACACCTTAACACTTTCATCTGGTCGGGGAAAAAACCACGCATAGCATTATCCCAACTTTACAAGCCTAAACACTTAGGAGGGGTGGGCCTGCCAAATGCCTACTCCTACTACCGAGCTGCGATACTGGACCAAATGAAATATTGGTTCTCATCCCAATCGAATAACAGATGGTCGAACCTGGAGTGTACAATTACCCCGGGACATGATCTCCCAGCCCTTGCAATGGCATCCAGTATTCACTTCAAGCCTAAAATACCACCGTACCCCACTATCCAAGCCACGGTTGCAGCCTGGTCAGATCTTACACGACAAAAGTTCACCGACACCCCACTCAAAAGTATGCAGACCCCCCTGGCATCATACCAATATCTCATACCACATATCTCCACAGTGGACTGGAAGAAAAAGGGGATTAATTTCCCCTCCCAACTGGAGTCTAGCACCCCACTGGACGATTACAGAATATACCAATTGAAACACTACTCAGCTTCTCACAGAGGTCAATCGATAGAAATTCCCCAATCACTATGGGACTTTTTAATCAGTAAACCTTCAGTTAAAAAGAAAGGGATCTCACTATTTTATAAACAATCTCAACCACTATATCTTAATTATAAAACGAACAATATGACCAAATGGGAACAAGAATTAAAGAAGGTCTTTACACTAGCACAATGGCAACTAGCAATTAAGACAAACAGTAAATCCTCTGCATGTATTGACCACTGGGATAATGCACAAAAAATACTACATAGATGGTATCTCACACCCGCCCGTCTTCACAAGATGGATGCAAATATCACACCTCTCTGTTGGAGAAACTGCCAGAGTCATGGCAATTTACTCCACACCCTTTGGAGCTGTGGAATCATCACACACTTCTGGAAGGAAGTTTCCTCCATCATACAGGATATCACCCATACCACAGCGGACCTTGACCCAGCCCTAGCACTACTTAGCCTTGGCATGGAACAATATCCTCCTACGTTGAGGAAAGTGGTCGCACACATATTGTTTGCAGCCCGCATAGCCCTAGCGAAAGAATGGCGCTCGGCGTCACCACCAGTCCTGGCAATAGTGATCTCACGAGTCAATAGCCAATATACCATGGAAAAACTATTAGCATATAAAGAAGGTAGAGCCCCTACCTTCCACAAATACTGGGAAACATGGAAAATGTCCAAATATGCCTCCTCACATTTGTGAACACCACCAACCCACCTATTTCTACTGATATAAAATCTTGATAGAGTCCACCTAGTGGAGGTCGTGCAAATCCCCTACAGTAATAATGACAATGTTAGTAGCATCCTTTAAGAGTGTATAAACTACCACTGTTACTGTAGGATTACCCGTGTACTAATACACTTTGCATACTTATCAAAGTTTTCTAAGTTAGTAGTATTTGTTTACATGACTGTAAGCTCTCGATTAGCTAAGCAATACCGTGTGCGACTTCGCTATCTCCCAAGACCCTCAGTAAGGTCTATGGGTGACTGCCCTAGGAACATAGTCATCATCAGCCTGCTCACAATAGTACCCGCAAGGGGTGACAGGCTGTGCCCAATTGGAGGCCATTAGCTAGGAATGTAAGGCAGTTTGTTGTTGTTTAACAGACGGTTTGATTTTCCTGTATCTACAACTTATCCTGTAACTGCATGTTTACAATGTTCTTTTTATCACATGTAAATTGTAAAACTCAATAAAAATCCTTGGTTAAAAAAAAAAAATCAAGAATCTTAAGATAGGCTCCTCCCCGGGCCCGGACGGCTTCTCCACAGGGTACTATAAGAAATTTGGTCAATGTCTGGCCCCACACTTGACTAAAATGTTTAATTCTCTCAGGAATGGAGCCCCATTAGACCCGGATCTAAATTCTGCATACATTTCGGTCATTCCGAAACCAGACAAAGACAATAGCGAGGTGGGAAACTACCGGCCCATCTCGCTCATAAACAACGATATCAAAATAATGACAAAAATTATGGCGAACAGAATGTCCAGCTTTATCTCCTCTTATATACACAAGGATCAGGTGGGCTTCATTCCTGGGAGACAAGGCCCAGACCAGATTAGACGTGCCATTGACATAATCTCCCTACTCAGATCACAATGGGATGGCACACCCCCTCAGAAGGGCTTCCTTCTATCGATTGACCTTCACAAAGCGTTTGACTCGCTGGACTGGGAATACCTGTCTGATCTTCTCCATAGATGGGGATGTGGCAGACATTTTCTCAATATCATTAACTCACTATACTCTAACCCCTCTGCACAAGTGCGCCTGCTGGGCAGATACTCAGACTCCTTCCCCATAAGCAGAGGAACCCGACAGGGATGCCCACTTTCGCCTCTCCTCTTCGCGATAGCCATTGAGACATTGGCTATCGCCCTGAGGACTAATCCGGACATCAAGGGAGTCAATTGCGGCACTCAGGAACACAAATGCGCCCTTTATGCGGATGACCTCCTCCTGTTCATCTCCTCCCCCCTCACATCTATGCCCATGATTATGCGTACCCTTAAAGACTTTAGTGGGATATCCGGTCTACGGGTGAACATGTCCAAGTCACTAGCGTTAAATATAACATTACCCCCGGATAGCCTTAAACAGCTCACAACCAATTTCGCCTTCCCTTGGGCCTCCGCAACACTACCCTATCTAGGTATTAAATTAACGTCTGACATAAACGGACTTCTCACAGCCAACTACCCGGTCATGATACAAAAATGTAAAAGAGATTTGGAGAGGTGGTCCAAATGTGGTCTATCCTGGCTGGGCAGGCTTCACGCAGTCAAAATGACCCTACTTCCACGTATGCTCTATCTATTCCGCTCGCTACCAATCCCGTTCCCCAAGCAACTCCTCAACAAGTTACAATCGGACATATTACACTTCATCTGGGGGAATAAAGGGTATAGGTGCCCCTCGGAAACACTTTACCGCCTGAGATCCCAAGGAGGCTTAGGTCTTCCCAATCTCTGGAAATACTATCAGGCAGCACAGTTAGCTCAAATCTCTACAGCATTCTCACAAAACTCGAAACCAGATTGGCTGTCTATGGAAAAGCAAGCCATCCCCTCAAACACCATAGATTTCCTTTTGGGGTGCAAGCCTAGGCTCAGACCGGCAGTTATGGCGCCTACTCTCTCACACTCACTAGCCCTCTGCTCCAAACTCTTCACTCTGCCTACCATCATTTCCCCAATAAGGCCCCTGTCACACCTATTCCATAATCCAGATTTTAACCCGGGGATGGAAATTCAAGCCTTTAAATGGTGGACCGACAAAGGACTCTATAGGATAGGACACTTCTTTTCCCCCTCAGGCCCCATTTCCCTAACACATTGTCAGAAAAAGCTGGATATGCCTAACTCCGAACTCTTTAGGTTCTCACAGATCTCTCATTTCCTCCATTCAATATGGACCGATAAACCCTTGCCCCCTACTATCACTGCCTACGAACACTGGTGTGTCAATCAAATGGATCAGAGGGGAGGCATCTCTTTGATCTATGCAGCACTGATGCATAGGGAAACTAAACCCTCTTATGTCCGAGCCTGGGAAGCAGACGTGAATAACACTTGGGACACCGCAACTTGGTTTCGAGCCACGGACAGAGCTTTCAAAGGTATTCTTAATATTTCTCTTATTGAAGCTAGTCTAAAGGTTTTGATCAGGTGGTACTATGTTCCCTCCAGGCTGGCCAGGTTATTTCCGGGTACTCCACCGGTCTGCTTCAGGGAATGCGAGATGGAGGGTTCTATGCTTCATATTTGGTGGACCTGCCCTCGCATCAGAACGTATTGGCGGAAAGTATTCCGTACAATCAGCACTTTAACAGGTACCGCTGTTCCGCCTCACCCTAACTCAGCTCTGTTCAATCACCCAATAACTGAACTCCCTAAAGCATTTCAAACCCTATCCTTTTTCATTTTACTGGGGGCCAAAATAACATTAGCCAAAGCCTGGAAGAAACATTCTGTCTCCTTTCAGCTCTTTAAAACAAAAGTATCATGGATCATGGCCCAAGAACAGATTGTGGCCAAACTGGATGACAAGCTGGAGAAATTCCAGAATATATGGGAACCGTGGGCCACTTTCTGTAACATTTCTCTAATCCCTGGCCTTCCACCTGGTGTGACGATCTATGGGACTAATAGCTGATCCTCCTTCCCAACCCCCCACCCTCCTCTCCCTCACACGTTTCTCTCTTCTTCTCTTATACTGCCTCTCTTGGCTAGGACAACTTAGAATCCTGCCGGACGTTAGGCTCTCTGGGAACGATTGACCGACACTACTGTCTGGTAGGAACCTTTCCATGTCAAGACATAACCTGAACCTGTGGCGGATATCTGGTAGTTCCCACTCCAGGGTGACAGCATGATCCCTTTTGGGGCACCCAGGAGTCTGGGATCTCCCAGACTCCTCCTATGCCTGACCCTTTAAGATGACATGTAGGGCCATATACAGGGAAGGAACCTTCCTGTACTCCCTTTATCCAAGAGATATGACTGGTCATGTATTATTGCTGCATATGAACAGATCTTTCTACCTGTGGCACCACATCTTTTGCATATGTTTGTTATTATTCACATGTTCTTACTTACATGCATGTTGATGTTCTGTTATTGCAAAAATTTTCAATAAAAATTATTCAACTGAGATTATGGAGTAGATGTTGCCTTCTATGGACCCTTTGACTAGGATAAATCTACCCTCAGGATCTCTGTAGTCAAATATATGTGAGAATTTACTATTCTTTGAGAACAGAATCGCTACGCCTTTGGTTTTATTTGCGGCATTTGCAAGATAGAATGTTGGGAAGTGTGAATGAAGGAATTTGGGGTTGTATCGGATCGGGAAGTGTGTCTCTTGCACTAAAACAATGTCTATTTTCATGGATCGGTAGTGATCAAAAGCTATTCTGCGTTTTCTTGGGGAGTTTAATCCCTGAGCATTATGTGTGGCCACTCTAAGATCGTTACCATTCGTGTCTAACGCAGACATTAGGTCAGAGGGGTGTAATTCTGCCAAGGCTATCGCCACTTACCATCGGAAGGCTTCTCCTCTTAGGCCCCAGACTTGGAAACAGTTGAGTACAGAGCATCTGCGTTATCTGGAGTTCCGGAATACCTGTCAGACGGCTTGAAAAAGGGGAAGAGTTAGGAAGGGAGGGGAGAAGCCTGAAGATCTCATAGAGAGGGCATAGTCAGTGTTCTCGTGAGGTCCGGACCGATCTTGGTTGTGCACCCGTATTAGTAAAATGACAGTCTGAGGTTTAGGCTTCATGTCACTGTCCAGTGAGGTGAGAGGTGAAAGTCCAAATGAACCGAAAATGGATGCATAACTAGGAGAAAACAGTGATGGCCTAAAGGATGGCAACAGGCGAAAAGTTAGGAACTCAAAGTTTCTTCAACAGCGGGGTTAACTATCCCGGGTTGGGATGCCCTGATGAGGGCGAAGTAATGGAAGAGGCTAGCGAAACTGACTTAGGGGGGTCTAGCTTCCTTTGACTTCTTTGTCTTGCCTCTGTTCCAGAGAGGGGAAACTGGGCTAGCCGGAGGGGGTCTCTTGGTGGAACCTCCAGGTGCCGAGGAAAAGTCCATGGGTGTTTTCGTGGGAAATCAGTTTAAGGTGAAGGAGAAGCTTCTCCCCTTCAGGGAGGGAGGAGAAAGAGTATGTTTTCCCTTGAATGGTGAATTTTACCCCGAAGGGGAAGGACCATCGGTATTTGATGTCTTGTTGGGAAAGCACCGTTAAAAGCGGTTTAAGGGCTCTCCGCTTTTGGACGGTCGAGGGGGCCGGATCCGCGAAAATTTGTATTTGGTGACCTCGGCAAGCAACTGGCTGTTTGAGGCGGGCTTGTCGCATAACTTCCTCTTTTACAGCGTAAAAGTGAGGCTTTACTATGATGTCTCTAGGGGATCCATCCTTCCTGGGGGGCCCGAGGGCCCTGTGGGCCCTATCCAGCTCTAGGCGGTGGGGAGGCGAATTAGGAATTAGATCCTTGATGAGATCCTGTATGGCCAGGGGGATATCTGTGATGTTTTCTGGGAGACCTCGGACTCGGAAATTATATCTCCTGGACCTATTCTCAAGGTCGTCTATCCTGGCAAGGGCAGTCTCTAATTGGTCCTGGAGGACCTGTATAAGGGCCGCGTTTTGGTTGGTGTGAGCCACTGTATTGTCTAGTTTGGTTTCAATAGCTTCCATTCTGGAGCCGAGGTTAGCAAAATCAGATTTTATGTCATTGGTGATGTCTCTGGTTATCTGGGCTGCTGTATTAGCCAGGCCCCTCTCCAATAGGGCAGCAAATTTGTTGAACATGTCTCCCTGAGGTGAGGACTGGTCGTTGTCAAACATTCCGGCCTCAGGGTGCGATGTACCGCAGGATCTGGCATACAGGGGGGGTCCCGGCAATGTCCCCCCTCAGAGCTGGTTAGTGGGAGATTGAATTGCGGGGTGCAGTGTCCGCTGTATCGCTCGTTAGGCAGGGGTGATGCGGAGCTCCAGGCTCAGTCAGCCATATCGGAGCTCCCGCGCATGCGCACTCCTGCGTGTGTTTTTTAACAATTTTTTACACTTTCTTTGTGAAATGGTAGGGGTACTTTTAGAGTACCCCCTTACCATTTCAAATAGGGGGGATCTGGGGGTCCCCTTGTTAAAGGGGGCTTCCAGATTCTGATAAGCCCCCCACCCGCATACCCCCCAACCACCGGCCAGGGTTGTGGAGATGAGGCCCTTGTCCCCATCAACATGGTGCTTTGAGGGGTCACAGACCCCCAAAGCATCCTCCCAATGTTGAGGGCATGTGGCCTGGTACGGTTCAGGAGGGGGGTGATCTCTCGTCCCCCCCTCTTTTCCTGCGGCCTGCCAGGATGCGTGCTCGGATAAAGGGTCTGGTATGGATATTTGGGGGGAACCCGAAGTCATTTTTTTTTCTAAATTTGACGCAGGGTTCCCCTTAATATCCATACCAGACCTGAAGGGCCTGGTAATTGAATTTGGTGTACACCCCGCACATTTTTTTTTTTATCAATGACTTTCAATGACTGTTCTCTGTATTACAGGAGCCGACAATTCATTATAGCCGCGAGTGCTTTTAAATTACTTTTTTACCTGCAGAAATGACACTTTGTGCAGGGACAGTTCTAATCACGGGAAACATGCGCCCCTTTACAGGCATACTATAGAAACCCCCCAGGTACGAAATTTAAAGGAATATTACACTTTTATTGTTTCACTTTAAGCATTATTAAAATCACTGCTTATGAAAAAACGTCTGTTCTTAAAAAAAAGATTTGCATTGATACATGTCCCCAGGGGCAGGACCCAGGCCCCCAAACACTTTTTAGGACAATAACTTGCATATTAGTCTTTAAAATTAGCACATTTTATTTTGAATGCTCGAGTCCCATAGACTTTTATAGGGTTCTAAAGTTCACGTAAGGTTTAGGTCTGTTCGCAGGTTCTGGTGTGAACCGAACCGGGGGGTGTTCGGCTCATCCCTATTTGCCAGCCAGTCGTGTGAGCAATCAAACCAGGTCTCAGTTATTTCCACACAGTCTTAGCCCCCGTACACACGATCGGAAATTCCGACCACAAAATCTGTTCGATTTTTTCCGACTGATTTTGTCTAAAACTGGTGTTGCATAAACACGGTCGGACAAAGTTGTCGGAAAATCCGATCGTTCCTAATGTGGTGACGTTTGTTGCGTACTATGAAACTACGCAGAGGCTAGTAGCCAATAACTTTGGTCTCGTAATTTGATCTGAGCATGCGTGGCACTTTGTCCGTCGGAATTCCCTACACACGATCGGAAAAAAACTGATCGGATTTTGTTGTCGGAAAATTTGAGATCCTGATCTCAAATTTTTTCCGATGGAAAAAGCCCGCTAGAGCCCACACATGATCGGATTTTCCGACAACATAATCCGATCTGACTTTTTCCATCGGAATATCTGACCGTGTGTACGGGGCATAAGTCATCCTCGTGTAATGGCTGTATTATCACTGCTGACTCCACTATTACCCTCTGTCCTTTGCTCCATGCCAGCTATTTATTGCTTCCTCTGACCCCCCCCCCCCCCCAATACCTAGTTTAAAAGCCCTTCCAACTTCGTGGTTAATATGATTCATACTCTGAATGGTCTAAGTTTATCGGTGATGTACCCTAAGGTTCAGTGTTGGGTCCCTTACTTTTTAATATGTTTATAAATGATATAGGGTCTGGGATTAAAAGTACTATTTTAGAGTTTGCAGATGACACCAAGCTATGCATTGGAATAACGTCCTTACAGGATGTCTCCAATTTACAAGCCAACCTCAATGCACTGTTTAATTGGGCAACTATGTGGCAAATTAGGCTTAATGTTGATAAATGTAAAGTTATGCACTTGGGGCTAAGAATATGAATGCATCATATATACTAGGAGGGTTCTTTACTGTAAGAGCTGTAAGAATTCTCTTCCACAGGCAATGGTTTCAGCAGGGAGCATAGATAATAAAAAAAAAAAAACGATTAGATGGGCACCTGGGCAATCATAACATACAGGCATATACCATATAATACTGACCTAAAAGCACAAGCAGGTTGGACTTGATGGACTTTGGTGGTGTCTTTTTTCAAACTCACCAACTATGTAACTATGTACATTAGGGCACAGGATCATTGTATAGCAATGGCGGTATGATGGGCACAATGGCTCCATATGATGGGCACAGTGGCTGCATTTGATGGGCACAATGGCTGCGACTGATGGCTAACAAAATGAAAAATACTGAAAAAAAAAAAAAAACATCAATTGCAGCTTCACTGTGCCCATGAAATGCAGCCATTGTGCCCATGAAATGCAGCCACTGTGCCATCAAATGCAGCCACTTGTGCCCCATCAAATGCAGCCTCTGTGCCCATCATATGCAGCCATTGTGCTCATCATATGAAGTCACTTGTGCCCATTAAATGCAGCCACTTGTGCCAATCATATGCAGCCACTTATGCCCATCAAATGCAGCCACTTATGCCCATCATATTCAGCCAAATGTGCCTGTCATATGCAGCCACTGTGCCCATCATATGCAGCCACTTGTGCCCATCAAATGCAGTCACTTTTGCCCATCATATGCAGCCACTTGTGCCCATCAGATGCAGCCAAAAAATTGTCAAAAATTGTAATTACACGCCCCTGTTAAACAGGGGCTGAAAAATTGGGACTTCGGCACTGGTGCTGGTGCCATAACACTGCAACCCCCCTTAGATATTGTACTTGAGTGCAGCAACGAACCCTCCTGCAAAGTATTGCATCAAATATTCTAATTACATGCCCCTGTTGAACAGGGGTCGAAAAATTGGGCCTCAGGCACTGGTACTGGTGCCACAACACTGCAACCCCTCACAGATATTGTAGTTGAGCGCAGCAACGAATCCTCCTGCAAAATATTGCATCAAAAATTGTAATTACAGGCCCCTGTGTTTTAACAGGGGCTGAAAAATTGGGCCTTAGCCACTGGTGGAGGCGCCCAGAACCAAAAATGTTCTTACAAGCTATCAGCATGATCATTGAGAAGGAAGAGGATAGTCACTCAGCATAACAGGATAGTCACTCTGCATCAGCATAGGCAGTCTTGAAGGGATCTGACATTTAAAAAAAAAAATATTTGGTTACATCAGCATCGGGTGCTTGGTAGCTGGTGGTGATCCAAGACTGATTCATTTTTATGAAGGTTAGTTGATCGACCGAGTCGGTGGACAGGGGCACCCTATGCTCGGTGACAAAGCCTCCAGCAGCACTAAATGTGTTTTCCGAAATAACGCTGGATGCAGGACAGGCCAGTAGCTCAATTGCATACTGTGCAAGCTCTGGCCAGTGATCCATCCTCAAGACCCAGTAACCCAGAAGATTTTCAGTGGCTAAAGGTGTCCAAGTCTGATCTTGCCCCTAGGTATTCCTGCCCCATGTAAAACAGACGCTGGCGATGGTTGCTGGAACCGATCATACCTTGGGGCTGCGGACTAAAAAATTGTCTGAACGCATCGGTCAGACGGCCACCTTCTCCACCGCTCCTTCTGTGACTGACCAAAGCCTCAGCAACACGTTGTCCAAGACCAGGAGTTTGTAACCTCCCAGTCTCTGGGAACGCGTTGCACAGACCTTTCTGCAAGGCCTCCTGAAGATGTTTCATCCCATGCTCCCTCTGCAATGGCAATATAAGGTCCGCAACCTTACCCTTGTAATGTGGATCAAGGAGGGTTACCAGCCAGTAATGATCCCTCTCCTTGATCTGACAAATACGAGGATCCTTCCGAAGGCTTTGCAGGTTTAGGGAGGCCATCCAGCGTAGGTAAGCTGAGGAATTCAGTCCGGAGTCCTGTGGGTCACTAAGGACAATATGATCCGCAGCCACCTCCTCCCAGCCACGTACAAGTCCATGGGTTTCTTGGGACTGTAAACGATACCTTAAAGACTGCTGATGCTGAGTGCTAGGCTCCACCTTCATGCTGACACAATCCTCCTCCTCCTCTTCCTGTGTGATTGGCGGGCCAGCAGGAACACTGTCTGGATAAAGGGGGCCTTGAGAGGTAAGGAAGTCCTCCTCTTTCTGCCTCTGTTCTGCCTCACGTGCCCTGTCCATTATTCCATGCAGCGTGTGCTCCAACAGAGGGACAGTGTCACTGATGCATGCACTGTCACTGCTCACCATCCTCGTGGCTTCCTCAAATGGTGACAGGACAGTGCATGCATCAGTGATCATGGCCTACTGGCATGGGGAAAAAACCAAGCTCCTCTGACCCTGTCCTGGTGCCATAGTCGCACAGGTACTCATCGATGGCCCTCTGCTGTGTGTGCAGCCGCTGCAGCATGGGCAACGTTGAGTTCCACCTGGTGGGCATGTCACAGATTAGGCAATTCTTGGGCAGGTTAAATTCCTTTTGGAGGTCAGCCAGCCGAGCACTGGCATTATATGACCGGCGAAAATGCACACAGACTTTCCTGGCCTGCCTCAGGACATCCTGTAAGCCCAAGTACCTGCCCAAGAACCACTGCACCCCCAAGTTAAGGACATGAGCCAAACAGGGCACATGGGTCAGTTGTCCCTGTCGGAGGCTGGAGAAGGAGGTTGGCGCCTCTGAGCCTGCCCCTGCAGAGCTTACAGAATCTCTGCCCCAGTGTGGCTCCTGTCCCCCAAGCACACCAGCTCAAGCACCGCATGGCATATTTTTGCCTGCGCACTTGCGTAGCCCCTTGAATACCTACGGAGCACCGCTGGTTCCGAGGACAAAGCATAGGAAGAGGCCATGGAGGAAGAAGAAGAGGAGGGGGTGGAGGAGAGGGGTGTGTCACAACCAGTAGTAGCATTTTGGAGGCGTGGTGGTGGAACAACCTCCAACACTACTGCACCTTGTCATGCATCCTTCCCAGCTGCCAGCAGAGTCACCCAATGCACCATAAAAGATAGGTAATGTCCCTAACCATGCCTGCTGGACCATGAGTCAGTGGTAATATGCACCTTACCACTGACCGCCCTGTCCAGCGAGGCGAAGACATTGCCTTCCAGATGCGAGTAGAGAGCCGGAATCGCCTTTCCGTGAGAAAAAGTGGCGTTTGGGAACCTGCCACTAAGGAACCGCACATTCCACAAACTCACGGACGGGGGCAGAGTCTACCAACTGAAAAGGCAGCAGTGCTAGAAATTTAGCCAAGCTGGGCATGTGGATGGCTGGGAGCGAACTTCTTTCGGGCGGTGCAGCAGCTGGGGCAGGAAAATTTGCCTGGTACAATCTGACGTCGGTGTACTGATAGCAGATTGCCCGCAAGTACTTGGCTGTGACACACCTAATTCTACACCTTCATTTCTCCCAGTGCAGGTTTCAGAGAGGACTGAAGGTATAGTGGGGTTGGAGATCCCAGCTGATGAGGAGCAAGGAGAGGTCCACTTTGTTCTTCGGTGTGGGTCTTTTAGGTACGCTTGCCAACGAACTGCATGGCAGGTCGACATATGTCTGGTCAAGCATGTGGTGCCCAAGCGGGTGATGTTTTGGCCATGCGAGATACACTTGAGACATATGTTGCAAATAGCCGCGGTGCGATCTGATGCACTCGTCTCAAAAAAGGCACACACCAAAGAACTTTTGGAATAACGCACAGAGACAGCAGCGCCCTGAACATGCGGAGCTCTGCGGTGTGATGCAGTCATGTGCTACCCTTCAGCTGGCCCCTGGAGGGCATCCTGCCTCGCTGGAGATGTGCCTCCTCCTCCTCTCTATCAGGCACCCAAGTGGAGTCAGTGACCTCATCATCCCCTCCCTCCTCATCACTGGAGCAAACCTGGCAGTATACTGCAGCTGGGGGGACATGACTGCCAGATTGCTGTCCTTCTTGGGCACCTCCTCTCTCTGGGCTCACGTTACTGCCTTCCTCTAGCTGGGTACCATCATCAGAGCCTTCAAAATGCTAGGCATCCTCCTGGAGCATGTACCCAACACTGTGGTCAAACAGTTCGGGGGACTCCTCAGGAGGACATGGTAGGGCTAGGGAAGGAGTGACCGATGCCATTGAGCCGAGGGAAGAGGCTACGTTGGCAGCTGCTTTGCCAGACAAAGTACCCTGAGCCTGGGTGAGAGAGGATGAGGAGGATAAGGACGGCTTGGGCATCCACTCTACCAAGTCTTTGGTATGTTGCGGCTCAACAGGGCCAGCTGCCGAAAAAAAGGACAAGCGTGTCCCACGGCCATGTACTGATGAGGATGCACCGTGTCCACGACCAGCACTGTTGCCTCTGGACACAGAGCCTGTTTTCCCTCTTTTATTGGCTCGTGACTGTCTGCCTCTCCTTGTTGGCCTTCCAGACATACTAATGGCCTGCAGGGAGATGTAGCTGCACAAAGCTGGGATGTATATATATATATATATATATATATATATACTGATTATACTGCAGCTAGCAGACTCAACTGCCTGCCTGTAGTTTTATTAGTATGAGAACACCACCAATTGTCTTCAGTCAGCTTTAGTTGCACACTGTGCAGAGGACACAGTAAGGTGCACACTGTGCAAAGGACACTAAATCAAAATACTGCAGCTCCCTGCCTGTATTTGTATGAGAACACCAGCAATTAGATTCAGGTAAGCTTTAGGTGCACATTGTGCAAAGGACACTAAATCAAAATACTGCAGCTCCCTGCCTGTAATTGTATGAGAACACCAGCAATTAGATTTGGGTAAGCTTTAGGTGCACACTGTGCAAAGGACACTAAATCAAAATACTGCAGCTCCCTGCCTGTATTTGTATGAGAACACCAGCAATTAGATTTAGGTAAGCTTTAGGTGCACACTGTGCAAAGGACACTAAATCAAAATACTGCAGCTCCCTGCCTGTATTTGTATGAGAACACCAGCAATTAGATTCAGGTAAGCTTTAGGTGCACACTGTGCAAAGGACACAGTACACTAAGTGAAAATACTTCAGCTCCCTGCCTGCCTGTCAGTATATTATGAAGAGAATAATATATATATATATATATATATATATATACACACAAAACTTGGGAAGCATATATATACACAATACACTGTAAGTGCAGCTAACTGACTCACCTGCCTACCTTATCTAACTCAAATTAAATGACACTGTCTCTCTCTCTCTATCTGTCTTTAACCACTGCCGCAACACACTACACAAAGCCGCCACGCAGGCGGCCTTATATAGTGTGGGGCGTGTACTAAACCCCCTGAGCCATAATTGGCCAAAGCCACCCTGGCTTTGGCCAATTATTGCTCTCTGTACAGACGGCGCTGTGATTGGCCAAGCATGAGGGTCATAGTGTATGCTTGGCAAATTATGAGTCAGCAATGCACTGCAAAGCCGCAGTGAATTATGGGCCGTGACGTGCCACTCGAATTTGGCACAAACTGCCCATAACATTCGCAATTGGACGAACGGTCTAACGGCCGATGTTCGAGTCGAACATGGGTTTGACTCGAACTCGAAACTCATCCCTAGATGGTACCTGTTGAGGTGCCCGAGGGGCAGCTGCGACACCATTGGCTTCTTCTCCATCTCTGGCGGCTAGTTGTTCTGAGTAGGCATCACTTACAGTTTCCACTTTATATGATCGGTTACTTGCTCGTGTCCTTCCTTGTTTGTTTCAAGTATACAAAACTAAATTTTATGTAATACTGAAAGGTGGTTTTATTAAAGGAGTAGAGTTTTTTATCTTTAAAAAACGAAATTTCTAGTTACAATTATTACTTGAATCTAAATTTCTTCTGACCATACTTTTCCAAACAGTAGAGCTTGTACATTGAGGCAAGTGATTCATACTTAGCTTGGTGCATACCGTAATCATGTGAACGTGTACATACCCTAATCATATAATATTGTTAAATTAAGTCATGTCATAAAAATAGTTAATGCACACATTTAATGCTTTTTGACTAACAAAGATTCACAGCAATAACCAAACTAATTTTAAAACAAATTACAGGGGAGAGTTTTATTTCCACTGCATAGCTTGATTTTTTTGTTCCAGTTCACCCAAGGGACAGAAGTACAGCCATAGTAGACAACACAGCTCTTATATTTTGATAATATTCTTTTTACACATAGTTCATACAGAAAGTTTATTCCCTCCCCTGCTGCTAATGCCTAGCAACTTCTATCCTCAGCGAGAATCACAACTGTTCAGAGTAATCTGACAGATCTCCAGCTGAATATTGTTTTACACTGATTTTTGTTTAAAGGGTACATTGAGAAACATTTTTGTTTAGTTTGAGTGAAGTTTTTAGCCAGCGGAAATTTTTTTAAACTTCTGTGTACTTTCTTCTGCTCTCTGACCTTCCATTATTAAGATATCTCCACAGTTTCTGTCCTGATGACAATGTTCAAACAAACAGTAAGTGCAAATATGACTAAGGAACACACTCAACACCTAGACAGAACATTGGTTTTATCCTTTTATGATTCAACTAAAGAATATTTTTATATATCTTTGTTTTAAGAACTTAACTCTAACTTGGTCCAAGCACAGACATTTGGTTATTATCTTTTTAAATTATCCCCTCAAAGAAGTGTCAAATGTTTGGCCCACAAAGAAAGTCACGTCAAATTTGGTGGACATACACCAAAAAATCAACAACACTGTTATCGCTAATTCTTACTGGCAGTTGCCTTAGGCTCGGTTCACACTGAGGCAACACGACTTCCCGCTCGACTTTTGTAGGAAACTTGGACACGACTTGAGTATGAATACCAGCGTGACTTGGAGCGACTTCAACATGACTTGGGGCGACTTACAACACGACTTTAAGTCGCCCCAGGCCAGGCGACTTTGGGCCTGGTAATTGAATTTGGGGGTACCCCACGCTTTTTTTTAAAAAAATTACTTTCAATGTCTCTGTATAACTGGGAGCCGACAATTCATTATAGCCGCGAGTACTTTTAAATAGCTTTTTTTCCTGCAGAAATGACACTTTGTGCAGGGACAGTTCTAAGCACGGGAAACATGCGCCCCTTTACAGGCATACTCTACACACCCCCCAGGTACGAAATTTAAAGGAATATTACACTTTTATTGTTTCACTTTAAGCATTATTAAAATCACTGCTCCCGAAAAAACTGCCATTTTAAAACTTTTTTTTGCATTGATACATGTCCCCTGGGGTAGGACCCAGGACCCCAAACACTTTTTATGACAATAACTTTTTAAAAATCAATGACTTTCAATGACTGTTCTCTGTATTATGGGGACGGGAGCCGACAATTCATTATAGCCGTTCGGGTCCCCATTGACTTTTTGCAAAGTTCGTCCGAACCCCTCGAACCTGAACATCCAGGTGTCCGCTCAACGCTAATAACTATCTTAAGTCTAATTACAAACATATTGGGCAAATAATATCTGTGCAGAAACTACATTTACCTCTTTCTACTTTGGTTAACATTAGACGACAGAGACATATGTAAAAGATCAGAAAAGTAGACACAAAAATAACAAATACAGTTAAATTAAAGACAAAGAAACACATTTTACTGTTGAGATTGAGGAGAGGAGGGTTCAACTGAGGATTATGAGTGGGGATAGAATTATAAGGGACAGGACAAGGATAAGAATAGATAAGGTGGCAAGAGGCTTAGGGGGCTGATCCAGCTGTATCTAATGTGGGCAACAGGGAAAAAAAATATTATCAATGGAATTTTTCTAAGATTCATCCCACATGGACAAAGTATGGACAAAGTTTTGGTTGGCTTTAAAGCATAAATATATCATGTTTGCTGAGTAAGGCTATTTTCCTTTATCCTAAAGAATGTGGTTAAATCACACTTTAGAAACAATACATCGTTACATGCCAGTTTTACATGCCAGTTTTAAATGTCAAAAACTATTTTGTTTGATAACTTGCACATGATGGTTTTATTGATGACAGCACCTTATATAGCTTTACCTTATTCACTAAGCTTTGTGAACTGACCTGGCTATGTGAACAAAACCTTTTTAAATGAGCATAATGTATTAGCTCAATCAATCAACCCTATTAATAACTTTACAAAAGTAGTTAGGGGCTAACTGGCAAAAAAAAATGTATTAGCCTAGTTTTGGATGTATTGCGGAGATTTATACCTGTATCAGGTAAGATGTATGACTCAAATCTGGTTTTATTGATATACAGTGCTAATTGTGATAGATTGTACCTTACTTCCTGTTCTGGTGATGCAGTTCTACACAAAAGGAAGTGCAGGAAACTATGCAACCAGAAATCATAAAATCAAAATATCTACAGAGGTCTGGCAATGCAAACGAGCAAGATACTCCCATATGCACCTAATCAGACCTAATCAGAAATCTGGAAGTCTGAGCATGGTGGATATTGCGGATTACTACTCAAAACATTGGTTCAACCATCATTCAGAAGCCATATGGGTAGAGATTGAAAAAACTTAGTGGGAACTTATGAGTTATTCCTTCTACTCCTAGCAGACAGATGGAAACCATTAGACTTGAATACCTTCCCTCTACCCATTCAAGCCACTTTATTGGCTTTGAGAATTCTACTCCCACAACCCCTCTAATCCATACGGAATCACCAGATACTTATTCCTATCAAAACTTTGGAACTCCTTATCCCGTATTTAAATCTTGACAAATGGGTGGATAGGGGCCTGCTATGGGTGGGCAAACTCTTAAATGACTATTTCTATCTAAACACCTTCTCCCCACTTTTTCATTTGACTCACCAGTCTGGTCCTTTTTATCCTCGATTCACACTAACACCAGGGGAATTACACAATTTTACAACCTATTGCATCAAAAGTTGTTTTTTGAGAAAACAAATCCAATCCTTAAATGGGAATTAAACTTTTGACAAACTTTCTCCCCTTCCCAGTGGTTTTCAGCCTATAAATCCATTAACTACTCGTCACATTGCACCAACCACTGGGAATTGCTGCAAAAACGAATCACTAGATGGCATATTACCTCCTACCAATTGTCCAAATTCTCCCCACAGAAATCCGCCTTATGATGGAGGGGTTGTGGGCAGATGGGTACCCTTTATCATATATTTTGAACCTGCAGAAACCTCTCTAGTTTCTGGAGACAAATATTTAAATAGTTCTCTAACGTCAAGGGGATTTTCTTTAAACCCAGCCTGCCCTAGCAATCCTGAACGTACAAATTGATGACCTTCCACCACCTTTCCACACAGTGACGACCCACATTGTTGGTGCTGCAATTATTTGACAAGTTCATGGAAACCGTGAACAGACCGGTGTTGCCAATGATCCTGACAATTCTATGTATCACCGTTTTTACCTTTTACTGTTCTCTGTACAATATTAAGAAGTCTATTATCATCTGAGTTCAAAGTGAATTATGTATGGATTTTCCTGACATGTTATTTTCTGTCTTTGTTAGACCATAAATGACTATTTTTTATCTTGTATACTCTCTTGATTCTCAATAAAAATGTATTAACAAAGGTTATATCTGTACCCAAGTTTACTTTGAGGGCGGGTTCACATATGTGCGGCTGCGGTTTTGTGCCTGGGGTCCGGTGTGTGACTGTTCACCGGTTCAGGTGCAATTCAGGTCTGAATTTTTACCTCAATTCGCACCTGAACCAGTCCCAAACACACACAGGACCCTTCTGCAATCTGGACCATGGCTGCCCCCGACCTGTGTGAACCCGCTCCATTGAGAGTCGGTCACACTTGCCTGTCATGCGATTTGGATGTGGGGAAACCTGCATCCAATTTGCATATATGTGAACCCAGCCTAAAAGGTGTTTTGACTTCTGTCTGGGCTGCCATAAGAGATTTTCAGTCAGTGTGTTATAAAAATAGAGTCATCAGGAAGCGAGGGGGTAATTTATGCAATGGACAGCAGTTACAACTAAAGCCCCATACACACGGTCGGACTTTTTCATGGATTCTGTCCGATCGGACAATGTTGTTGAAAAATCAGACCGTGTGTATGCACCATCGGACAGTGTACGTCGGATTGTCCGACGGACAAAGTCTTATCTCCTGCTGGAAAGATTTGCCGACAACACGGTCCGATCACACCAAATCCGATCGTGTGTACGGTTGTCCGACCGGACAAAGTGCTACGCATGCTCAGATCACATTACAAGACCAAAGCTATTGGCTACTAGCCTCTACGTAGTCCCGTCGTAGGCAACAAACGTCACCACGTTCAGAATGATCGGATTTTCCGACAACTTTGTCCGACCGTGTGTACGCAAAACCAACATCAGACAAAGTATGACGGACAGGATCCGACCGACCTGGTCCGCGGATTGTCCGACCGTGTGTATGGGGCTTTACAGGGTTTGTTAGTGCTGGTAAAATTCACTGAAGGAATTGATAATCATTAGATTTGTGCACAATGGAAATTTTTCGTTACATTCGTAAAATCCATAATTTTGTTCTGTTATATGCGTAAGGTTACATAGTTACATAGTTAGTCATGTTTAAAAAAGACACAAGTCCATCTAGTTCAATCATAAAAATAAAAAAAATAAAAAAAAATATCCTACAATCCCATATAACCAATCCTATACCCATAGTCGATCAAGAGGAAGGCGAAAAACCCCAGCAAAGCATGATCTAATTTGCTACAGCAGGGGAAAAAATTCCTTCCCGATCCCCGAGAGGCAATCAAATTTTCCCTGGATCAACTTTACCTGTAAATGTTAGTATCCAGTTATATTATGTACATTTAGGAAAGAATCCAGGCATTTCTTAAAGCAATCTATTGAGCTGGTCATAGCCACCTCTGGAGGGAGTCTATTCCACATTTTCACAGCTCTTACTGTGAAGAAACCTTTCCGTATTTGGAGATGAAATCTCTTTTCCTCTAGGAATTTTAATTTTTTTCAAATAATTAATTATTTCTGTAGAGTATAGATATTCATTATTAGGGATGAGCCAAACACCCCCCCAGTTCGGTTCGCACCAGAACCTGCGAACGGACCAAATGTTCGCACGAACGTTAGAACCCTATTAATTACAATGGACGCGAACGTTCAAAATCTAAAGTGCTAATTATAATGGCTAATATGCATGTCATTGTCCTAAAAAGTGTTTGGGGACCCGGGTTCTGCCTCAGGGGACATGTATCAATGCAAAAAGAAGTTTTAAAAAACGGCCGTTTTTTCTGGAGCAGTCATTTTAACCACTTGCTTACTGGGCACTTAAGCACCCTCCCCCTGTCCAGACCAATTTTCAGCTTTCGGTGCTCTCACACTTTGAATGACAATTACCCAGTCATGCAACACTGTACCCAAATGATTTTTTTTCCTTCTTTTTCCACAAATAGAGCTTTCATTTGGTGGTATTTGATCACCTCTGGGTTTTTTATTTTTTGCGCTATAAATGAAAAAAGACCGAAAACACCTATTCATTATAACAAATCAATTTCTTTTAATGTTTCATGGTTTAGTTTTTGGATAATTTGTTATTTATGTACAGTATGTATATATATATATATATTTGTGACAACGACTCGTAATTTACTAAGTTTCTTGTTTATTGAATCCATTTAGGCCCCTTTTACACGTGCGGACAGTATGTCCGTATTTCATCCATCCGTTTTCGGATGAAATACGGACATGCATGCATCCCTATGGGATAGGGGGTGTCAGCAAAAGAACATCCGCTGACACTTGATATCATCCGTTCCCGCTATGGTCGGATTCTGCAGAGGAAAATCCTATTTTTCTGTCCGTCTGCAAAGCGGATTGGATGAACACGGACAGATGGTCCGTGTTCATCCAATCCCCCCATATGGATCTGATAGGGCGGTCCCTACACAGTGTGCAGGGACCGCCCTGTCATCCGCCGGCTCAGCGAGGATCAACGGAGTGATCCCCGCTAAGTAAGCGGATGTTCACAGGGTGTATAATCATGGATCTGTCCCGTGTGAAAGGACCCTAACACACATAATGACGATATTGTTTCTGCTAATTCTCAAAACTCATCTCCTCTGCTCAAATACAATACAACAACCTTTTCCAGAATGCATTTTGCCAGTGGTTGTGCTGTGCCACTGCTGCTGGTACCAGGAGGAACCTGATGTTGAGAGCTTGAATCCCTTAACACACACACACACAATGGGGCTGATTTACCAAGCATTTGCGCCTTGAGTTGCGGCGCACGCCGCCGCGCAGCGGCCATTTTCGTATTTACAAAGCATTTGCGCCTGTAACTCAGCGCAATTCCCCATTTACTATAATGTTGCTAGCGCACGGGCGGCCGCGATCTGTGCGCCGCTATAGACCTGGAGCATGGCATCTTCAACTCAGAAAATAAAAGAATATGGAAGTGGCAATATTATGGGGGTGATGTGGGTGATGTGAGGAAGTATAGATATGACTGTCCAACTAACAAACATGCCCAGAATAGAATGGAAAACTAACTTTATCTGAGCAGGCTTGCTGCGCCTGCAAATACACTTCTAACTACGTGAGGTCAATTTATGTACTGCGCATGCGCGAGCGACATTTGCGCCCATTTATGTGCCCTGGTTTACTGCGCCGGCAAAATCTTAGTAAATGTCAAGCCACGTAGGTTCATTTGCATAAGTTGAACGGGCGCACATCTCAACTTGATTTTTTTTGTTGCGCTGGTTCACTTCTATGGGTTTTTTAACCACTTCAGCCCCGGACCAATTGGCAGCCAAAGGACCAGGCCCCTTTTTGCAATTCGGCACTGCGTCGCTTTAACTAACAATTGCGCGGTCATGCGACGTGGCTCCAAAACAATATTGGCGTCCTTTTTTTCCCACAAATAGAGCTTTCTTTTGGTGGTATTTGATCGCCCCTGCGGTTTTTATTTTTTGCGCTATAAACAAAAATAGAGCGACAATTTTGAAAAAAATGCAATATTTTTTACTTTTTGCTATAATAAATATCCCCAAAAAATATATAAAAAAACATTTTTTTTCCTCAGTTTAGGCCGATACGTATTCTTCTACATATTTTTGGTAAAAAAAATCACAATTAGCGATTATTGATTAGTTTGCGCAAAAGTTATAGCGTTTACAAAATAGGGATAGTTTTATAGCATTTTTATTAATATTTTTTTTTTATTAGTAATGGCGGCGATCAGCGATTTTTATTGTGACTGCGACATTTTGGCGGACACATCAGACATTTTTGACACATTTTTGGGACATTTGTCATTTATACAGCAATCACTGCTATTTAAATAGCACTGATTCCTATGTAAATGACAGTTGTAGTTAGGGGGTTAACCACTAGGGGGCGGGGAGGAGTCAGTGTGACGTGTTGTGTTTTTTTTTTACAGTAGGGGGGCGTGGCTGTACGTCTGACGTCATTGATCGGCGTTCCCGATGACAGGGAACCGCCGATCACTGACAGTCAGTGTAGGAAGCGCGGGGAGAGGTTTGTTTACATAGACCTCTCCCCGTTCTTCAGCTCCGTAACCCGATCGCGGGATACCAGCGGCGATCGGGTCCGCTGGTCCCGCGGCCGGGGTCACGGAGCTCCCGACCGGGTCGCAAGCGCGCCGCTAGCGGCGCGTGCACGACCCACGGGCAGGCACATGCACGATCACGTACAGGTACGTGATTCTGCCTGCCCGTGCCATTCTGCTGACGTATATATGCAGTGGCCGGTCGGGAAGCGGTTAAAGGCTATTTGAACACAGGTCATGTTAGCATTAAGAAATTTAAAAAATGAAGAAAAAAATGCGTGGGGGTCCCCCTCAAAATCCATACCAGGCTCTTCAGGTCTGGCATGAATATTAAGGGGAACCCCATGCCAAAAAAAAAAAATAGCGTGGTGGGACCCCCTCAAAATCCTTACCAGACCCTTATCCGAGCACGCAACCTGGCAGGCCGCAGGAAAACAGAGGGGATGAGAGAGCGCCCCCCCCCCCCCCCTCCTGAACCGTACCAGGCCACATGCCCTCATCATTGGGAGGATGCTTTGGGGTCCCCCCCAAAGCACCTTTTTCCCCATGTTGATGAGGACAAGGGCCTCGTCCCCACAACCCTGGCCGTTGGTTGTGGGGGTCTGCGGCGGGGGGCTTATCGTAACCGGGAAGCCCCTTTAACAAGGGGACCCCCAGATCCCGGCCTCCCCCCCTGTGTGAAATGGTAAGGGGGTACCCTACCATTTCACCAAAAAAGGTGACAAAAGAGTTAAAAATGACAGGAGACAGTCTTTGACAATTCCTTTATTAAAGTCTTCTTTCTTCTGGTCTTCTTCCTTTCTTCATCCTTCGGTTTCTTCATCTTCTTCCTCCATATTCTTCTTCCTCCGATCCGCTTCTTCTTGCTCCGGTGTTCTCGTCTGGCATCTTCCTCCATGTCGTCTCTTCTTCGCTATCGGGCCGCTCCGCGCAATGGGAGGCTCCCACTGTGTGATGCTTCTCTTCTTCTTCATCTTCCTCCGATCCGCTTCTTGCTCCGGCGTTCTCGTCCGGCATCTTCCTCCACGGCGTCTCTTCTTCTGGGCAGCTCCGCACAATGGGAGGCTCCCGCTGTGTGACGCTTCTCTTCTTCTGACAGGTCTTTTATAACGGAGGGCGGGGCCACCCGGTGACCCCGCCGCCCTCTGATGCAAGGTTCCATGGTTTTGGCGTGGGGTTCCCCTTAAAATCCATGTCAGACCTGAAGGGCCTGGTATGGATTTTTAGGGGGGACCCCCACGCCATTTTTTTTTTAAAATTAAAGTCGCCTGGCCTGGGGGCGACTCGCGCTGGACTGTATGATACGGCGTGCGCTATTATCAATGGGAGATAATTTTTAGTGGGTAGCGTTGGTTTTTAACCACTTGCCGACCGCCCCATGTACATATACGTCGGCAGAATGGCACGTACAGGCAGAACCACGTACCTGTACGTGCCATTCTTCAGGCGGTTGGGGGGTCCGATCGGACCCCCCTCCGCCGGCGGGGACGGTCGGCATCGCTTCAGGAGCGATCCGGGACGAGGGGACGGCCAGTGGTTTCTGGCCACCCCCTCGCGATCGCTCCTGGCGAATGAAAAGCTTCCCCTTCCTGTCTATTGTATAGACAGGAAGGCGGAAGTGATGTCACGCTCGGTGCGCCGGTCTATGTGACCGGAGACGCCGAGCGGCGAACATGTAAAGGTTAGTGCACAACAGTACACTGACACCAGTACAGTTAGGCACATATTCCACCCCCCTGTCACCCCCTGATCACCCCCCAGATCACCCCCTCCCCCCCCAGTCACAGTGTCACTAATTGCAGTGATCATTTATTTACTGATCACTGCATTTAGTGTCAGTGTGACTGTAATAACTGTCAGGGCAGTTAGTTTTAGGTCCTAGGTAGCCCCCTACCCCCCCCTAATAAAGGTTTAACCCCTTGATTGCCCCTAGTTAACCCCTTCACCCCCTTTTGCCAGTGTCACTAAGCGATCGTTTTTCTGATCGCTGCATTGTGTCACTAGGTAACCATTTTTTTTTTTTTATTTTAACCGCCATGTTTTATATAGGTTCATAAATAGTTTTATAGGTCAGGTACCCCCATATTACAACCTAAATAAAGGTTTTAACCCCCTGATTGCCCCTAGAGTTAACCCTTTCACCAGTAATCACCGTATAACTGTCACTGGTGACGCTGGTTAGCCAGTTAGTTATTTCGTTATTTAGGTTCCCCGTCAGGTTTTTATATAGCGTCAGGTACCCCCATATATTACCTAATAAAGGTTTTAACCCCCTGATTGCCCCTAGTTAACCCTTTCACCCCCTTTTGCCAGTGTCACTAAGCGATCGTTTTTCTGATCGCTGCATTAGTGTCGCTAGGTAACCAGTTTTTTTTTAGGTTAACCGCCATGTTTATATAGGTTCATAAATAGGTTTATAGGTCAGGTACCCCCATATTACAACCTAAAGGTTTTAACCCCCTGATTGCCCCTAGAGTTAACCCTTTCACCAGTGATCACCATATAACTGTCACTGGTGACGCTGGTTAGCCAGTTAGTTATTTCGTTATTTAGGTTCCCCGTCAGGTTTTTATATAGCGTCAGGTACCCCCATATATTACCTAATAAAGGTTTAACCCCCTGATTGCCCCTAGTTAACCCTTTCACCCCCTTTTGCCAGTGTCACTAAGCGATTGTTTTTTTGATCGCTGCATTAGTGTCACTGGTGCGCTAGGTAGCCAGTTTTTTTTTGTATTACTGTTACGGGTGACGCTGGTTAGTTAGCTTGTTTTTTATACTGTCAGGGCACCCGCCATTTATTACCCAATAACGGTTTAACCCCCTGATCGCCCGGCGGGTGATATCAATTAGGTTTTAGGGTCAAATAAGGTCTGCGTCGCCCCAGGTTAGTGCCAGTACCGCAAACACCCACGCGCAAAGCATACACCTCCCTTAGTGGTATAGTATCTGAACAGATCAATATCTGATCTGATCAGATCTATACTAGCGTCCCAGCAGTTTAGGGTTCCAAAAAAAAACGCATTGTTAGCGGGATCAGCCCAGATACCTGCTAGCACCTGCGTTTTCCCCCCTCCGCCCAGCCCACCCAAGTGCAGTATCGATCGATCACTGTCACTTACAAAACACTAAGCACACATAACTGCAGCGTTCGCAGAGTCAGGCCTGATCCCTGCGATCGCTAACAGTTTTTTTGTGGTAGCGCTTTGATTCAGTCGCTTCAGTCAGGAGCTTTTTTACCTGTGAATCTCAAAAAAATAAAAAAAAAATAAAATAGTTGTCGTTTTATTATTCTCTCTCTCTCTCTCTATTCTCTCTCTATTGTTGCTCTTTTTTTTACTCCATTCTATTCTGCAATGTTTTATTATGTTTTATCATGCTTGCTTTTCAGGTATGTAATTTTGTTTACTGTGTTTCAGTGTTAAGCATTTTTTTGTTTTCAGGTGCGCCATTCAGTTGCAACGCGGATTTATTTATCTTGACAGCAACAGCGTTTGCTCCCACGATACATAAAGCCGCGACTCCAACGCTGTAGGAGGTGATTTCACCACCACAGTTAAAAAAAAGAGCATATATGCCGAAGCATGGGGGCAGCAGGGGGGGCGGAGGAGCGATTGGCTCCTAATGCCACGTACATACGGTCGAAATTCCGACCGTGTGTACACGGCATAACTTTTGCGGGAGGATGCCCCCATGCATCGGCATATATAAATGGTGCATGTATGCCCATCATTAGAAGTGGGTGGATGAAGGGAGGTATTCTAATGGTGGGCATACCCACCAATCAATCTCTTTTTTTCGTTCAGCCAAGAGGCTGCATGAAAAAAAAAAGATTACAATATATGTCCAGTATGTTGCTGGACTTTGAATGGTTATACCAGAATGATGCCTGCAGGTTTAGGTATCATCTTGGTATCATTCTTTTCAGCCAGTGATCGGCTTTCATGTAAAAGCAATTCTAGCGGGTAATTAGCCTCTAGATTGCTTTTACAAGCAGTGGGAGGGAATGTCCCCCCTCCCGGATATAAACCGCGCCATTGGGAAATTGGGAAAGCATTTTATCACACCAATCTTGGTGTGGTCAGATGCTTTGAGGGCAGAGGAAAGATCTAGGGTCTAATAGACCCCAATTTTTTCAAAAAAAGAGTACCTGTCACTGCCTATTGCTATCATAGGGGATATTTACATTCCCTGAGATAACAATAAAAATCATAACAAAGAAAAAAAATGGAAGGAACAGTTTAAAAATAAAATAAAAAAGCTAAATAAATAAAAAAAAAACAAAAAAACAAAAAAAAAAAAGCACCCCTGCCCCCCCTTCTCTTGCGCAAAGGCGTACACAAGCGTTGGTCTGGCGTCATATGTAAACAGCAATTGCACCATGCATGTGAGGTATCACCGCGAAGGTCAGATCGAGGGCAGTAATTTTAGCAGTAGACCTCCTCCGTGAATCTAATGTGGTATCATGTAAAGGCTTTTAAAGGCTTTTAAAAATGTATGTAGTTTGTCGCCACTGCGTGTTTGTGCGCAATTTTAAAGCATGTCGTGTTTGGTATCCATGTACTCGGCCTAAGATCATATTTTTTATTTCATCAAAAATTTGAGCAATATAGTGTGTTTTAGTGCATTAAAATAAAAAAAAGTGTATTTTTTCCACAAAAAATGCGTTTGAAAAATCGCTGCGCAAATACTGTGTGGAAAAAAAAAATGCAACACCCACCATTTTAATCTGTAGGGCCTTTGCTTTAACAATATATATAGTGTTTGGGGGTTCAACGTAATTTTCTTGCAAAAAAAAAAATATGTTTTCATGTAAACAAAAAGTGTCAGAAAGGGCTTTGTCTACAAGTGGTTAGAAGAGTGGGTGACGTGTGACATAGGCTTCTAAATGTTGTGCATAAAATGCCAGGACAGTTCAAACCCCCCCCCAAATGACCCCATTTTGGAAAGTAGACACCCCAAGCTATTTGATGAGAGCAATGTTGAGCCCATTAAATATTTTTTTTTTTTTTTGTCCCAAGAGATTGAATAATGAAAAAAAAAAAATATATATATATTTTTTTTACAAAAAGTTGTCACTAAATGATATATTGCTCAAACATGCCATGGGCATATGTGGAAATACACCCCAAAATACATTCTGTTGCTTCTCCTGAGTACGGGGATACCACATGTGTGGGACTTTTTGGGAGCCTAGCTGCGTACGGAACCCCAAAAACCAAGCACCGCCTTCAGGCTTTCTAAGGGTGTAATTTTTTTATTTCACTTCTCACTGCCAATCACAGTTTCGGAGGCCATGGAATGCCCAGATGGGATAAAACCCCCCAAAATGACCCCATTTTGGAAAGTAGACACCCCAAGCTATTTGATGAGAGGTATGGTGAGTATTTTGCAGATCTCGCTTTTTGTCACAAAGTTTTGAAAATTGAAAAAAAGAAAAAAAAATTTTTTTTTTCTTTACTTTCTTCATTTTCAAAAACAAATGAGAGCTGTAAAATACTCACCATGCCTCTCAACAAATAGCTTGGGGTGTCTACTTTCCAAAATGGGGTCATTTGGGGGGGGTTTGTGCTATTTTGGCATTTTATGGCCTTCGAAACGGTGATAGGTAGTGAGGAGAGAAATCAAAAATTTGCACCCTTAGAAATCCTGAAGGCGGTGCTTGGGTTTCGGGGCCCCGTACGCGGCTAGGCTCCCAAAAAGTCCCACACATGTGGTATCCCCATACTCAGGAGAAGCAGCAAAATGTATTTTGGGGTGCAATTCCACATATAACTATGGCATGTGTGAGCAATATATCATTTAGTGACAACTTTTTGAAAAAAAAAAAAAATCTTTTTTATTTTTGTCTTTATTCAATCACTTGGGACTAAAAAAAAAAATATTCAATGGGCTCAACATGCCTCTCAGCAAATAGCTTGGGGTGTCTACTTTCCAAAATGGGGTCATTTGGGGGGGTTTTGTACTTCTCTGCCATTTTAGCACCTCAAGAAATGAAATAGGCAGTCATAAATTAAAAGTGGTGTAAATTCCAGAAAAGGTACTCTAGTTTGTAGACGCTATAACTTTTGCGCAAACCAATAAATATACGCTTATTGGCATTTTTTTTTTTACTAAAGACATGTGGCTGAATACATTTTGGCCCAAATGTTTGACTAAAATTGAGTTTATTACATTTTTTTTATAACAAAAATTATAAAATCTCTCTTTTTTTTTTTTATATCAAAATTTTCGCTCTTTTTCCATTTTATATCGCAAAAAATAAAAATCACAGAGGCAATCAAATACCATCAAAAGAAAGCTCTATTTGTGGGAAGAAAAGGACGCAAATTTCGTTTGGTCACAAAATTGCATGACCGCGCAATTACCAGTTAAAGTAGTGCAGTGCGAAATTGACAAAAAAAGACCTCTGGTCCTTTGGCTGCCAAATGGTCCGGGGCTGAAGTGGTGTACAGACCCGGGAACTCAGCACATGGATGGTGGGAACCCCTCATAATGGGCACATTGTGTGTACAGACCTGGGAGCTAAGAACAGGGATGGTGGGAACCCCTCATAATGATAAATTCATCATAACAAACTTTCGTTATTTTAATGAAAAGTTTAATAATCAAACGAAAATGCTAAGATCTTAGAAATAAACAATTTCAAACACAAATGACAAAATTTTTCTTTTTTATTCATACGAAACCCAACAAAATTTTGTTACACGCCCATGTCTACCAATAACTAGAAGATAAGCCAGCCAAGTGGGGACTAGCAAAATTACCAAGTCAGTTCCCTTAGACTGCAATGGTATTTGTTGTTGTGCTTTGTTGTTGTGCTTAATTGTGGACAGGGGGTGCCTTTTTTTGTGCTACCTGCATTTGGGTTGTTCTGGGCATGCTCAGGGACTTAGGGTGTTTTTTGCTGCTTTTTGTGTGTGAACAGCACTTGGATGTTTCTGGGCATGCTCAGAGATTTGGTGATTTTATCATCCAATCATGTAGAGGCAAAGATGCTGTTTTCTTTCCCTTGCATGTTGCTCTCGGATCTCCAGCAAGTGCACGTGTAGTGCAAAGTCGATTTCCCTTTAGTAAAGAAACCTCAAGATACCTAATAATTTGGGATGTACATAGCAAAATGCTAGAGTGCAATTTCCTGAATGGGGAAACTATTGAAATTGGCTTGTGTGTCCCCAAAGAAAGACACTGGTAGTGTTTTATCCTCACTTCCTGTTTGGCTTTGTGACAGGAAGTGAATCATTTTGAAGGACAAATTGTCAAAATTTGGGAGTTGTCTTCACCCTATCAGGGGTGTAGAGATCCCCCAACACTTCAAATCCCTCTGCACTCTATCCCCAAGCAAAAATCAGAAAGGATTTTCTTTAACTTTGCAAAGACACATTCTTAAAATCAATTGTGATGCTTGTTAATGGCCCATTTAGACCTTCTTTAATATAAAGCCATCAGTTGCCTTTGACTCTAATCATTATTTTTGGCCAGTCCTAGAAATCTACATCTGTTTTACTATTAACCACTTGGTGTCTGTGCTATATCCTAATTACGGCCACAGCGCGGACCTTCATTTCTGGGAGGCCGTCATAGGATGTGCTCCCTGCAGGGCGCACTGAGACTCGGGTGATCGCAGTAAGGGCCTATCCTGGCCCCTTACCACGCGATTAGCTGTCAGCCTTTGACAGATGATCACATGATGTAAAATAAAGCTTGGTAATTGGTTATTTGTGTGAGCATTACAAATAGAGTCCTAGCCAAATAGATCCTTGAGAAATACATTAAATACTAAATCGTATTTCTCCAAATGTAGTCCAGAGTGGGCCCTAGCATTGATAAGATCATAAAGCTCACATTGGTTGTGGGTTAAAGACAATCCATAAGCCCTGGTTCACATTGGTAGTTGGGTACAATTTGACATGTTCAATTGGCAGCATTGGCATCGTCCTAATCAGTGCAATGCTGCATTTTCAGTGCAGAAACAATTGTTAAATATTTTATGGACTACTTTTTGCAATTTTGGGCTGCGATTTCCATTGCCTGCCAATCCCATTGATCTGGACTGACACACTAGTGTTAAATTGTGCGAGTCCAGCTCAGCGATTACCTGGGCTAAATGTGCTTTGAACAAAACTAGCTCAGGTAAGCACAGTCAAATAGAAACCGAAAATCAGATTTTTTTAAACAGTCCTGTAAAAATCTCCATTACAAATGTTTAAATTAAGATGGTCAGACACTACACAATCTGATTGTACAATCTTTGTCCAATTCAACATTAAGGCTCAGTTTCCACTATTGCAACGTTGTTGCCGCGAGTCTGGCGGCAACTTTTGGCCGCAACTTGAAGCAATGGCTGGGTATGTTTGTGGTGTAGGGACCTCAAGTCGCATCAAAGTAGGAACAAAGTAATGCAGGGACTACTTTGAGGTTGGTGTGACTTGAAGTCGCAGACGTATGAACGGTACTCATTGTATAAATCATGGGGTACAACTTGTCATGCAACTTTTCAGTCCCAAGTCGCATGCCAAGTCGCAATAGTGGAAGCCAAGCCAAAAATGAACATTGTAAATCACGCAACTTTGGGTTTGAAATAGTGGAAACAGAGCATTAGGCTAAAGCGGTAATAGGAAGATGCACTGGAAGAATTACTTATAATTGTAGAAAATCAAAGAGGCCTGTGCACTGAATCGAATTCATGAAAGATCTGATTGCCCAGTGTATAGTCACACGGCTTCACACTGGGGTGGTGCGGGCAGCGACGGTAAAGCAGCGCTATATTTAGCGCTGCTTTACCATCGTTTTAGCCGCGGTATGCGGTCGCTAGCGGCGCTTTGCCGGCGGTATCCCCGCGGTGTCCCATTGATTTCAATGGGTAGGAGCGGTATAGGAGCGATGAATACACCGCTCCTTCACCGCTCCAAAGATGCTGCTAGCAGGACTTTTTTTACCGTCCTGCTAGCGTACCGCTCCAGTGTGAAAGCCCTCAGGGCTTTCACACTGGAGACACAGCAGCAGCTGTTTCAGGTCGGTTTGCAGGCGCTATTTTTAGCGCAATAGCGCCTGCAAACCGCCCCAGTGTGAAAGCAGCCTAAACGTCACTTCTGCCCATACGTCTTAAAGGAACATTTTTTTCAATGACATCTTTTTTTTTTTTTTTATTCCATTTAAGTCTAAATATGAGATCTGAGGACTTTTTGACCCCCCAGATCACATATTTAAGAGGACCTGTCATGCTTTTTTCTATTACAAGGGATGTTTACATTCCTTGTAATAGGAATAAAAGTGATCCATTTTTTTTATTTTATTTTTTATAACTGTGTAAAAATTAATAAATTGAAGTAAAATAAATAAGAAAAAAAAAATAACATTTTTGAAAACACCCTGTCCCGACGAGCTTGCGCGCAGAAGCAAACGCATACGTGAGTAGGGCCCGCATATGAAAACGGTAGTAAAACCACACATGTGAGGTATCACCACGATCGGTAGAGCGAGAACAATAATTCTAGCCCTAGACCTCCTCTGTAACTCAAAAGATGCAACCTGTAGAATTTTTCAAATGTCGCTTATGGAGATTTTTGAGGGTAAAAGTTTGACGCCATTCCACAAGCAGGCGCAATTTTGAATCATGACATGTTGGGTATCAATTTACTCGGCGTAACATTATCTTGCCCAATATAAAAAAAATGGGCTAATTTTACTGTTATCTTATTTTTTTATTCAAAAAAAGTGATTTTTTTTTCTCAAAAAAAGTGATTTTTTTTTTTCTCAAAAAAAGTGATTTTTTTTTTCTCAAAAAAAAGTGATTTTTTTTTTCTCAAAAAAGTGATTTTTTTTTCCCAAAAAAAGTGCGCTTGTAAGATCGCTGCGCAAATACGGTAAGAAAAAAAGTATTGCAATGACCGCCATTTTATTCTCTAGGGTGTTAGAAAAAAAATATATAATGTTTGGGGGTTCTAAGTAATTTTCTAGCAAAAAAAACTACACAGAATCTGAAAAACAGGCTTGGTCCTTAAGTGGTTAAAGATATGAAAACATGAATTTCTGTTGTTTAGAAACACTTCTCTGTTCTTTGTATTGAAAGTATTGGGTACAAAAAGAACCAACATTCAAAGATATATTAGAAGAACAAGAAACTTCTTCCTCCATCTTCTTCTTCCTCCGATCCGCTTCTTCTTGCTCCGGTGTTCTCGTCCGGCATCTTCCTCCATGTCGTCTCTTCTTCGTTATCGGGCCGCTCCGCGCAATGGGAGGCTCCCGCTGTGTCATGCTTCTCTTCTTCTTCATCTTCCTCCGATCCGCTTCTTGCTCCGGCGTTCTCGTCCGGCATCTTCCTCCACGGCGTCTCTTCTTCTGGGCAGCTCCGCGCAATGGGCGGCTCCCGCTGTGTGGCGCTTCTCTTCTTCTGACAGGTCTTTTATAACGGAGGGCGGGGCCACCCGGTGACCCCGCCGCCCTCTGACGCAAGGTTCCATGGTTTTGGCGTGGGGTTCCCCTTAAAATCCATGTCAGACCTGAAGGGCCTGGTATGGATTTTTAGGGGGGACCCCCGCGCCATTTTTTTTTTAAATTAAAGTCGCCTGGCCTGGGGGCGACTTCAAGTTGTGTTGGAAGTCGCCCCAAGTCGCGCTGTGATTCACACTCAAGGCGCTGGAAGTCGTGTTGCCCCTGTGTGGATGGACTGTATGATACGGCGTGCGCTATTATCAATGGGAGATCATTTTTAGTGGGTAGCGTTGGTTTTTAAAGGTGAATTCCACACTACAGTGCTCTTGTGCCCTTATAATGCATAGTTTTTAGCCTAGACAAATTTTAGCTTTTAAAGGGAACTCTACACTCCAATGCTCTTGTCTTCCCCTTAGAATGCCTATAATTCTTTTGAGCTAGCTTTTGCTTTTAAAGGTGAACTCCACACCCCATTCTCCAAAGGCTGTGAGTTGCCTTCACCATCCAAAACAAATACTTTTTCCCAGCATACAACAGGGCCAGCTAGGAAAGGGGCGAGAAGAGCGATCACCCAAATCTCTCCCGAACCATTCAAGGCCACATGCACTCAACATAGCTGGCTAAATGTAAATTTGTATGCATATAAATCCTGTCCAAAATTCAAAAAATTTCCTCTTTGAATTTTGTATCCTATATCATAAGTAAAATGTGTAATTGTTACGAAAAGTTAACTCACCAAAAAGCTATCAACCCAAGAAGTCAGCAAAGCACAGGGATGGTGGGAACCCATCATAATGGGCACAGCGGGTGTACAGACCCGGGAACTCAGCACAGGGATGGTGGGAACCCCTTATAATGGGCACAGCGGGTGTACAGACCCCAGAACTCAGCACAGGGATGGTGGGAACCCCTCATAATGGGCACAGCGGGTGTACAGACCTGGGAAATAAGAACAGGGATGTGGGAACCCCTCATAATGGGCACAGCAGGTGTACAGACCCGGGAACTCAGCACATGGATGGTGGGAACCCCTCATAATGGGCACATCGGGTGTACAGACCTGGGAGCTAAGAACAGGGATGGTGGGAACCCCTCATAATGCTAAATTCATCATAACAAACTTTCGTTATTTTAATGAAAAGTTTAATAATCAAACGAAAATGCTAAGATCTTAGAAATAAACAATTTCAAACACAAATGACAAAATTTTTCTTTTTTATTCATACGAAACCCAACAAAATTTTGTTACACGCCCATGTCTACCAATAACTAGAAGATAAGCCAGCCAAGTGGGGACTAGCAAAATTACCAAGTCAGTTCCCTTAGACTGCAATGGTATTTGTTGTTGTGCTTTGTTGTTGTGCTTAATTGTGGACAGGGGTGCCTTTTTTTGTGCTAGCTGCATTTGGGTTGTTCTGGGCATGCTCAGGGACTTAGGGTGTTTTTTGCTGCTTTTTGTGTGTGAACAGCACTTGGATGTTTCTGGGCATGCTCAGAGATTTGGTGATTTTATCATCCAATCATGTAGAGGCAAAATGCTTGACCAAGTACAACATAGCTACCTGTTAGTGCTGCCCAGCTATACACTCCCACCCTTACCTTACCCAGTAATGGAGACCACACCGTGCTGGAGTGTAAAATCTGCCGTAGCAGCTCCTTTATTAAATAACAAAATATATATATATAAATAACTTTATAAATAACTTTATAACCAATAAACAACAAATAACAACAGATAAACAACATCAAGAAAAACGTGACGTAGGCCTATAGTAGTGCATTACCCCCCCCCACCCAAATTACCATAATCAACAGCTCGTGCACTGCGGTCAACTCAACTGTAACTAGGCCTCAAGCTGACATACTAGCTCAGAGACAAAACTATTCCCGCAGTGCAGTCATCCACCATATACCCTACATCACTTATAGGGAATATACCAAACGGGCCCATATCTCCAATGGGTCCCGCATCAAGTTTCCTGTGGGGAGGGGGTTTCTTCTCTATGCCTACGTCACACAACATCCGCCAATGCTACGACGTCCAGTGTACCTGTAAACAAATTATTCGCACCTGTAAAGCATTAAACAAGGGAGGGAGGGCGGGAACTTTTCTCCTAACAGACTGAGCTCCCGGGAGGATGGCTCCTCCCTTTCCTGTTGCCCAGCTCCACCCCCTCTAACCCTTAAACGGCCATGCAACCAGGCATGTAGACTTTTGTCATGTCAGCCCTGCGCTGATCACTTCGTTTAAAGCTGCGGGCTGTTCTTGACCAAGTACAACATAGCTACCTGTTAGTGCTGCCCAGCTATACACTCCCACCCTTACCTTACCCAGTAATGGAGACCACACCGTGCTGGAGTGTAAAATCTGCCGTAGCAGCTCCTTTATTAAATAACAAAATATATATATATATAAATAACTTTATAAATAACTTTATAACCAATAAACAACAAATAACAACAGATAAACAACATCAAGAAAAACGTGACGTAGGCCTATAGTAGTGCATTACCCCCCCCCCCCCCCCCCCACCCAAAGTACCATAATCAACAGCTCGTGCACTGCGGTCAACTCAACTGTAACTAGGCCTCAAGCTGACATACTAGCTCAGAGACAAAACTATTCCCGCAGTGCAGTCATCCACCATATACCCTACATCACTTATAGGGAATATACCAAACGGGCCCATATCTCCAATGGGTCCCGCATCAAGTTTCCTGTGGGGAGGGGGTTTCTTCTCTATGCCTACGTCACACAACATCCGCCACTGCAAACAAGGTTAAAACCTTAACCTTGAGCGCACCTCCAAACCCTAAGTGCTCGCTCGATCCCATCCTGAATACCGATGGCCCACATATCTGTGCCAACTGGGTTCAGATGAACACCATCAGCCCTCAGATAACGCCACGTGTCTACCTCCAACTCCCTGTGCCTAATGGCCAACCCCCCGTGTTTAACAAAAAATCTGCTGACCTCCTGATTAACTTTCTTCCGGGCTTTGTTAAGTAGGTCCACTGACCTGGCAAAACGCCATGAAGTCCTGGCGATCATGTCTGACCAAACCAGGACTGTGTTGGGGAAAGCCGCCTGAAGTCGGCAAAAGTCATATTTTATGTCCCTAGTAACGTCTAGTTTTGTCCTAAGCCCCAAATCATTGCCCCCGACGTGAATAACTAAAACCTCCGGAGGCCTATCCCATCTCGCAAACTTGAGCGCTTCCGGGATAAGACGGCTCCAGAGCATCCCCGGGAAACCCAACCATTTTATGTAGGCCTCCCTCCTAGAAAAACCCAGCTGTCTACCGTCCGGTCTGTCATCTCCCCTCCTGGCTCCCCAGCAGACATAAGAGTGCCCTATAATCCAAACGAGCTTCGGAGGGTCATCTGAAAGAGAAACAGCAAGAAAATTCCGGTCAGCTTCAATTAATGTACCACACGAAACCATGTCGGCACTTCACACAACCCTCCCCTTTTATCAGCAACCCTTATGCGATCAAATCCATCCTAACATATGACCTGAAACGCCTTGATTCCCACCTCCCAATTTGTTTCACCGCTTCCTCCGGCAAACCCCACCTGACCGCCTCAGTGGCCGCCCCAATCCTGAAAGAATGCGAGGAAAATCTCAATTCCCCCATATTCATAACTCGTAAACATTTCCGGAAGACCCCTACGAACTGAAAGCGCGATAGCGCCTCGCCGTTCTGATGCACCAGCAGGGGGCCCTCCCCAGCTGGCCTCACCTGTAAGAAAACACTCGTCACCAAGACGGGGCAGAGTTTGGCGTCTGGAATGGCGAAAACCACCACTTCCTTGCCTCGGCCCTGCTGGTCCGTCTTTGATCTTTGCAGATGTAAAACCAACCTGTCCTCAAAGCACCGCACGTGTCCTACAGCCAAGCCATCTCTCTTTTTCTTCGAGGAACTCACCAGCTCCCCGATCCGAAAAGCCCCAAAAAAGGCTAATACGAAGGCCGTGCGGAACAGTCCCACCTCGTACCCGGACGAGCAAACCCCACGCAGGGTGTCCACCACCCTGCCCAGCAGTTCAAACGTCACCGGTCGTCGCTCGTCCCGTACCGCCTTCCCTTTTTTGTAACCCTTAACTGCTTGCCGCGCCCAGAACTCCTTGGTCCAGTCGCTCCCCCCCTCAAGTTTACACCAAAACGCCATAGCCGCCATCACTTTTTCCAGCCTCGACACGGAAATACCGCTCTCCATGTGCCTGGCGATAAAATAAATAAAAAGCAGCCTAGGTTCCCTTTCTCCCCTTGCGGTCTGAACCCGGAAAGCCGCCCATTCGTCCCATACTTTCCTGTATGCTTTCCATGTCCCTTCGGTCACCGACCGCTGAATCCATCCCGCTAGTCTTCCAGTGCAATCTTCCACATCTCCGCCGGACAGTGGGTTCCCTGATGCTCTGCTTCCGGCGCCAGTTCCCGAAACTTTTCCCACTGAAACCGAGAGAGAGCATCAGCGACCACGTTCTCCACACCCGGCAAATGCACCGCATGCATGAAGATGTTCATCTGCATGCACCGCAGTACCAGGTGTCTCAACAACCGTATCACCGGAGGTGATGCCGCCGATACCTTGTTGATCACCTGAACCACCCCCAGGTTGTCGATGTGGAAGCGAACCTTCCGATCCCGGAAGAATTCACCCCACAGCTCAACCGCCAACACTACCGGAAATAGTTCTAGTAGCAACATGTTCCTGAGCAACCCCTCCCGCTTCCAGCTGTCCGGCCAAGGGCCCGCACTCCAGCGCCCCTTGAAGAAAGCCCCATAACCCGCTGACCCTGCGGCGTCTGTGAACAACTCGAGATCAAAGTTGCTCACCGGTCCCGTCATCCATAAAGCTCTCCCATTGAAATTGTCCAGGAACACGTGCCACATTCGCAGATCACTCTTATGTTCTTTCGAGAGTGTCACGTAATGCCTGGGCGACTCAATCCCCCCAGTACTTGCTGCCAGTCTCCTACTAAAAATCCGCCCCATCGGGATAATCCTGCAAGCAAAGTTAAGCTTCCCCAACACTGACTGTAGGGCTCTCAACTGCACTTTGCGCCGCCCCACCAATGCCCGAACTTCCGCTTTCAATGCCACCAATTTAACCTCCGGCAGTCTGCATTCCATTGCTACTGAATCCAGTACTATCCCCAAGAAGCTGATCTCTGTCCTGGGCCCTTCCGTCTTGTCAGGTGCAAGCGGAATGCCGAAATCCCCTGCAATCCTTTCCAACGTTGTAAGTAACACCGCGCAAACCTTGGATGCGGGCGGGCCGACGCACAAAAAGTCGTCCAAATAGTGGATCACTGAATTCAAACCAGACACGTCCCTCACCACCCATTCTACAAACGAGCTGAAACATTCGAAGAATGCACACGAGATAGAGCAACCCATCGGTAAGCACTTATCCACGTAGTATTCCTCCTGCCACCTGCAACCCAATAAATAGAAGCTATCGGGGTGAACAGGTAACAAGCGGAAGGCCGCTTCTATGTCTGTCTTTGCCATCAGGGCCCCTCTACCATACTTACGCACCCAAAAGACCGCTGCATCAAAGGACGTGTAATGGACCGCGCAAGCCTGGGGGTCAATGGCGTCGTTCACCGACCCCCCTTTCGGGTAAGAAAGGTGGTGAATGAGCCTGAATTTGTTAGGTTCCTTCTTGGGGACCACTCCCAAAGGAGAAACCACTAGTTTGGGGATTGGCATTACGGGGAAGGGGCCCGCCATCCTGCCCAGAGCTACCTCTTTTTGTAACTTTTCCGTTACCACCGCCCGGTGTCTCAGAGCCGACCTCAAATTGTCTGCTCCTGGTGGCACCGAGCCCAGTACCGCAGGAATTACAAAACCCTCCCCAAAACCTGAAGCCAACAAATGAGCCACGTCCCTATCGGGATACCTACCTAGAAAAGGCAGCATTTTTTCCACTCTCACCGGCGTCTTCCCCTTTGTTTGCAGACTCACTGGCCTTGCCTTTTCCCTGCTTAAAACACCGTGACCCGGGGTGAGATCCCCCACACCCGGAGCACTCGTGTTTGTATTTACACCCCGTTCCGAACTTGCAGGTGCCCTCATTGTACTGCCAACAGACTCCCTTCTTTTTAGCGGCCGATTGACCTGAAGCCCCCGATCCTCCCCGATTGACCTGAAGCCCCCGATCCACCGGCCCCCCCCCCTGAAAAAACTGCCCCGCCGGCTTCGCTGCTGCCATCAAGCGCATCCACAGACTGATGTCCTTGTGGTCCCAGCGAAGCGCCGGCATGACTGCCCTCCTCTGGCGAAATTGCTCGTCGTAGCGTAGCCACGACATTCCCCCATAGGTCCGATGGGCCTCCCCGATGGCGTCCAGGTAGCAGAAAAGCGCCGAGCAGTGCTCCGGCTCTTTTTCCCCTATTACGCTTGCCAGGATTGCAAACGCCTGAAGCCAGTTTTGAAAAGTCCTGGGAATCAACCTATAACGCCTCTTCTCCTCGTCCTCCTTTTTGCTGTCATCAGGTTTTACCCTATCCAGATTAAACTTTTCCAGGGAGCAGCGAAAATATCTCCACGTACTCCCCCTTCCAAATTTTTTCCCTGACCTCTTGCTTTAAATGAGCCCCTAGGGGCCCTTCAAAACACACGTAAACTTCGCACCGTGCGGAGTCCGCCAGGCGTACAATGTCCTGTTTTTTGGCTTTGTCCCCCCCTTTCTCCCCCTCTCCCGCCGCTGAGTCCGTGGGCGGACCCGCCTCCACTGTGCCCCCCCCCCCCTCCCTCCCCCACCCCCGGGGTTAACGCGGGCGGAATCGCCACCGCCGTTTCCCCTGTTTGCCCGCTCGTCCCCCCCATGCCTGACGTTGCCCCCACCTGCCCCACCCCCATACTTTCCCTCCCGAGGGGAACCCAGGCTCGGGCCGGCCCCGTCGGGGCCATTGGAGCCGCGTCAAACTTGCCCACTAAATCCCTGAGCCCCGCTAAGAGAACCCTGAGGCCGTCTCCCGCCAAGGCGGGATCGGGGCCGCTGTTGCCCGAGAAGGGAGCCCCCTGAACGGCCCCGGGGACGCAATCCCCCCCCCCCCCTCCGTGTCCCCCAAACCGGAAGCGTCTCCCCCCCACCGAAACCCGGAAATGAAGAAGACTTACCAGGCTGCCTGGAAATGTTCCCACCAGCCGTTGTTCCCGAATCCACCGCCACCAGTCGTTCCTCCGCGATCTCGTCCTCGGACCTGGACAGCTCTCCCTCCGACAGCTCCGGCTCCTCCTCCGTCAAATCCGCAGCCTGCCCCCCAGGGGATTCGCCCCCGGAGGCGGACGAGCTCCTTTCCCTCAGGTTCCTCTTCCGCCCCTCTGCCGACTTACTGGCACACTTCTGAGGGGTCTGGGCACTTGATCCGGTAGCTGGCTCCACCGCCATGGGGTTAGGCCGCATGCCTCTGTGCCCCTGCATCGGTTTTGTAGGCCTGGGCCGTACGCCCCCAGCCCCCGCCGACTGCGGTTCCCGACCAGATCTTGCGTCGTTCCTCCCCTTCGGGTGCACCCTTGCAGACGGACCGCCTGTACCCCGGGTGTTCGCCCGGTAGCTGCCGGGCCGACAAGTCCTGGCCCCCCCGGCCGCCGACCGCAGGCTGGGCCGAACGCCACCCGCCTGGGCCCTCTGTCCCATATCAATGGGCGGATCGCCCCCTTGCTGATCATCCTCCCTCTCCCCTTCTTCCTCCGGGCCCAACTGCTGAGTCCCCCCCCAGCTCCTGTTCCTCCCCCTCCCCCCCCCCCCTGGCGGGCCGCCGTGGAGGACGGCCGCCCTGTGGGATTTGGGCCTGGGAGCCTGCTTACTGTTGACCGCCATGGCGCTGCCCCCCTCCCCCCCCTTGGAGGCTGTGGAGCTCCTGAGCCGCCCGCCCGTCCCAAGATGGCCGCCAGCCGCGGCCGCCACGAGGCCTGAGGCCTGTGAGCGCCGCCGGATGCTGCCTGTGCCTGGTTGGTCCCCCCCGCAGACTTAAACCCCCTGGCCGGTGTTCCCGCGGGTGTCGCGACCCCCCCCCCGCCGACCGCTTAGCAGGCGGTTCGGCGTCTGACAAGGCCCCCATGTCCCCCTGCCTGCCAGAGGCCCGGCGCCCGTCGGGCGAATAACGGTCCGGCGGGCGGATCTGCCGCGCCCGGGTGCCGTGTGTCGACCCCCCCCCCTCCGCTCTCACCCCCCAGGGCTCGCTCTACTTGTTCCCTGATCCATGCTGCCCCGTTCGCCGCCGCTGCCGCCCGGATGTTTCCCAGGAGCTCCTCCATGCTGCCTCCTCCAACTTTTCTCCTAACAGACTGAGCTCCCGGGAGGATGGCTCCTCCCTTTCCTGTTGCCCAACTTTTCTCCTAACAGACTGAGCTCCCGGGAGGATGGCTCCTCCCTTTCCTGTTGCCCAGCTCCACCCCCTCTAACCCTTAAACGGCCATGCAACCAGGCATGTAGACTTTTGTCATGTCAGCCCTGCGCTGATCACTTCGTTTAAAGCTGCGGGCTGTCCTAGCCAAATAGATCCTTGAGAAATACATTAAATACTAAATCGTATTTCTCCAAATGTAGTCCAGAGTGGGCCCTAGCATTGATAAGATCATAAAGCTCACATTGGTTGTGGGTTAAAGACAATCCATAAGCCCTGGTTCACATTGGTAGTTGGGTACAATTTGACATGTTCAATTGGCAGCATTGGCATCGTCCTAATCAGTGCAATGCTGCATTTTCAGTGCAGAAACAATTGTTAAATATTTTATGGACTACTTTTTGCAATTTTGGGCTGCGATTTCCATTGCCTGCCAATCCCATTGATCTGGACTGACACACTAGTGTTAAATTGTGCGAGTCCAGCTCAGCGATTACCTGGGCTAAATGTGCTTTGAACAAAACTAGCTCAGGTAAGCACAGTCAAATAGAAACCGAAAATCTGATTTTTTTAAACAATAAAGTCCTGTAAAAATCTCCATTACAAATGTTTAAATTAAGATGGTCAGACACTACACAATCTGATTGTACAATCTTTGTCCAATTCAACATTAAGGCTCAGTTTCCACTATTGCAACGTTGTTGCCGCGAGTCTGGCGGCAACTTTTGGCCGCAACTTGAAGCAATGGCTGGGTATGTTTGTGGTGTAGGGACCTCAAGTCGCATCAAAGTAGGAACAAAGTAATGCAGGGACTACTTTGAGGTTGGTGTGACTTGAAGTCGCAGACGTATGAACGGTACTCATTGTATAAATCATGGGGTACAACTTGTCATGCAACTTTTCAGTCCCAAGTCGCATGCCAAGTCGCAATAGTGGAAGCCAAGCCAAAAATGAACATTGTAAATCACGCAACTTTGGGTTTGAAATAGTGGAAACAGAGCATTAGGCTAAAGCGGTAATAGGAAGAGGCACTGGAAGAATTACTTATAATTGTAGAAAATCAAAGAGGCCTGTGCACTGAATCGAATTCATGAAAGATCCGATTGCCCAGTGTATAGTCACCTTTAACCACTTGCCAACTGCTCACTGTATATATGTAATTTTTTTGAAGAGGGATATCTCGGTAACGGCAGCAGCTGCTGCCACAACCGAGATATCCATCTTTACAGTGAGCAGTCGTGTTTACGATAATGGTTATTAGCGTTATCGGCGGCGATAGGGGTGCAACCCCCCCGGGGGCGATCAAGTCCTGCTGCGTGATGGGTATGAGTGAGGCTAAGATGGCTATATCATCTCTAACTCCGGCTTCACACTGGGGTGGTGCGGGCGGCGACGGTAAAGCAGCGCTATATTTAGCGCTGCTTTACAATCTTTTTCGCCGCGGTATGCGGTCGCTAGCGGCGCTTTGCCGGAGGTATCCCCTGGTGTCCCATTGATTTCAATGGGTAGGAGCGGTATAGGAGCGATGAATACACCGCTCCTTCACCGCTCCAAAGATGCTGCTAGCAGGACTTTTTTTACCGTCCTGCTAGCGTACCGCTCCAGTGTGAAAGCCCTCAGGGCTTTCACACTGGAGACACAGCAGCAGCTGTTTCAGGTCGGTTTGCAGGCGCTATTTTTAGCGCAATAGCGCCTGCAGACCGCCCCAGTGTGAAAGCAGCCTAAACGTCACTTCTGCCCATACGTCTTAAAGGAACATTTTTTTCAATGACATCTTTTTTTTTTTTTTATTCCATTTAAGTCTAAATATGAGATCTGAGGACTTTTTGACCCCCCAGATCACATATTTAAGAGGACCTGTCATGCTTTTTTCTATTACAAGGGATGTTTACATTCCTTGTAATAGGAATAAAAGTGATCAATTTTTTTATTTTATTTTTTATAACTGTGTAAAAATTAATAAATTGAAGTAAAATAAATAAGAAAAAAAAAAAATAACATTTTTGAAAACACCCTGTCCCGACGAGCTTGCGCGCAGAAGCAAACGCATACGTGAGTAGGGCCCGCATATGAAAACAGTAGTAAAACCACACATGTGAGGTATCACCACGATCGGTAGAGCGAGAACAATAATTCTAGCCCTAGACCTCCTCTGTAACTCAAAAGATGCAACCTGTAGAATTTTTCAAATGTCGCTTATGGAGATTTTTGAGGGTAAAAGTTTGACGCCATTCCACAAGCAGGCGCAATTTTGAATCATGACATGTTGGGTATCAATTTACTCGGCGTAACATTATCTTGCCCAATATAAAAAAAAATGGGCTAATTTTACTGTTATCTTATTTTTTTATTCAAAAAAGTGATTTTTTTTTTCTCAAAAAAAGTGATTTTTTTTTTTCTCAAAAAAAAGTGATTTTTTTTTTTTTCTCAAAAAATTGATTTTTTTTTCCAAAAAAAGTGCGCTTGTAAGATCGCTGCGCAAATACGGTAAGAAAAAAAGTATTGCAATGACCGCCATTTTATTCTCTAGGGTGTTAGAAAAAAATATATATAATGTTTGGGGGTTCTAAGTAATTTTCTAGCAAAAAAAACTACACAGAATCTGAAAAACAGGCTTGGTCCTTAAGTGGTTAAAGATATGAAAACATGAATTTCTGTTGTTTAGAAACACTTCTCTGTTCTTTGTATTGAAAGTATTGGGTACAAAAAGAACCAACATTCAAAGATATATTAGAAGAACAAGAATTAGCTTAGTAACAAAAGGGGATAATTAAATGAGAACAGATACACACCACGATCGGACTTTCCCGCGGGATTGTCCGCCGGACTAAAGTCCGCCGGACATTCCGACCGTGTGTGGGGACCCGGCGGATCGTGGTAAACGGACGCTTATCGCGGCCGTTTACCACGTGATCGCTCCGTCAAATGACGGAGTGATCACATGTAAGGAAACTGGCGTCATTTGATGACGCCGGTTCCTCTCTCCTCTCTCTGTAGCGGTACAGCGTGAGAGGAGAGGGGGAGGGATCGGTGGCAGCAGTGCTGTGGGCGGGATCTGTAGTGCCCACAGCACTGTTCTGCAGTCACCACCGATCCATCCATCCATGCTCAGCCATCCCTCCATAGCCTGCAATACACAGCAATAGCCTGCAGTGTATTGCTGGGTATGGATGGATGGCTAAGCATGGATGGATGGATACTCTGCAATACTCTGCAATACTCTTCTACAATACCCTGCAATACTCTTCTACAATACCCTGCAATACTCTTCTACAATACCCTGCAATACTCTACAATACCCAGCAATACTCTACAATACCCAGCAATACTCTGCAATACCCAACAATACCCAGCATATACTCTGCGATACTCTGCAATACCCAGCGATACTCTGCAATACCCAGCGATACTCTGCCATACCCAGCGATACTCTGCCATACCCTGCAATATTCTGCGATACCATGCAATACCCTGCAATATAATGCGATACCATTTGATACCATGCAATACCCTGCGATACCATGCAATACTCGCGACGATCGAAGCCAGGATCTTTTTTTTTTATTCCAGGCTTTCCAGCCTAGAGGTGAGATGTGGGGTCTTATTGACCCCATATCTCACTGTAAAGTGGACCTGTCATGCCATATTCCTATTACAAGGGATGTTTACATTCTTTGTAATAGGAATAAAAGTGATCAAAAACATTTTTTGGGGGGAAAAAAAGTGTCAAACTAAAATAAATAAAGTAAAATGAACAATAAAATTATTTTTTTTTTTTTAAAGCGCTCCTGTCCCCGTGCACTTGCATTCAGAAGCGAACGCATACGTAAGTCCCGCCCACATATGAAAACGGTGTTCAAACCACACATGTGAGGTATCGCTGCGAACGTTATAGTGAGAACAATAATTTTGGCCCTAGATCTCCTCTGTAACTCAAAACATGTAACCAGTATGGGGATTTTTAAGTAGCGAATTTTGGCGCCATTCCACGAGTGTGTGCAATTTTGAAGGGTGACATGTTAGGTATCTATTTACTCGGCGTAACTTCATCTTTCACATTATGCAAAAACATTGGGCTAACTTTACAGTTTTGTTTTTTGTAAAGCACAAAACATTTTTTTCCCAAAAAAAACGCATTCGAAAAATTGCTGCGCAAATACCGTGCTAGATAAAAACTTGCAACAACCGCCATTGTATTCTCTAGGGTCTTTTCTAAAAAAACATATATAATGTTTAGGGGTTCTATGTAATTTTCTAGCGAATAAATGATGATTTTTACATGTAGGAGAGAAATGTCAGAATTGTCCTGGGTGCTCCAGAACACCTGATGGCGCTCCCTGCATGTTGGGCCTCTGTATGTGGCCACGCTGTGTAAAAGTCTCACACATGTGGTATCGCCGTACTCAGGAGTAATAGTAGAATGTGTTTTGGGGTGTAATTTGTGGTATGCATATGCTGTGTGTGAGAAATAACCTGCTAATATGACAATTTTGTGAAAAAAAAAAAAAAAAGAAAAAAAAAATCTTGATTTTGCAAAGAATTGTGGGAAAAAATGACAACTTCAAAAAACTCACCATGCCTCTTTCTAAATACCTTGGAATGTCTTCTTTCCAAAAAGGGGTCATTTGGGGGGTATTTGTACTTTTATGGCATGTTAGGGTCTCAAGAAATTAGATAGGCCGTCAGTACTTCAGGTGTGATCAATTTTCAGATATTGGCACCATAGCTTGTGGACTCTATAACTTTCACAAAGACCAAATAATATACCCCAATTTGTACTTATTTTTACCAAGGATATGTAGCAGTACAAATTTTGGCCAAAATGTATCAAGAAAAATTACAAATTTGCTAAATTTTATAACAGAAACGAAGAAAAAACTGAAAATTGTTTCATACTTACCGTAATTTTCCTTTCCTGGTGCCTATCCATGGCAGTATACCTGTGATAAGCTCCGCCCCGGAGTCCTCCCCTCAGGATAGTTAATAGCTTATAAAAATGGCATTCATGTCCCCCCTTAGCATTCTCCAATTATATCGAATACCAAAAAAGGGAGGGCATGTATACTGCCATGGATAGGCACCAGGAAAGGAAAATTACGATAAGTATGAAACAATTTTCCGTTTTCCTGGTGCCTCCATGGCAGTATACCTGTGATACAATAAATAGCTAATACAAGGGTGGGTAATGCTTCAAAGGAAAACTTTATTTTAAGGGAAAGCGAGAGCTGACTCAATCGTCCTTCTTCCAAACTCCACTGAAGTGAGTGCTCCTGGGTCAATCCTGTAATGGCGTATGAACGTATTTGGTGACGTCCATGTAGCTGCCCTGCAGATAGTTTCCAAGGATACGCTTGCCCTTGCCGCCCAAGAAGAAGAAACTGCCCTTGTAGAGTGGGCCTTTACTGCTGGTGGGTCCAACCCTCTTGCCCTATACACCTTTTGAATTAATTTTCGGATCCAAGAAGCGATAGTCCTGGCTGTGGCTTCTTTCCCCTTATTTCTACCCCAAGGTAGTATAAACAATCTATCTGTTGCTCTGAAGGGGCTTGTGACTTGCAAGTAGCGTACTAACACTTTAGAAATGTCCAGCTCCTGTAACGTCCCTGAGCGTGGGTCTGTAAAAGTAGGCAGTGCCCAGGTTTCAGAGAGAGCGACATGTGATGACACCTTTGGGACAAACCCCTGTATTGTCCGTAATTCCACTCTGTCTGGAAAGAAGACTACATGCTCCTTTTCTGCCCCCAAAGCTTGCAGTTCCGAAGCTCTCCTTCCTGAAGTTATTGCCACCAGGAAGACCGCTTTGAGAGTCAAGTTCCAAAGTGAAGAGGATTCCAGAGGGATGAACGGCTGAGCCATTAGACTTTCAAGGACCAACGGAAGATCCCATGCTGGAAAGGATCTTTTTGATGGTGGGCGAATCTTTTTGACTGCCTTCAAAAACTGTGTGATGAGCGAGTCCTCCGCCCATCTTTTCTTGGTACGTGCTGAGATTGCTGTTGCTTGGACTTTTAATGAACTTAGGCTGAGGCCCAGGTCTAGGCCTGACTGCAGAAACTCTAGCACTACAGTGGTAGACGGCATCGTTGGATCTGACTGCCTGTCTTCAGCAAACTGTTTGAACTTATTCCAGATCTTAGAATACACATAGTTTGTAGAGGGCTTCCTAGCCTTTAAGAGAGTCGAAATCAGCCTTGCCGAGCAGCCTAGGGATTGGAACTTGCCCCGCTCAAAATCCAGACATGTAAGTTCAACTTGTGTGGTGCTGGGTGAACTAACCTCCCTTGCAATAGCAGCTGTGGGAATACTGGGATTTTGCGTGGCGGACATAAGCTGAGGTTCATTGCCCAAGGGAAGCATGGCCTCCTGGGCCAATAGGGGAGAATCGCCACCACCTTGACTGGTTCCCTCGTCAGTCGGAGTAGGAATTTCGTGATCAAGGGTCTTGGAGGGAAGGCATAAGTCGTCTTGCAGCGCCAAGGGCTCGAGAGGGCATCCACTGCTTCCGCCTTGGGATGAGGTAGGCAGGATAGGAATCTCGGCAGCTTTGCATTTGCTGGGGAGGCAAACAGATCTATCTCCGGAGGATCCTGATGCTCCATGACCCAGCGGAACACGGTTGGGTGCAGAGTCCACTCGTTGTTGTTCTGGAAGCAATGGGATAGATGGTCCGCTTGCTGATTTAGATGGCCCGGGAGGTAGACTGCCTTCAGATCTATCAGATTCTTCTCCGCCCATAGCATAATAGGTTCCACTTCCCTCAACAACGAAAGGCTGTGGGTTCCCCCTTGCCGCTGTATATATGATACTGCTGCCCTGTTGTCCAACCGGACCAGCACCTGTTTCTGAAGCAGATGTTCCTCCAGATTCAACAGCGCTAAATAGACTGCCCGAAGTTCCAGGATATTGGAGACCACTCCCTCTGTGGGAACTTCCCATCTTCCTTGTATTTCCAGGTGGCCACAGTGTGCTCCCCACCCTCTTGCACTTGCGTCGGTGGTAAGAATGGTCCAAGAGGGGCACTGCAGGAGACGAGGTTTCGAAATGCAATCCTCTTTCGATCACCAGAGCAGACCCCTCTTCATGGAAGCTGAGACCGATATCCTCTGACATAGAGACTTCCTCCTCCACTGTGTCAAAAAGCCCCACTGAAAGGTCCTCAAGTGCCAATGCGCCCAGGGCACCATTGGTATACATGCTGACATCGTCCCTATCAGACTCAAGCATTCCTTCACCTGCAGATGCAAGAGAGTCCTCACGTGGCACATCTTCTGAGAGATTGCTGTCACCTTCTGGGAGGGGGGGACGAACTGTGCCCACTTTGGTGTCGAAGGGGGGGGCCCCTAGATAGATCATTGCCTGGGTTGGGGTCAGGACTAGGGATGGGCCCTGTGTTCGATTCGAACCCATGTTCGAATCGAACATCGGGCGTTCGCCCGTTCGGTGAGCCCAGAACTATTTGGGCCGCTCGCATCAAATTCGTGTGATGCGAGCGGCACGCAATGCATTGCTGGCAGATGATTGGCCAAGCATGCACTGTGACCCCGCATGCTTGGCCAATCACAGCACCGGCAGCGAGGAGAGCCATAATTGGCTACAGGCAGGATTATAGCTCAGGGGCTTTAGTACACGCCCCACGGTATAAGAGGCCGCTGCGGCGGCTGCCTCGCATATTGTGTTTCAGTGTCAGCGTGTCAGTGTGCTGCTGACTGCTGACAATATGTGCTTTATTTCTGGGGATTTGTGTGTGCGTGCTGTTAGTACAGCATTGCAGTATCACATCTGGGGGGTGTCTATAGGTTGCCTGTGAAGGGGGGCAGGTTTCCTGTGCTTAGAACTGTCCCTGCAAAAAGTGTCATTTTTGCAGGAAAAAAGCTATGTAAAAGCACTCGCGGCTAATGAATTGATGGCTCCCGTAACACAGAGAACTGTCATTCATTGATAAAAAAAAAAAAAAAAAAGCGTGGGGGTCCCCCCAAATTCAATAACCAGGCCCTTCAGGTCTGGGATGGATATTAAGGGGGACCCCAGCCAAAAAAAAAAAAAAAAAAATGGCGTAGGGTCCCCCTCAAATCCATACCAGACCCTTGAGGTCTGGGATGGATTTTAAGGGGAACCCCAGCCAAAAAAAATGGCGTGGGGTCCCCCTCAAAATCCATACCAGACCCTTATCCGAGCACGCAACCTGGCAGGCCGCAGGAAAAGAGGGGGGAACGAGAGTGGGCCCCCCCTCCCGCCTGAACCGTACCAGGCCACATGCCCTCAACATTGGGAGGATGCTTTGGGGGTCTGAGACCCCAAAAGCACCTTGTCCCCATGTTGATGAGGACAAGGGCCTCTTCCCCACAACCCTGGCCGGTGGTTGTGGGGGTCTGCGGGCGGGGGGCTTATCGGAATCTGGAAGCCCCCTTTAACAAGGGGACCCCCAGATCCCGCCCCCCCCGTGTGAAATGGTAAGGGGGTACAAAAGTACCCCTACCATTTCACCAAAAAAGTGTCAAAAATTGTAAAAATGACAGGAGGCGGTCTTTGACAATTCCTTTATTAAAATCTTCTTTCTTCTTTCTTCTGGTCTTCCTTTCTTCATCCTTCGGTTTCTTCATCTTCTCCTTCCGGCATCTTCTTCCATCTTCTTCTTCCATCATCTTCTTCCTCCGATCCGCTTCTTCTTGCGCTGGTCTTCTCGTCCTTCTCGTCCGGCATCTTCTTCCATGGCGTCGGCGTCGGTGTCGGTGTCTCTTCTTGGGCCACTCCTCGCAATGGGAGGCTCCCGCTGTGTGAGGCTTCGCTGCCTCTGACAGGTCTTTTATAATGGAGGGCACCTGGTGACCCCGCCCCCTCTGACGCACGGGGACGTCATGGGGAATTCCCTATGGCTTTCCCCATGACGTCAGAGGGGGCGGGGTCACCAGGTGCCCTCCGTTATAAAAGACCTGTCAGACGGAGCGAAGCCTCACACAGCGGGAGCCTCCCATTGCGAGGAGCGGCCCAACAGAAGAACACATGCCGACGCCATGGAAGAAGATGCCGGACGAGAAGGACGAGAAGACCAGCGCAAGAAGAAGCGGATCGGAGGAAGAAGAAAATGGAAGAAGATGGAAGAAGATGACGGAAGGAGAAGATGAAGAAACCGAAGGATGAAGAAAGAAGAAAGAAGATTTTAATAAAGGAATTGTCAAAGACCGTCTCCTGTCATTTTTACAATTTTTGACACTTTTTTGGTGAAATGGTAGGAAGTACCCCCTTACCATTTCACACAGGGGGGGGGGGGCGGATCTGGGGGTCCCCTTGTTAAAGGGGGCTTCCAGATTCCGATAAGCCCCCCGCCCGCAGACCCCCACAACCACCGGCCAGGGTTGTGGGGAAGAGGCCCTTGTCCTCATCAACATGGGGACAAGGTGCTTTGGGGGTCTCAGACCCCCAAAGCATCCTCCCAATGTTGAGGGCATGTGGCCTGGTACGGTTAGGGCATGTGGCCTGGTACGGTTCACGCTCTCGTCCCCCCCTCTTTTCCTGCGGCCTGCCAGGTTGCGTGCTCGGATAAGGGTCTGGTATGGATTTTGAGGGGGACCCCACGCCATTGTTTTTTTTTTTTTTGGGCTGGGGTTCCCCTTAAAATCCATCCCAGACCTCAAGGGTCTGGTATGGATTTTGAGGGGGACCCTACGCCATTTTTTTTTTGGCTGGGGTCCCCCTTAATATCCATCCCAGACCTGAAGGGCCTGGTTATTGAATTGGGGGGACCCCCACGCTTTTTTTTTTTATTTTTTTTTTTTTTATCAATGATTTTTTTTTTTTTATGAATGACTTTCAATGAATGACTGTTCTCTGTGTTACGGGAGCCGTCAATTCACATTAGCCGCGAGTGATTTTAAATAGCTTTCTTTCCTGCAAAAATGACACTTTTTGCAGGGACAGTTCTAAGCACAGGAAACATGCGCCCCTTTACATGCATACTATAGACACCCCCCAGGTACGAAATTTAAAGGAATATTACACTTTTATTGTTTCAATTTAAGCATTATTAAAATCACTGCTCCTGAAAAAACGTCCGTTTTAAAAAAAAAAATTTGCATTGATACATGTCCCCTGGGGCAGGACCCAGGTCCCCAAACACTTTTTATGACAATAACATGCATATTAGCTTTTAAAATTAGCACTTTTGATTTCGAACGTTCGCATCCATTATAACTAATAGGGTTCTAAAGCTCGCACGGACTTTAGGTCCGTTCGCGGGTTCTGGTGCGAGCCGAACGGGGGGGTGTTCGGCTCATCCCTAGTCAGGACACTCTTCTTGGTGTTTATCAACCACCCAAACTCTCTGAGGGTGGACAGAAGAATCTGCCTGTGTGCCACCAATTGGTCCGGACTGGCCGCCAAGAGAAGGACGTCGTCCAAAAAATGGAAGATGGATTGCGATCAACACCTTTGAGAATATTCTTGGCAAAGTACACAGGCCAAAGGGAAGGCACTGGAACTGGAGGTGTGTTGAGCCTACTGCCACTCTCAGGAATTTCTGAAAGGCTGATAGAACGGGCACATGGAAGTAGGCATCTTGTAAATCCACCGAGAACATCCAGTCCCCTGGTAGAATAGTGTGGATGATTGTATGTAGGGATTCCATTTTGAAAGAATCGAGTTGGATCCAACGGTTCAGTCTCTTCAGATCCACCACCGGTCTCCACTCTCCCCCCTTTTTGGGGATAAGAAAGAGAGGAGAGTAGAAACCTGTGAATCTCTCGGAGGGAGGTACCGGAATTACCGATAATTCTGCGCTAATAGGAGCCGGAGGTAATTTTGCAGAGCTTCCGCTTTTTGAGGAGAAGAAGAAATTTTGGTTGGACTGAATGAGTCCTGTGGGGGTTGATCCTGGAAGGCCCAAAAATGACCGAACTTGACCGTAGAGACCACCCACGGGTCCCCGCACCTGCGTCTACAGACCTCTGCGAACTCCCTCAATCTGGTCCCTACTGGTGGGGATGGATTGCTGTCAATAGGGCTTTGCCCCTTCTTGGGCATTGGGAAAACTTCTCTGTTTGTTCGCCTACAGAAAGGTCGCCTGCGTGCTTCTCCAATTATTTTTGGGGTCCCTGCTTTGCCGGGAATTGTTGAAGTTCCTGTTCCTGGACCACTGGAACCAATGGTGGGAGCCGGCTGAGCGGCTGTGACCTGAGCTGGGGTGGGAACGTCCACTCTGATGGCCAGACGTCTGATTAGACGTACTCTGGTGTATAGGGCTGAAACGACAGTAACAGCACAAGGCACTCTTTTAGAATGATCTTTCATTATATTTATTTTTATATATATATATATATATATATATATATATATATATATATATATATATATATATATATAAATATCCATGTACGGAAAATCGCATACATACATATACATATATATATATATATATATATATATATATATATACATACCCATATCCATATCCATACATGACTGTACGTGCCCTTACCTAAGGAAGCAAGGGTCTTGGTCAAAGGCAAGCAAGGGCAGAAGGTGACTGAACAAAGACTAAGGAATAGATAGAAACGATAGATGAAAAAAAGGAACATCCTACTGTTTCCCCCAACAAAACAAAAAATGTTTAATATGTACATATATTTCGTTTTTACCCTCACTCTTTTCCCCTCCCAAAAAAATTTTTTTTATTTTTTTATTTATATATTATATATATTTTTTCTAACAAGGAAATTAAATTCCGCCGATAGTAGACCCTAAATGTAGCAATGTCAAAAAGTCATGAAAGATATGTCCTCCCTAAAACAAGGAGCCACAGTAATAGATCAGCAATTACTTACTTTGTTTTGTTTAGACAGTAGAGTAGCGCAGGAGCCCTCTTCGGATTAGACCTACCCCTTTGAGGGCCTGCCGCTTACTGGGCCCTCTAGAGTTTTTGAATGTTATTGGGGGGAGGAGATTTCTCTCGCCTCCCGCCCCCCAGACGTTTAAGGGCAAAATAGCAATTTTGCCCTGAAGCAAGATGGCGCCGCGGACCAATACGGCGCAGACCCTACCCATAAGTCCTGCAGAGCGGCGGCGCTCTGCGCTCTAGCGCTCGCTATACCCCACACATTATGTACACCAGCAACCTGCATTTGGGGGGAACATGTCAGGACAGCAAACTTATACATGTAAAGCGGACAGGAAGAAAAAAAGGCTCCAGAGTAAGCCCCTACCTGCCTCCATGGAGACCAGCATTGCCTGCCTGCAGACTGTTGCTCCTACTTAGGAAGCTGCTGCTGCCCCAAAAGACCCTCAGAAGGGGCTCCCCTCTTATTAGTGCTGTTAGCAACCCAAGACAGGGGACTGCATCTGGGAGAGGCCTGAACCCAGACGGAAGCTGCGCTTAGGCAGAGGCAGGACACGCACACCACTATCCTTCAGGTATGAGAAAAAAAAGGAGAATGCTAAGGGGGGACATGAATGTCATTTTTATAAGCTATTAACTATCCTGAGGGGAGGACTCCGGGGCGGAGCTTATCACAGGTATACTGCCATGGAGGCACCAGGAAATTCATTTTTTTACAGAATTTTCAGTCTTTTTTCTTTTATAGCGCAAAAAATAAAAAACCCAACGGTGATTAAATACCACCAAAAGAAAGCTCTATTTGTGTGAAAAAAAGGAAAACAATTTCATATGCGTACAGTGTTGTATGATTGAGTAATTGTCATTCAAAATGTGAGAGCACCGAAAGCTGAAAAATGGTCTGGTTATTAACCACTTCAATACTGCCTTATATTCATATGACGCCCACAAGGTGGATCTCCCATCCTGGGTGGGCGTCATATGACGTCCTCGGATTCCCGGCCGCCTGGGGGGCGCGCGCCAGCGGCATCGCTCGGGACCCGGTGCGAGTGCCCGGCGGCCTCGATGTCCGCCAGGCACCCGCGATTGCCCGTTAAAACAACGGGACCGTGCGGGACCGTGGAGCTGTGTGTGTAAACACACAGCTCCACGTCCTGTCAGCGGAGAGGAGACCGATCATGTGATCCCAGTACGGAGGAACACATGATCGGTCTGCTCCCCTTGAGTCCCCTCCCCCCACAGTTAGAATCACTCCTATAGGGAACACATTAACCCCTGTAAAAAAATAAAAATAAAAAATTCAATAAATCTATCCCCTATTTTGTAGACGCTATGACTTTTGCGCAAACCGATCAATATACGTTTATTGCGATTTTTTTTACCAAAAATATGTAGAAGAATACGTATCGGCCTAAACTGAGGAAAAATAGTTTTTTTTTAAAAAAAATTGGATATTTATTATAGCAAAAAGTAAACAATATTGTGTTTTTTTTCAAAATCGTCCCTCTTCTTTTGTTTATAGCGCAAAAAATAAAAACCGCAGAGGTGATCAAATACCACCAAAAGAAAGCTCTATTTGTGGGAAAAAAAGGAGGTCAATTTTGTTTGGGTGTAACGTCGCATGACCGCGCAATTGTTAGTTAAAGCGACGCAGTGCCGAATCGCAAAAAGTGCTCTGGTAAGGAAGGGTGTTTAAAAGACCTGTATTGAAGTGGTTAAGGGTGTTTAAGTGCCCAGTGGTCAAGTGGTTAAAATTGTCCGCTGGACTCGGCAGTCCGGCGGACAATCCCAGACGTGTGCTAGTCCGCGGGACTTTTGGAATGAACGGACTTGCCTCTCACACGGAGGAAGGTCCGTTCATTTAGAACGTGACTCCAGGTAGATGGGACTAGCGAAGGAAGTCAATGCCGCCTCGCTAGCCCCGTCACCTGGTAGGGATTTAAAGGGGAATCCCTACGCCGAAAAACGGCGTGGGGGTCTCCCCAAATCCATCTCAGATCCTTATCCGAGCCTTATCCTTGGCCGTTCAGGAAAGGGGGTGGGGACGAGCGAGCGCCCCCCCCCCCTCCTGAGCCGTACCAGGCTGCGTGCCCCCCCACCCCAAAGCACCGTGTCCCCATGTTGATGAGGACAAGGGCCTCTTCCCGACAACCCTGGCGTTGGTTGTCGGGGTCTGCGGGCGGGGGGCTTATCGGAATCCGGGAGCCCCCTTTAATAAGGGGGCCCCCAGATCCCGGCCCCCTACCCTAAGTGAATAAGTATGGGGTACGATGTACCCCTACCCATTCACTTAAGGAAAAAAGTGTAAATAAAAAAACACACAATTTTTTAAAATACTTTATTGCACAGCTCAGGGGGTCTTCTTCCGTCTTGGGGGGTCTTCTCGCCAGACTCCTTCGCTATCTTCTGCTCTTTTACTAGCTCTTTCACTAGCGGAGGAGTCCGGCTTTCTTCTTCGTCGCCCCTGCCGTCTGGGGGTCTTGTTCTGACTTTGGGGGTCTTCGGGGGTCTTCTTGCCGGTCCTCCGCTTGCCGGTCCTCCGCTTAGAGCTGTGCAATAAAGTATTTTAAAAAATTGTGTGTTTTTTTTTTTTAATTTGCACTTTTTTCCTTAGGTGAATGGGTAGGGGTACATCGTACCCCATACTCATTAACATAGGGTGGGGGGCCGGGATCTGGGGCCCCCTTATTAAAGGGGGCCCCCGGATTCCGATAAGCCCCCCGCCCGCAGACTCCGACAACCAACGGCCAGGGTTGTCGGGAAGAGGTCCTTGTTCTCATCAACATGGGGACAAGGTGCGCAGGGCCCCCTTTCCCCAGGGCACCCCCCATGTTGAGGGCAAGCGGCCTGGTACGGCTCAGGAGGAGGGGGGCGCTCGCTCCTCCCCACCCCCTTTCCTGACCGGCTGGGCTGCGTGCTCGGATAAGGGTCTGAGATGGATTTGGGGGGGACCCCCACACCGTTTTTTCGGTGTAGGGATTCCCCTTTAAATCCATACCAGGTGACGGGGCTAATGAGTTGTCAATGTCGCCAATCGAGGCGGCGGCATTCACCTCTTTCGCTAGTCCCGTCTACCTGGAGTCACGTTCTATATGCGCATGCGCGCGTATGCGTGCGCCAGTTCAATGCGCCGGTTCGCACCTCTATGTGCCAGTTCACACGCTCAATTAATGCTTTATCAGGCGCACTAATTAAGGTGTGAGCCGGCGCAGGGCATTAGCCTTAGTAAATCAGCCCCCAAATCTCTTCTGCTGCTTCTCAAAACTTACCTCCTCTGCCTAAATCCAACACCCTTCTAACGCAGTTATCAGGAATGCACATTACCAGTAATCCAACCTCCAGCACAAAATGAAACAGCTGATTTGGACTGTAAGATTTGAGTCGACCTGTTGTTTCATTAGACCTTTAATGAATTAACAAATCATGACAAATTAATTCATTATTTTCGTTACAATTTCTTTTGTATTAGTTGAAATTCATTATTTATTTCTTTGGACATTCGGATGCATCCAAATGTCTGAAAGATGCAAAATTTGTCCCAATTTTGATTTGTTACAAAAACAAATTGCACATGTCTACTACTCATGGTGGAGGAAACACTGTTTGCATCTGTGGAGTGGTGTTGGAACTCTCTTGAATTCAACAGTTTTTTTTCTATTTTGGACTTTATTTGATTTATGTCAGTGGTGGTGGTGGACTGATTGGTCATGTATTTTTTATGTTATGTTTATTGCACTATTAAAATAGTGGTGTTACTTACTGGGTCACACAAACTGTTTTAACTTGTTTGGCACAAGTGCCGCGTACACACGATCGGACTATCCGGCGGACCAGAGTCCGCTGGACAATTCGCCTGTGTGTGGGCTCCGTCTGACTTTTTCTTCCCAAAAGTCCGGCGGACTACAAGACTTGACTCAAAATTGTCCGCCGGACTACAATCCGCCCGTCTGTGTGCTAGTCCGCCGGACTTTTCAAATGAACGGACTTGCCCACACACAAAGTAAAGTCCGTTAATTTTGAACGTGACTTCAGGTACGACGGGACTAGCGAAGGAAGTCAATGTCGCCACCTCCATTGGCGAGATTGACACCTTGATAGCCCCGTCGCCTGGTATGGATTTTAAGGGGAACCCCTACGCCCCCAAAGTCCATACCAGACCCTTATCCGAGCACGCAGCCCGGCAAGTCAGGAAAGGGGGTGGGGACGAGCGAGAGCCCCCCTCCTGAACCGTACTAGGCCACGTGCCCTCAACATGGGGGGGTGAGTGCTTTGGGGACCCCCACCCCAAGGTACCTTGTCTCCATGTTGATGAGGACAAAAGCCTCTTCCCGACAACCCTGGCCGTTGGTTGTCTGTGGGCGGGGGGCTTATCGGAATCCGGGAGCCCCCTTTAATAAAGGGGCCCCAGATCCCGGCCCCCCACTCTATGTGAATGAGTACATCGTACCCCTACCCATTCACCTGGGGAAGAAGTGTCAATAAAAAAAAAAAAACACACTACACAGGTTTTTAAAGTAGTTTATTAGACAGCTCCGGGGGTCTTCTTCCGACTTGGGGGGTCTTCTCGCCGGGCTCCTCCGCTATCTTCTGCTCTTTTACCGCTCTTTTACTAGCAGAGGAGTCTGGCTTTCTCCTTCATTGCCACCGTCCGGGGGTCTTCTTCCGACTTCTCCCACTCTTCGGTTCTTCTACCAGGCTCCTCCGCTATCCTCCGCTATCTTCTTGCAGCTCTTTTACTAGCATTGGCCCGGTCTTCTCGATCGTCGCTGGCGCTGTCGCTGTCACCGCCGCCTTCTTCTTCTTCCTTCTTCTTCTTCCTTCTTCTTCTTCCTTCTTCTTCTCTTCTTCTGATGTTGACACAACGCTCTCTCTCGCTGTAATGCCAGGAACGTGTTGCGCGGAAACTTATATAGGCATAATAGGCGGGGTCACCAGATGATGTCACATGGTGACCCCGCCCCTTATGATGTCACAGTCCCAGCATCCCCCCATACCTGTATGTCCTCCCAGAAGCACGCATTGTGTGAACTCCCAGGTGACACAGTGGTTTACCGATCAGAGTACCAGTACCAGGCTGCTGTGATTGACCCTGGTACCATGTGATCGTTGTGACCAATCACAGCGATTACATGTCCAGTAGTAAACAATAGCTTTCATTAATGATGCCATTGTTTACCAATGTGATCTCTGTGATTGGTCGCAGTGATCACTGGGTACAGGACCAATCACATCAGCCCTGTATCATGTGATAGCTGTGTCCAATCACAGCAATCACAATAGTAAACAATGGCATCATGAATGGATGCCAAACACAGATAGGTGATTGCTTATACAGTGATCATCACTTTTACCACTTGCCAACTGCCCTATAGCAGTTTTGCAAAGCAGGAACACGGACCTATGCCTTCCTCCAGTAAAAGAACCTTCCACACTACAGTAAAACTCCAGCTAGGCACACAGTTAAACCTTTAATTGCCCCTGATGTTAACCCCTTCCCAGCCAGTGTCATTAGTACAGTGAAAGTGCATATATTTAGCACTGATCACTGTAACAATGTCACTGGTCCCCAAAAGTGTCAGTTAGTGTCCAATTTGTCTGCTGAAATATTACATTCCCACTTTAAGTCGCTGATCGCCACCATGACTAGTAAAAAAAAAAATTCCATAGATATAGCCCATAGTTTGTAGGTGTTATACCTTTTGCACAAACCAATCAATATACACGTATTGGGATTTTCTGTAACAAAAATATGTAGCAGAATTCATATTGGCCTAAATTGATGAAGAAATTCAATTTTTTTTTTTTAATTATTGGACATGTTTTATAGCAGAAAGTAAAAAAAAAAATATTTTTTGAGTGCGCATGCGCGGCACCCTGTGATGGACGCTTAAACACAGGGCTCCGCACCGCTCCATCCCACCCGCACTCCCCACTGCCGAACACCGTCAGCCACTGCTGACAGACCAGGTCAGGAGGTGCCCGCTAGCATCAGGGCACTTTTTACTGCCCAGGGGGTTATTTTTAAGAAGCCTAGGACACTCACAGCGGCGATCACGGTAACGGCCGAAAAATCCAAGATGGCGGCGGAGTGGCCACCTCATGAGGCTTTTTCTCCCCACAGCAACACCTCTCCCTGGCGTGACAGGCTTCATGAGGAGGTATGTGGAGGGCCCCCCTCACCCACAATCAATGGAGGCCCACTATCCCCAGCCACCACAGTATCCCTCCTTAATCAGACCCTGGAGGAGATGCAGGGCCTTCCCCCCACAGAAGCTCACATCCCCAGGCTTTCTGCTTACCAGGATGCAGCCCAGCACACCTCACAGCCTCAGCATGTCCCTCAGCCCCAGGACATTTACCTCATGTTTTCCAAATTCGCTGAAATGCTAGACAGAGGCTTAGCACAGACTGCAACCAGAATAACCTCTGAGATAAAGGCAGATCTCCAAGTACTGGGCTCCCGGATTGACGGTATTGAAAAAAAAGTCGATGCAACAATCAAGCGAGTAAACCATAATTCCGATCGCTTTCAGGAATTGCACGATCAATTGGAAGGGGCGCTTGCTAAAATTGATGATTTTGAAAACAGGTCCAGAAGACTCAATTTCCGGATCAGGGGTCTGCCTGAGTCCATAACGGACATCCCCGACACAGTTCACTCTCTTATCAAAACCCTCATCCCAGACATCAAGGCTCACAGGCTAGAGCTGGATCGTGCACATAGGGCTCTGGGACCCCCCCGCCAGGATGGACTTCCACGGGATATAATAGTACGACCCCCCAGATACAACTACTGGGACACCAGATTCAAGTATACGCAGACATCTCGCCCTTCACCATCCAGAAGAGGAGATCTCTTAAACCACTTTTGACGGTTTTGACGCAAAAAAAACATCAAATATTGGTGGCTCTTCCCTTTCGGCTTAAAATTTGAATCAAATGGCAAATCATTTCGATTTTCATCACTCCATGAAGGGGAACTTCTACTACGAAAGCTCTCTCTCATCCCTGCGGATCCTCCATCCTGCAGGCTTCCTCCTCTGGATTGTCCAAACGCCCGCCACCATCTAGCCCTCTCACCTCCCTCTGGACAACGTCCAGAAGCAAGAAAGCTAAAGATGGACTTCCTCCATGACTCTGAGGGGACTATCTCGTCTTCTATTCAATTTTTGACTTTCTTTATTGGGTTGGGACCCCCTTAGAAACCAGGCATAGTTGCCTTTCCACGCCTTTTTTTTTTTTTTTTTGTCACTTGAGTTGGTCTTATGTTGGTCTCTTGGGCAAGGGACTCTTGCTACTATTTTTTATTTTTTTTTTATTTTATTTATTTTTTTATTTTTTTTACATATACCTACCCACTAAACGGTATCTTACTGCACCGCTAATCCGGGTCGGTCAAATTGTTATTTATCAGGGACCTTATTCCAGTTGACCTAGGTGTTCACTCATTTATGTTATTTCAAGTTTTTTATTGGGGTGCGGAGGTTGGAGTGGGACTATTGCGCATACCCCCCACACTTGGACTGGCTGACCGTGGTGGTTTTGTCTTTCCTTGTATGGGTACTTCCCCTTTAGTGGGGAACACCATGACTGTTTCTCCTGGTGGGGTGACTTTCTCTTCACCTCTACCTCAGGTTTTCCCTTTCTCTGTTGCTCTATCTCTTTCTTCCTTCTTTATATTTTCCTTAATCTCTACTTTCTTTTTTGCAGCTTCAGAAGTGGTCTCTCTCACCCGCAATGACCGAAGGGATTCTTGGCTGCCCCGGCATACGACTCATGGACATCAGTTGACCTCTAGCATGAAGGTAAGTGGTCAAGGGTCACAAGCCTTCACTCTCACTCTGCTCCATGGCTAACCCAACATCTCACAGACCATCCCTACGCATAGCCTCCCACAACGTGCAGGGCCTCAATTCCCAGATGAAACGGAAAAAAATATTTCAACACTATCATACTCAAAAAATAGATATCTTGTTCTTACAGGAAAAACACTTTCCTAAATCCTATCAACCCTCCTTCATTCACGCCAAATTCCCCAAATTTTATTTAGCTAACTCTGATAACAAAACTAAAGGTGTTGGCCTGTTTTTCTTACATAGGACTATGTTCTCCCTGGTCTCTGAATTCAGGGATCCGGAGGGCAGATTCCTGCTGATTAAAATCCTCATTAGATGAGCAACTTTATTCCCTCATTTCTTATTATGCACCAAACAAGGGACAAGCAAAATTCTTTCAATCCCTCTTTCGAACTTTGACTCCACTCACAGAAGGTATAGTCATTTATGGGGGTGACTCCAACATAGCTTTTGATGCGGGTATTGATAAAACGCGCCCCCCAGGCAAAAACAGAATACGCCCGACCAGACAGAGTCTGAAAGTAGCCAAGCAATTATTTCACTACGGTTTGGTAGATATCTGGAGAGACCTTAATCCCGGAGCTCGAGATTACACGCACTACTCCAGCCCACATCAAACCTTTGCGAGAATCGATCACTTTTTTATTCACCAACAATACGTCCCGATGGTTCAGCGGTTGGTTATTAGGGACTCTGCTTTGTCGGACCATTCTCTAGTACTTATGTCTCTATGTGGAGGCCCGCCACCACGCACAGGATTTTACTGGAGACTGAATGCCTCTATTCTCAGCAACCCCACCCAGGTCTGGGAAATAGAAAAACACATTCAGGAGTATTTCCTATTAAATGATGTGGACAATGTCTCCCCCTCCTCTCTGTGGGCTGCCCATAAGGCTACAATTAGAGGTCACCTAATCCAAATTGCGACTAGGTTACGCAGAGTTTGTAGGGCTGATATCAACAGGCTGTAATGGGACTTTGCTTCCCTTAGCAAACAGCATAAATCCTCACCCTCATCGAGCTCCGCTGCTAGACTAGATGCTGCTCGCACAGCTTTGAATTTGGCCCTCACCGCAATAGCGAAAAGGACTTCAGATGGGAGGGAGGACGCTTCTACTACCAAAATGACAAACTTGGAACATTGCTAGCCAAACGATTAACCCCTAAAACCAGATCTTATACTCTTCCCAAAATAAAATTAGGCAACGGTACCCTCTCTCAGAACCCTAAAAAAATCATGGAAGCTTTCCATGACTTCTACCGTACTCTTTATAGCACACCGGAAACGGGACCTTCCCCTGATGCTATAAACTCGTTTTTGGCGTCCCCAAGCTAAAGGAACAACACAGAGAGGAAGTGGAACAAGTCATTAAACATCTTAAAACTAATACTGCTCCGGGCCTGGATGGCTTCTCTGTCCCGTATTACAAACACTTCTCGCAAACACTAGCCCCGTATCTGGCACGTTTCTTTAATCATCTAAGGTCAGGTTCACCCCTGGATAAAACCATGAATTTGGCATTCATAACAGTAATACCTAAGCCAGGAAAGGACCCCAGTTGTACCTCCAAATACAGGCCCATATCTTTGATCAATAACGATCTGAAAATCTAAGGTCAGGTTCACCCCTGGATAAAACGACATGCCAGATCAGATCAGGAGGGCAGTAGACATAATTTCGCTCTTAGGATCGAGATGGGACGGGGGCCCCCAACAACAGTAATACCTAAGCCAGGAAAGGACCCCAGCATTGTACCTCACAGACATGACTAGGCATGATGGGAATTGTAGTTCCTGAAAAACTGGAGGGCAGTAGTTTGAAGACCCCTGCTGTCACGTACCTGGTGGTTGAGCCCACGAATGCAGGGAGCGGCGTCTCGTATACCTCCGGCTCGGGAACCCCTGGTAGAATAGACAGGGGCTCGGAAGCACAAAGGGGCACAAGTGCCTGGCGGGTTACAGGTGTAGGGCTGGTCCGGACGTCTGGAGTACTGTAGGACGACCAGTAGAAGACTAGGGCAGGAACCCAGTCGTAGTAGGCAGGCAGGTGGAACTTGCGGATAGCCGGAAGAGACTGGAGTCCGGAACTGAAGCAGGTCACAGACAGGCCGGGTCAAACACGGGCAGGCAGGTGCGGTACCAAATCAGCAGGCAAGGCGTAGTCGTTAAGCAGGCCGGGTCGTTAACAGGTGGACAGCAAAGTACCAAGGAACAGGCAGAAGAGATGTCAGGACAAGCCGGGATCGAGGACAGGCAGCAGGTACGGGATATCAGGAACAAGCCGGGTAGTCAGGTATCAGAAGTCAGGTAATTCACAGGTAACTGGTAGCTGGGGGTCACTGGAACGCTGTAGACCGGACAGCAAGACAGCATGGACAGGCACTTCCTTAAATAGCGCTCCTGGCGCCAAAACGGGCTCAAACAGCGTGCGTGCGCGCTCCCGCGCGCGCGCCCGCGCGCTCCCGTGCGCCCGCGCGCGCTGAGCGGCTCTTTTGCTGGGCATGCCATAGCCGATTCTCCTGCTGGTAGAAAAAGGTCCAGAACGCTTTTCTTGACATTGCTAAGGGGCAGCCTCCGGATGCCCAACTGAACCATCTTACTTGGGTGTGCATTATTAAATGCCCGAATCAGCCTCTTTGCATGAATGTTGGATTCCGGTTCCCACGAATTTTCTTCCGGGCCGTACCCCTTCCATTTCACCAGATACTGCACACGCCCACATCTTCTCCTACAATCCAGGATTGACTCAACCTCGAATTCCATTTCTCCATCAATGAGTACCGGTTCAGGAGGCCCCGTATTCCGGCCAACAAAAGGATCTGGGACAGTAGGTTTGAGCAGAGCTACATGGAAGACTGGGTGGATCCGGAATGATTCGGGTAGTTTTAATTTATAAGTCACACTATTGATTTTCTTTTCCACAGGGAAAGGACCCACAAACTTAGGGCCAAGCTTTTTAGAGGGGCATGCCAACCTCAAGTTTAATGTAGACAGCCAGACTTGATCTCCGGGTTTTAAATTAAGTTCTCCCCTTCTCTTCCTGTCAAAGACCTCCTTGTAGTATTCCTGAGTTCTTGTCATTGTCTCCTGGAGTAATTTATTATTGGCACTAAAAAAATTCAGCGTTTCCTGAGCAGCAGGTACAGGACATTCCGGTATACTGTTTGATAGAAATAAAGGGTGAAATCCATAATTTGCGAAGAAAGGAGTCTGTTTTGTAGCAGAATGAATTGAATTGTTATAGGCAAATTCGGCCAGCGGTAATAGAGGAACCCAATCATCTTGTGAGAATGATGAAAAGCAACGTAAGTACTGCTCCAATGTTTGATTCGTCCTTTCTGTCTGGCCGTTTGTTTGAGGATGGTAAGCTGAAGAAAAGGACAGATTGATCTTCAGGGAGCCACATAATGCCCTCCAAAACTTTGAGGTGAATTGTACCCCACGATCTGAGGTTATGTTTGCCGGAATGCCATGAAGTCTTACGATTTCCTTAATGAAAATTCTCGCGGTTTCGGCCGCAGAAGGAGTACCCTTCATGGGAAGGAAGTGAGCCATTTTAGAGAGTCTATCCACCACTACGAAGATGGTAGAGTGATCTTCCGAGGGAGGCAGTTCAACAATAAAATCCATAGAGATCATTCTCCATGGTCTCTCCGGGACAGGTAATGGTTTCAACAGCCCCCAAGCTTTTGATTTGTTGCTCTTGTTCTGGATACAGACGGTGCATGATTCCACATAATCCCTACAGTCCTTTGTTAACTGTGGCCACCAAAACATGGGTTGGAGCAATTCAGATGTCTTGTGCACCCCAAAATGACCAGCTAACTCATGGTCATGACAGAAGTTCAGAACAGCCACTCGCACCTCCTTAGGTACGAAGATCTTTTCTCCGTACCATAACAGATCGTCTCTGGTTTGTAGGGTGGTATCAGGCGGAGAAGAAATTCCTACGGAAGCCTGTTTTATCTGAGCCAGCAAATCTTCTTGGAGCAAAAGAAAACTTCCAGAAGACAAGATGGTGTCCGGAGGAGAAGAAGTTTCAGGTTCGCTAAACATCCTAGAGAGGGCGTCTGGTTTGGTGTTCTTCGACCCGGGCCTGTAAGTTATGTGGAGAGAAAATCGCGTAAAGAAAAGTGCCCACCTGGCCTGGCGTGGTCTCAGTCTCTTAGCGGTTTTTAAATATTCGAGATTCTTGCGATCCGTATACACAAGAATCGGATGTGTCGCTCCTTCCAAAAGGTATCGCCACTCTTCAAGGGCAGCTTTGATGGCCAATAGTTCTCGGTCTCCCACGTCGTAATTTCGTTCTGCCTCAGATAGTTTGCGGGAGAAGAAGGCAACTGGGTGCAACAGAGCTTTAGGCCCTCGTCTCTGAGATAACACTGCCCCGACTGCAATTTCCGAGGCGTCAACCTCAAGTATGTACGGTAACGCTGGGTCAGGATGCTTCAGAACTGATGCCGACGTGAATCGGTCTTTCAAGGTTGCAAAGGCTGCCTGCGCTCCGGGAGACCAAGAAAACGTAGTGCTCTGCTTGGTTAGACTCGTGATGGGGGAAATGATAGTGGAGAATCCTTTGATGAATTTCCGGTAGAAATTTGCGAATCCCACAAAGTGTTGAACACCTTTCTTGTCAGTAGGAGCTGGCCAGTCCAGGATGGCAGAAACCTTCTGTGGGTCCATTTTGATACCTTCCACGGAAATAATCAATCCTAAGAACTGGATGCTCTGTTGCTCGAATACACATTTTTCCGGTTTCGCATACAAGCCGTGGCGTCGAAGTCTGGTTAGCACCTTTTTAACGTGTTTGCGATGCTCTGTCAGGGAAGGTGAAAAGATCAGGATGTCATCCAAATATACTATGACGAACAGGTCGAGGTAGTCTCTGAAGATATCGTTCACAAAATGCTGGAACGTAGCAGGGGCGTTGCAGAGTCCGAATGGCATAACTAAATATTCAAAATGCCCGAATCGGGTGCGAAAGGCAGTCTTCCACTCGTCACCACTCCGGATGCGGATAAGGTTGTATGCCCCGCGAAGGTCCAGTTTTGTGAACGTCGCTGCAGACCCCAATCTTTGGAATAATTCAGGTACCAAGGGAAGAGGGTACCGATTTTTGATGGTAACTTTGTTAAGTTCCCTGTAGTCTACGCAGGGGCGTAGGGAATGGTCTTTTTTCTCTACGAAGAAAATTCCTGCCCCTGCTGGGGAAGTGGAGGGCCGGATGAACCCCTTCTCCAAATTATCATCAATATAGGCCTTCAAAGTCCCAAGTTCAAGTTCAGTTAAGGGGAAGATTCTCCCGAATGGAACTTCTGCGCCAGGAAGGATTTCAATTGGGCAGTCATAAGGCCTGTGAGGAGGAAGGGTATCTGCGCCCTTCTTGCTGAAGACGTCTAAGAACTCATGGTAGACTTCAGGTACGGCTTGACGGGTCTCTTCATCAGCTTCCATGCAGAGTAGGGGTGAAAATACTTGAGCCGTCTCAGGTAGGCAATATTGGTGACAATAGGAGGAGGGGAAGCTGATCTCCCCAGTGGTCCAATCAATGAATGGGTTATGAGCCCTCAGCCAGGGCATGCCTAGAATAACTGGAAACAGAGGGGATTGGATGATGTTCAGGCATAATAGTTCTTGATGGTTTCCGGCCATAGTGGTGAATATTGGCACAGTCTCTTGTGTGACAGGTCCAGATTTAAGAGCCGAGCCGTCTGCCAGATGTATAGAGAGGCCTTTTGCTTTTGGTCGTAGAGGAACATGATGCCGGGTGGCGAAAGCTGAGTCCATGAAACCGCTGCAGGCTCCGGAGTCAATGATAGCGGTTACCCGGATATTCCCTCTGGGGAGCTGAAAAAGAACGGAGACAGCCAGGTGAGACGTATTATTCGGCAGAGTGGGAGTAAGAGCAAAAGAGGTAGTGCAGGACTTACGGAGTTTAGCAGGACAGGATCTCACATAATGTCCCGATTCGCCACAGTAGAGGCACAGATTGTTGGATCGCCTGCGTTGTCGCTCCTCAGGTGTCAGAGATGGGCGCAGCAATCCTAGCTGCATAGGTTCCGGAGCATCAGAGGTATAGGCCACAGGAGTTCTGGGATTCGGTGGAGGCTGACTGGGTACACGGGGAAGCATCCAGATTGGTCTGGAGGGACCGGCGGCACGTTCAGACCTCCATTGTCGTAGTCGCCTGTCAATCTGTATGGACAGGTTAATGAGTGCGTCTAAAGTCTCAGGTGTATCCACTCTGGCCAGTTCATCCTTCAATGATTCAGAGAGACCCGTGCGGAACTGGTACCGCAGAGCGGAGTCGTTCCAGTTGGTATCGGAACTCCAGCGCCTGAATTCGGATGCATAGTCCTCCGCTGGTCTGCGACCTTGCTGTAGGGAATGCAGGGCCGTTTCTGCAGTTGCTGTTTGTTGCGGGTCCTCGTAGAGCTGAAAAAAAGCGTGAAAAAAAGAGTTCAAATTGTCAAGGGCGGCATCCTTCTGCTCCAAAAGCCGATGGGCCCAAGCTTGTGGATCTCCTGACAGCAGGGAAATGACAAAGCCTACTTTGGTGGCGTCAAGCGAGAAAGTCCTAGGCTGCAGGGCAAAGAAAAGTTCACAAGCATTGTGGAAAGCTCGAAATTTGCTACGGTCCCCAGAAAACCGCTCAGGAGTGGGAACCTTGGGTTCAGGTGGCAACATCACGACTGAGGGAGCAGCAGGAATCCCAGGTGAAGGTGACGTAACTGTGGATAGGATCTGAACACGTTCCTCGAGCCGGGTATAGCCCTCCTGAAGACTCTTCACTGCCTGGGTTAGGCCAGCCAGGTGGCGACACAGATCATCCACTGGAGCAGCTCCCTGCGTGGGCTCGGACATGGCTGTCCGGTACTGTCACGTACCTGGTGGTTGAGCCCACGAATGCAGGGAGCGGCGTCTCGTATACCTCCGGCTCGGGAACCCCTGGTAGAATAGACAGGGGCTCGGAAGCACAAAGGGGCACAAGTGCCTGGCGGGTTACAGGTGTAGGGCTGGTCCGGACGTCTGGAGTACTGTAGGACGACCAGTAGAAGACTAGGGCAGGAACCCAGTCGTAGTAGGCAGGCAGGTGGAACTTGCGGATAGCCGGAAGAGACTGGAGTCCGGAACTGAAGCAGGTCACAGACGGGCCGGGTCAAACACGGGCAGGCAGGTGCGGTACCAAATCAGCAGGCAAGGCGTAGTCGTTAAGCAGGCCGGGTCGTTAACAGGCGGACAGCAAAGTACCAAGGAACAGGCAGAAGAGATGTCAGGACAAGCCGGGATCGAGGACAGGCAGCAGGTACGGGATATCAGGAACAAGCCGGGTAGTCAGGTATCAGAAGTCAGGTAATTCACAGGTAACTGGTAGCTGGGGGTCACTGGAACGCTGTAGACCGGACAGCAAGACAGCATGGACAGGCACTTCCTTAAATAGCGCTCCTGGCGCCAAAACGGGCTCAAACAGCGTGCATGCGCGCTCCCGCGCGTGCGTGCGCGCTCCCGTGCGCGTGCGCGCTCCCGTGCGCGCGTGCGCGCTCCCGTGCGCCCGTGTGCGCGCTGAGCGGCTCTTTTGCTGGGCATACCATAGCCGATTCTCCTGCTGGTAGAAAAAGGTCCAGAACGCTTTTCTTGACACCTGCCCTAGACCTTATGAAGGCATTCGATTCGCGCGCTGAGCGGCTCTTTTGCTGGGCATGCCATAGCCGATTCTCCTGCTGGCAGAAAAAGATCCTGGACGCTTTTCGTATCATCTCCGAACACCTCTCTTCCAATTATTTGCAAGTTACTGGATGATTTTAGCAAAGTATCAGGACTCACGGTCAATTACTCCAAGTCCTTAGCGCTCAACATTAACTTACCACCTCAGCTGGTATCTCAACTCAAACTCAATTTCAGGTTCGGCTGGGCGGACTCTGCGCTCCCTTATCTAGGAATCAATTTGACGGCATCTATAGATAGTCTTTACTCAGCCAATTTTCCTGCCACTTTCCACAAACTGGAAGAAGACCTCGCATTTTGGGACAAGATGCGCCTTTCCTGGTTGGGCAGGGTTAATTCTGTGCAAAGGACCTTACTCCCATGTATCCTTTTATCTCTTTCGATCCCTACCTATCCCCGTCCCTAAGGACTGCCTCCGTAACTTTCAGTCCAAAATTATGAAGTTTATCTGGGGACCCAAGGGACATAGAATTTCCAAAGGAACTCTATACCGCAACAAAAACCAGGGAGGACTAGGAGTACCAAACATTCTATGGTATTATCAGGCTGCTCAACTATCCCAATTGTCCGTAATCTATTCTAAAACTGCTCACCCAGATTGGATACACATGGAGAGGCAGGCCATTCCTAGTTACACCCTAGACTATATTTTATGGTGCCCAACCAGGGACAGACCGGCCATACTAGCACCCACACTTTCACACTCTCTAACCCTTTGGGACTCCCTTAAAACTAACCCACACTTGATCTCCTGCTGGCAGCCTCTCTCTCACATTTTTAGGAATCCCCTCTTTCCTCCTGGGCAAGACATTAAGGATTTCGCTGGTGGTTAGACAAGGGACTTTACAGGATTGGTCACTTTGTATCCTCATCGGGACCCATCTCTTTAGCCCACTGCACCAGTAAACTTGACATGCCAGCAACGGAAAAATTTAGATTTCAACAACTTTTCCACTTTCTCAGATCCTTGGGGCTCTCTAATTCTAAACCCCCATCAATCACTGATTACGAGCTTTGGTGTGGCCAAGCCATGGAGCAGAGGGGGGCATATCGGTGATTTACCGTGCACTTGCGCAGGCTGACTCCAAAACGCTATTCATGCGAGAATGGGAAACTGATCTACAACAACAATGGACCCTGGCTGAATGGCATAGGGCATCAGTCGCTGCCTCGAAAGGTCTACTTAACACTGCATTGGTTGAAGCTAACTTAAAAGTCCTAATGCGATGGTATATGGTACCTTTGCGACTGGCCAAAATCTACCCAAATGCATCCCCCTTATGTTTTCGCAACTGTGGACATGTAGGTTCTATGCTACATATATGGTGGGAGTGTCCGAAAATTAGGAACTTGTGGAATAATATTTTCCATATTATTAGGAAGATTACATCGATACCCGTCCCCAAAACTCCCCAGTACGCTTTACTTAATTTCCCCCAACAAGGGATTCCTAAATTAACTCTAAATCTTATTAGTTTCATACTAATCGGAACCAAACTAACGATTGCCCGAGCTTGGAAGCAGCCCACAGTCTCCCTGAGGCTAGTCAAAAGTAAAATTTCCTGGATTATGGCCCAGGAAAAAATGGTTAGCATCTTACAGGATACGGTGGATAGACACACAGCAGTGTGGGAACCTTGGATTAGGTACATCTCTGGGTCCTTGCACGGCTCTGTGCCACCAGCCTAATTGCGGGTGAGTAGGTACCACTTCTTCCTTAGCTATCTCTTGACTCTCTTCCTCTTCTTCTTCCTTCTCTTTTACTTCCTCTTCTTCTATTCTATTCTCTGTCCGTTTCTGTTCTCCCTTATTTCCCTCAAAATTGTGCTCTTCAGGTTAAACCTAGTACTGGACAAATCGATAGAGTTCGAAATTGGCAAACTTATCTGCAAAGCGATTTACTATCGTTTTCTCTCCTCCTCTATTTGTTGCTATAAACCAAACACAGGCTCTCTCGTGAGCGGTAACCTTTGTGGTGTTTTTTAGTTGTTATAGATCCACTATATTTTTGGTAACGGGGGGGGGGGGGTAGTTCTTTCTGGTACCCGGCACAGTTAGATCCCTTTAGGGGTGCTGGGACTAGGGAGTCTTCCCCCCACCCGAGAACTGCTCAGTTGGTAGCGGAGGAGAAACTGTTTTTGTTCCTTTCAGTTGCACTCGCGTATCTGCCATCTTATTAGACCCTACATACTAGAACGGCAATTGCTATAACTGTTTCTGGGTCTTTTTCTCAACTAAATGATAATTTGTTACAAGTTTTATCTGTCTGTACTGATACGCAATGGTTATGTCTTGCTTCACTTTTTTGATATACTCAATAAAAATCTATTGAAAATAAAATATATATATATTTTTTGAGCTGTGTATCGTAGGTGCTCTGCACTTGACAAATGTCCAGGGTAATTTCCCTCAGGCACCCCTCGCACTCTAATACATTGCCTGTGCCCCCCGATTCTCCAGGTCCTCCACGTGCCTGTGGAGGTTGAAAAGGTGGGAGAGCTGTGTATAGTAGGTGTTCTGCACTTGACGAATGGTGGCAGCATGGGTTTGGGACGTCTGCTCCACGTCGGTGATGCGATGGGCGACTGCATGTATTTCTGATCGGAGATCAGCAATTGCAGCCGTAACAGTGTTTTTGATGTCGGAGGCCACTTTCTCCAAGTTGAACAGGCTAGGAGGTTGAACCCCTTAAAGGGGTAAATGGATCCCCTCCTGACATCTGTGAGTCGGAATCGCTGTTAGGCAAGCATGGTTTTGGGGCCTGCAACGACGTGTGTGCGGACGCTGGGTCCGGAACAGCTCCGGGATATTTCGCCTGAGCTGTGTTCTGGTGTCTTTCACTGCACGGGATGCAGAGGAGCTCCGGGTGGCTCTGCTCATGGTGGTGAGGTGATTAGTGCTCCCCAAAAGGCATATAATTATCCCCAGGTCACAGGAGCTGTGAACTTAAGCAGCCATCTTGGTCTCCATCCAGGCCACGCCCCCCCATGTGGCGTCTTTTTTATTTTGGGGAGAGAGACTACTCATATTATTCAGCCCCACATAAGACATACTCTTGTATTGATTATTTCTTTATTCCACATAACCAATTTCATTCAGTAGATGAAGCTACTATCGGGAGACAATCACCTGGTCAGACCATGCACCAATCTTCTTGAAATATAACCTTTCAGATACCCGACTCCCCAGTCTTGCGATGTGAAAACTCAATGAAATCCTCCTACAGGACTCCTCTGTCTTGGATGATCTTAGAGAGGCGACATGGATAATGAGATACCCCTGATTGTGATCTGGTGGCCCACAAAGCAGTGATAGGGGGAGTTTTGATTAAACACGGGGCTAGGATTAAACTAGAGAGAGAAGCACAGCTAATATCTTTATTAACAGATATCCAAAGACTACAGACCTTAAACAGCATAAACAGGCTCCCACCCCAATTGTGGAATGGGATCTTTTGACTGCCCGTAGACAGGTCACAGATTTACTTTGATACAAATCTAAAAAGGCAATACAGGTAGGAAGAAAACAGAGCTATGAATATGGCAACAAATGTGGCAAACAACTAGCTAGCTCCCTGAGGAAACAGCAATTAACCAGTTAACAACCGGCCCATAGCCGAAAAAACGGCTACAGGGCGGTTGCTTAACTCTGGGAGGCCGTTAATTAACGGCCTCACATAATTCTGCTCTTGCGCGCCCCCTGATGCGCGCACTCGAGAGCATCCATGATCGCCGGGTCCAGAGGACCCGGCGGATCATGGATCACGGTAAACGGCCGCTCATCGCGGCCGTTTACCACGTGATCGCTCCATCAAATGACGGAGTGATCACATGTAAGCAAACCGGCGTCATTTGATGACGCCGGTTCCTCTCTCCTCCTCTCTCTGTACCGATCGGTACAGTATGAGAGGAGAGGGGGAGGGATCGGTGGCAGCAGTGCTGTGGGCGGGATCTGTAGTGCCCACAGCCTGCTCTGTCACCACCGATCCATCCATCCATGCTCAGCCATCCCTCCATACCCTGCAATACCCAGCAATAGCCTGCAGTGTATTGCTGGGTATTGCAGGGTATGGAGGGATGGCTGAGCATGGATGGATGGATTCTCTGCCATCCCCCCCAATACTGTGCCATACCCCCCTATACTGTGCCATACCCCCCAATACTGTGCCATGCCCCCCAATACTGTGCCATGCCCAGCAATACTGTGCCATGCCCCGCAATACTCTGCCATGCCCCGCAATACTCTGCCATACCCCGCAATACTCTGCCATACCCCGCAATACCCTGCGATACTCTGCCATACCCTGCGATACTCTGCCATACCCTGCGATGCCCTGCCATACCCTGCGATGCCCTGCCATACCCTGCGATGCTCTGCCATACCCTGCGATGCTCTGCCATACCCTGCGATACCCTGCCATACTCTGCCATACCCTGCGATACTCTGCCATACCCTGCGATGCTCTGCCATACCCTGCGATGCTCTGCCATACCCTACGATGCTCTGCCATACCCTGCGATACCCTGCCATACCCTAGGATACTCTGCCATACCCTGCGATACTCTGCCATACCCTGCAATACCCTGCGATACTCTGCGATGCTCTGCCATACCCTGCGATACCCTACCATACCCTGCGATACCCGGCGATACCCGGCGATACTCTGCGATACTCTGCGATACTCTACCATACCCTGCTATACTCTGCAATACCCGGTGATACTCTGCGATACTCTACCATACCCTGCGATACTCTGCAATACCCGGCGATACTCTGCAATACCCTGCGATACTCTGCCATACCCTGCAATACCCAACAATACCCTGCGATACTCGCTACGATCAAAGCCAGGATCGTTTTATTTTTTTATTTCAGGCTTTCCAGCCTAGAGGTGAGATGTGGGGTCTTATTGACCCCATATCTCACTGTAATAGGAATAAAAGTGATCAAAAAATTTTTGGGGGGGAAAAAAAGGGTCAAACTAAAATAAATAAAGTAAAATGAACAATAAAATATATATATATTTTTTTAAAGCGTCCCTGTCCCCGTGTGCTCGCACGCAGAAGCGAACGCATACGTAAGTCCCGCCCACATATGAAAACGGTGTTCAAACCACACATGTGAGGTATCGCTGCGAACGTTAGAGCGAGAACAATAATTTTGGTCCTAGACTTCCTCTGTAACTCAAAACATGTAACCAGTAAAAAATTTTAAAGCGCCGCCTATAGGGATTTTTAAGTAGCGAAGTTTGGCGCCATTCCACGAGCGTGTGTAATTTTGAAGGGTGACATGTTAGGTATCTATTTACTCGGCGTAACTTCATCTTTCACATTATGTAAAAACATTGGGCTAAATTTACAGTTTTGTTTTTTGTAAAGCACAAAACATTTTTTTTCCCAAAAAAACGCGTTCGAAAAATTGCTGCGCAAGTACCGTGCTAGATAAAAAGTTGCAATGACCGCCATTGTATTCTCTAGGGTCTTTGCTAAAAAAACATATATAATGTTTTGGGGTTCTATGTAATTTTCTAGCGAATAAATGATGATTTTTACATGTAGGAGAGAAATGTCAGAATTGGCCTGGGTGCTCCAGAACGCCTGATGGTGCTCCCTGCATGTTGGGCCTCTGTATGTGGCCACGCTGTGTAAAAGTCTCACACATGTGGTATCGCCGTACTCAGGAGTAATAGCAGAATGTGTTTTGGGGTGTAATTTGTGGTATGCATATGCTGTGTGTGAGAAATAACCTGCTAATATGACAATTTTGTGAAAAAAAAAAAAAAATTAAAAAAAATCTTGATATTGCAAAGAATTGTGGGAAAAAATGACAACTTCAAAAAACTCACCATGCCTCTTTCCAAATACCTTGGAATGTCTTCTTTCCAAAAAGGGGTCATTTGGGGGGTATTTGTACTTTTATGGCATGTTAGGGTCTCAAGAAATGAGATAGGCCGTCAGTACTTCAGGTGTGATCAATTTTCAGATATTGGCACCATAGCTTGTGGACTCTATAACTTTCACAAAGACCAAATAATATACCCCAATTTGTACTTATTTTTACCAAAGATATGTAGCATTATAAATTTTGGCCAAAATTTATCAAGAAAAATTACAAATTTGCTAAATTTTATAACAAAAACTAAGAAAAATTCATTTTTTTACTGAATTTTCAGTCATTTTTCTTTTATAGCGCAAAAAATAAAAAACCCAGAGGTGATTAAATACCACCAAAATAAAGCTCTATTTGTGTGAAAAAAAGGACAAAAATTTCATATGGGTACAGTGTTGTATGAATGAGTAATTGTCATTCAAAGTGTGAGAGCACCGAAAGCTGAAAATTGGTCTGGTTATTAAGGGTGTTTAAGTGCCCAGTGGTCAAGTGGTTAATGACATATAGACTGCGGCGGATGATTACTTGGCATCCTCCGGAATCCTCCAGAATGCCTGGTCTTACGCCTATTGCATTGCAAGAATTGGAAATACCAATTATACTAGATGAAGTTCGGGAATCGGTGAATTCGGAAAATGCGGGTAAGGCTCCTGGCCCAGACGGTTTTACCGCTCAATATTATAAACTTCCCCTCTCTATTTTAGGACCCTATCTTGTAAAGATGTATAATGTACAGGGAGACTCAAGCTCTTTTCACACTAAATTTTTGATGCCCTAATTACGGTATTACTTAGGGAAGGTAAAGACCCATCACAATGTGGGAGTTATAGAACGATATCTCTTTTAAAAACAGACCTGAAACTTTTTTCTAAGATTCTTGCGATGTGCCTCCAAAAACAGTTACCCTCCCTAATCCATCTGGATCAGATGGGGTTTGTTCAGATGTGGGAAGCACGGGACAATTTGATAAAGACCTTGAATCTAATCCATGTAGCTAACTCATCCAGAGCCCCATGTGTATTTTTGGGGACGGATGCAGAGAAGGCTTTCGACCGGGTTAATTGGCAATTTATGTTCTCAGTTTTATGACATGTAGGGGTGGGAAATAATATGCTCTGGTGGATCTCAAGTATTTATACTCAACCAACCACTCAGGTCAAGGTGAATGGAGTTCTGTCCCCTTATTAAGATTACTAATGGGACTAGGCAGGGTTGCCCATTGTCACCAATCCTATTTGCCTTGTCTTTGAAGCCTTTAATTTGTAAGATTCGATCAAAACAAGATATTGTGGGTTTGTCAGTTGCAGGAATGCAGTATAAGATCTTGGCCTATGCTGATGGTATGCTTTTCTCATTGACTAACCCGATAATACCCCTTCCTAATCTTTTTCAAGGAATAGAAACATATATAGCTCTCTATCTTATTTCAAGATCAATTTATGGAAATCGAAAGCTATGGGAGTTGCGATCTCTAGTGACGTTGTCACGTACCTGGTAGGAGTCTGATATGATGAGGTCGGCCCCCCTTGTATCTCATACCCAAGCCCCACTGAATATGGAACAGGTGGTAGCTAGGGTTTGGAGGAACACGAGTGCCTGGGTAAGTTGTTTGCAGAACTTGCAGTGGAGATTGTAGGGTAGACGGATCTGGAAGGACAACAGGCAGAAGTCTGATATGAGATTCAGTGGATACGCTGATGTTAAGGCGGCACTCCAACCGATGTGCAGGTTCAGGTATCGTGTCCTGTCAGAACTTCCTGAAGACTGGAGACAGAAGCAGGGTCGTGAGGATAGCCGGGTTCGGTAACAAGCGGGCAATGAGGTACAAGGCATCAGGCATGAGCAGAGTCAGATCAGGCTGGGATCAGGGAACCAGAAGTCACAGGTAGCAGAGTCCAAAGGGAGAGTCAGGGCAAGCCGGGATCAACAACGGGTATCAAGCAGGTTCTCAGGCAGAGTACAGAGGATCAGGACAAGCTGAAGACCAGTCAGCACTTGTTTGTGGGTGGAGCACCCTTTAAATAGCCTGTCTGGCACGAATTGCGGTTAGGGGTGCGCTCCGCGCGCCGTTGCGCACACGCATGCGCATCAGCAGTTCCATAATCCCATTGTGGTTTGTGTGCACGCCCATGCACGTTAGCGCGTCCTGAAGGTTTCATGTGGTTTGTGCGTGCGCGTGAGTGTGCACAATGCGCAAATTACTAGTTTTCTTACAGACGTGTTGAGATCACTGAAGTCTAGCTATAAATTTAAATGGTCAGACCAAGCTCTGAAGTATTTGGGAACTCTCATTCCGGCAGATCTTTCATATACATATAAGTTACATTTCCCACCATTATTATACAAAGTACGGACTCTTTTGGAGAGATGGCAGAGGGGGTTTTATTCTTGGTTTGGGAGGTGCAATATAATTAAAATGAATGTTCTACCGAAGCTCTTGATTTTATTTCAGGCACTACCCATTGCTATACCTAAATATTATTTTAAACAGATACACTCTCTCCTTACAGAATTTATTTGGGCACACAAACATCCAAGGATCAGAAGATCTTTGTTGACCCTACCTAAACAACATAGTGGATAAGCGGGACCTGACCTGTACAAATACTATCAGGCGGCTCTTTTGAGCTTTAAATAACCAACATGTTATACTTATCTGCTCTTTCCAATGGTCCTGCAAAGACCAGCCTCAATTCTCCTCTTCTGGGGTCCCCCGCTGGCACTCCTGGCTCTTTCCCCCCACTAAGTTCCCCCATAAAATGCTTCTTTGGGGCTATGGGGTTACATGTGCATGCTCGCTCCTGAGCTGGGCTGTTATTCAGACACGTGCCTGGCTTGACCCCACTCTTTATTCACAGGTTTTGGGAAGCCTGTGAGACAGCGGACCATTAAACTTGTTTTTCCTTAACTGGTTCCCGACCAGCGCACACAGATATACGTCAGCAGAATGGCACGTACAGGCAGGAGGGCGTATATATAAGTCGCTCCTTAATGCCTGTCATGCCATCGGGAGCGCGCCGGGAGCGGCGCGCTCCCGCGCCAGTCGGGACCCCCGTGAGGCCGGTCGCGGGTCCCGCGGACTCGATCGCCGCGGGGACACCCGCGATCGTCTCACGGGAAGGCTGAACGGGGAGATGCCGAGATGTTGTGTCTGTAGAAATTGCAGACATAGGCGTGGCACCTGCTATTATTGTCCCTCCTGTCCTGACCATCCTGGTCTTTGCATTGGTGAATGTTTTGACCACTACCACACACTAGTGGAATATTAGCGTAGGGTACAGCACTGCACTGACTAGGACACACTTACACTGCTATGCAATGCTATAAAACTATCCCCTATCTTGTAAACGCTATAACTTCTGCGCAAACCAATCAATAATCGCTTATTGCAATTTTTTTTACCAAAAATATGTAGAAGAATATGTATCGGCCTAAACTGAGGAAAAAAAATGTTTTTTTTATATTTTTGGGGGATATTTATTATAGCAAAAAATAAAAAATAATGCGTTTTTTTTCAAAATTGTCGCTCTTTTTTGTTTATAGCGCAAAAAAATAAAAACCGTAGGGGCGATCAAATACCACCAAAAGAAAGCTCTTTTTGTGGGAAAAAAAAGGACGTCAATTTTGTTTGGGAGCCACGTCGCACGACCGCGCAATTGTCAGTTAAAGCAACGCAGTGCCAAATCGCAAAAAGGGGCCTGGTCCTTTGGCTGCAAATTGGTCCGGTCTGAAAGTGGTTTAATGTAGAGAATGCATTAGGGTAAAAGCCTTTTACCTTTACAACCTCTTTAAGCTCCTTGAAAGCTCAAAGGTGCTCCTTGGATTTTTGGCCCCTCTATGCATCTACACTGTGAAACAGTTTTGCAAATGTGGTATCCACATACTCGGTAGGCATAGAGGTATGAGTTTTGGAGTTTAATTATGCCTATGCTGTGTGTGAGAAATAACTTTATGAAAATAAATAATAAAATTTTTCACAATTTTCCCAAAAATTTTAAAAAATTATAACTTCCAAAAACTTCTTATGCCTCTTACTAAATACCTTAGACTAGGTATTTGTTTGTTAGTTGATTAGTTTCCCGTCACGTTTTTATAGCATCAGGTACCCCCATATTAGTTAACCCTTTCACCCCCTGTCACCAGTGATCACCGTAATAGTGTGAGGGGTGACGCTGGTTTGTTTTTTATAGCATTAGGGCACCCACCGTATATTACCCAATAAAGGTTTAACCCCCTGATCGCCCGGCGGGTGATATCAGTTAGGTTTTAGTATCAGATAGGGTCTGCGTCACCTCAGGCAGCGTCAGATTAGTGCCAGTAGCGCTAACATCCACGCACGCAAAATACACCTCCCTTAGTAGTATAGTGTCTGAAAGGATTGATATCTGATCTGATCTATACTAGCGTCCCCAGCAGTTTAGGGTTCCCAAAAATGCAGTGTTAGTGGGATCATCCCAGATACCTGCTAGCACCTGCGTTTAGCCCCTTCCGCTCAGCCCAGCCCACCCAAGCCCACCCAAGTGCAGCATCAATCGATAGCTGTCACTTACAAAAACACAACACGCATAACTGCAGCATTCACAGAGTCAGGCCTGATCCCTAGGAACGCTAACAGTTTTTTTGGTAGTGTTTGAATCAGTCGCTGACAGTCAGGAGCTCTTTTTCCTGTGAGTCTCACTAGTGTACCAGTAAATTTAGAGACCAAAATGTCAAATCGAAGGCACGCTAGTGAAGAGGCCTACACTTTTCTAAGCATGACAGATAGTGAAGAGGAAGTCCCTCATCTGTCAGATTCAGGCTCAGAATACGATCCTGTAGACAGCAGCGGCACCCTGACAGATAGATCTGATGAAGGAGTTGTGGTCCCTGCCAATGAACTTGGGGTGACCCTGGATACGATCGGCTCTACAAAATTCGGCACCTCGTAAATCACTTCAACCAACAGCAGCCTTGTTTACTCCCCATCAAGTTGTCTGCATTGATGAGTACCTGGTTACGTTTTCTGGCCGCTTGTCTTTCAAACAGTATCTTCCCAGCAAGCGTGCCAGATATGGGGTCAAGATATATAAGCTCTGTGACCGGGCCACAGGCTATACATATAGTTTTATGGTTTACGAGGGAAGAGATAGTCATGTAGAGTTGGAGAACTGCCCATATTACATAGGGAGCGCTGGTAAGATTGTGTGGGACTTGGTGTCACCCTTATTCGGAAAGGGGTACCACTTGTATGTGGACAATTATTACACCAGTGTGTCACTTTTTAGTCACTTGTTTGATCATGGAATTGGTACATGTGGCACCGTGCTATTGAATCGCCGGGGCTTACCTCAGCGGCTTGTAGATACCCGTCTTAGGCTGGGGGAGAGAGCCTGCTTGAAGTGTAATAATTTGCTCGCTGTGAAGTGGAGGAATAATTGGAATGTTTTTGCTCTGTCCTCCCTTTCACACAGACACGATGGTACAAATTCCTACGGCGACTGGTGTTGTGGAGAAACCCCTCTGTGTCCACGAATATAACCTTAATATGGGAGGGGTGGATCTCAAGGACCAGTTGTTGGCTCCTTATCTAGTTGCCCATAAGGCCAGACGCTGGTACAAAAAAGTGTCTGTATACTTGATTAAATTGGCTCTGCTGAATGCTTATGTGCAATACAAAGCTTCAGGAAGAACTGGATCCTTCCTTAAATTCCAGGAAGAGATCATCACAGCCCTACTGTTTTCAGACGGTGCTGTGGCCCAACTTCCCAATCCAAATGCAGTAAGCCAGCTGCATGAGAGGCATTTTTCGTATGTCCTCCCTGGTACCCCTATCCAACGAGCCCCCCAAAGAAAATGTTGTGTCTGTAGAAATTGCAGACATAGGCGTGGCACCTGCTATTATTGTCCCTCCTGTCCTGACCATCCTGGTCTTTGGTGAATGTTTTGACCACCACCACACACTAGTGGAGTATTAGCGTAGGGTACAGCACTGCACAGACTAGGACACACTTACACAGGGTCTCCAAAGATGCCATCGCATTTTAGGAGACCTGAACCTGGAACCGAACCATTGCAGTAAAAAATAAAGTAAAAGTGTAAAAAATAAATCTATCTCTCTCTATTGTCCTGCTCTTTTTTACTGTATTCTACAATGCAATGTTTTATTGTTACTATGTTTTATCGTGTTTGTTTTCAGGTATGTAATTATTTTATACTTTACTGTGTTTTATTGTTAACCATTTTTTTTATTTTCATGTACGCCATTCAGCTGCAGCACTGATTTATTTATTTTGACAGCAACAGTGTTTGCTCCCACGATACGTAATCAGCGACTCCAGCTCTGTAGAAGGAGATTTCACCATCACAGTTAAAAAAAAGAAGAGCATATATGCCGAAGCATGGGGGTAGGGTTGGAGGAGCAATTTGCTCCTAACATTAGGGGCGGATTGCCCCCATGCTTCGGCATATATTATTTAGTCACAAATTGCAAAAAAAAATAATATTTTTACTATGTTTTATTGTTTTTTGATCACAAACGCTTTTATTAAAAGATTAATAACATACAATCATTGTGTCTGACAATATCCAATGTCTGGAAAGGTATATAGCAGCTCTAAATATAGTGTACTCTTACAGACCGGTAAATAGGGTTTAGCAGTAGAAGACAAACATTTAACATTGTGTCAATGTAAGAACATTATTCAATCAGAGGAGAAGTCTTAACAATATGTATCTAAGTCATGAATAAGTTGTATTCCAATGTTTCCATTTATTATTATAGATATGCATAGTGTTATATATTGTATGGTGGATGCGTTCAGATAATTTCATAGATTCCATCCTAGACAACACTTGTGGCCAAGGAAGAGTTGTAGATTGCCAATTTAAAGCTGTAACCCAGTGAATGGCAACCAAGAGTGTGTGGATTCATTTTTCACAAGGTGCATGAATATCCGGTATATATGAGTGAAGCATAGGCACATTTGTATATTCAATGGGATTAAACGACCTGCGATGGTGGAGGCTTTCGAGGCTGCTTTCTGCCAGATAGGTTTAAGGAGTTTACAGCTCCAAAAGATGTGAGATAACGAGCCTAGTTTGTTGCAGCCTCGGAAACAGAGAGGAGATACATCGGGGTAGATAGAGTGAATTCTCTCTGGTGTCATGTACCACCTTGTGTGAAGTTTGATAGCAGTTTCACGGACTGAGTTTGACCTTGTGTGTTTAAGCACGTTAGATAGCATGTCAGTCCAATAGGGCGGTTCAAAGGTTAGACGTGTCCCTCTCTCCCAGTTAAGCATTGGTTTAGTCTTATCTTCTATGGCAAACTCATTGAGTAGGCATAGAGTTTGGAGATAACACCTTTATCCCTGCAAGAATGTGTGCATATGTGTTCATATTGAGTGCAGTGTGTAAGAGATTCCAAGGTGTCCTTACTATGCTTTATTGTATTTGCTTTGCAGGTATGGTAAGTCTTACTGTTATACTGTAATGTTACTTTTTTTATTGTTAACCATAATTTGCTTAGCAGGTACGTCATTCAGCTGAAGCACTGATTTATTTATCTTGACAGCAACAGCATTTGTCCCCCCGTGCTCATGCGCAAAGGCAAACGCAAGTGTCGGTCTGGTGTCATATGTAAACAGCAATTGCACCATGCATGTGAGGTATCACCGCAAAGGTCAGATCGAGGGCTGTAATTTTAGCAGTAGACCGCTTCTGTAAATCTAAAATGGTAACCTGTAAAGGCTTATAAAAATGTATGTAGTTTGTCGCTGCTGCACGTTTGTACGCAATTTTAAAGCATGTCATGTTTGGTATATATGTACTTGGCATAAGATCATATTTTTTATTTCATCAAACATTTGGGCAATATAGTGGGTTTTAGTTCACTATAATTAAAAAAGTATATTTTTTCCCCCAAAAAATCAAGTTTGAAAAATCGCTGCGCAAATACTGTGAAAAAAAAATTGCAACACCCACCATTTTATTCTGTAGGGCCTTTGCTTTAAAAAAAATATATAATGTTTGGGGGTCCAAATTAATTTCTTGCAAAAAAAATAATATTTTTTCATGTAAACAAAAAGTGTCAGAAAAAGCTTTGTCTTCAAGTGGTTAGAAGAGTGGGTGATGTGTGACATAAGCTTCTAAACGTGTATAAAATGCCAGGACAGTTCAACCCCCCCCCCCCCCCCCCCCCCCCCCCCAAATGATCCCTTTTTGGAAAGTAGACACCCCAAGATATTTGCTGATCGGCAAATTTTTTTTTTTTGCACAAAGTTGTCACTAAATGATATATTGTTCAAACATGCCATGGGCACGTGTGAAATTACATCCCAAAATACATTCTTCTGCTTCTCCTGAGTACAGGGATACCACATATGTGAGACTTTTTTTGGAGCCTAGCCGTGTACAGGACCCCGAAATCCAATCACCGTCTTCAGGCTTTCTTAGGGTGTAAAATGGTGATTTCACTTCCTCACTACCTATCACAGTTTCGGAGGCCCTGAAATGTCAAGATAGCACAAAACCCCCACAAATTACCTCATTTTGGAAAGAAAACACTTCAAGCTTTTTGCTGAGAGGCATTTTGTGTCCATGGAATATTTTATATTTTGCCACAAGTTTTGGGAAAAAAAATTTTTTACACAAAGTTGTCGCTAGATTATATATTGTTCAAACATGGCATGGTTATATGTAGAATTACACCCAAAAATATATTCTGCTGCTTCTTCTGTGTAGGGGGATACCACAGGTGTCGACTTTTTGGGAGCCTAGCCACGTACAGGACCACAAAAACCAAGCACCGCCTTCAGGCTTTCTAAAGGCGTAAAATTGTGATTTTACTCCTCACTACCTATCATAGTTACGGAGGCCCTGAAATGTCCAGATAGCACAACCCTCCCCCCCCCCCCCCAATGACCCCATTTTGGAAAGTAGACACCCCAAGGTATTTGCTAAGAGGCATGGTGAGTATTTTGCAGATCTCATTTATTTTTGAAAATGAAGAAAGAAAAGGAAAAAAAAAGTTTTCTTTTTTCAATTTTCAAAACTTTGTGACAAAAAGCGAGGTCTGCAAAATACTCAACATGTCTCTCAGCAAGTAGCTTGTGGTGTCTACTTTCCAAAATGGGGGGGTTTGTGCTATCTGAGCATTTCATGGCCTCCGAAACTGTGATAGGCAGTGAGAAGTGAGATCAACAATGTACGCCCTTAGGAAGCCTGAAGGCCGTGATTGGTTTTCGGGTTCCTGTACACGGTTAGACTGCCAAAAAGTCCCACACATGTGGTATTCCCATACTCAGGAGAATCAGCAGAATGTATTTTGGGGTGTAATTCCACATATAACCATGCCATATTTGAAGAATACATGATTTAGTGACAACTTTGTATGGGCTCAACATGCCTCTCAGCAATTTTCTCCTTTCCAAAACGGGTCATTTGGGGGGGGGGGGGGGGGGGGGGGGGGGGGTTGTAATGCCCTGCCATTTTAACACCTCAAGAAATTAGATAGGTAGTCAAACTAAAAGCTGTGTAAATTCCAGATTTTTTTTTACCAAAGACATGTGGCTGAATACATTTTGGCCTAAATGTATGACTAAAATTGAGTTTATTTAAAAATATTTATAACAGAAAGTAGAAAATATATAATTTTTTTTTCAACATTTTCGGTCTTTTTCCATTTATATCGCAAAAAAATAAAAAAAATGATATTATATATTGCAGAAGCAATCAAATACCATCAAAAGAAAGTTATATTTGTGGTAGAAAAAGGACGCAAATTTCATTTGGGTACATCATTGCATGACCGCGCAATTACCATTTAAAGCAGCACAGTTCCAATTTGTAAAAAGTGCTCTGGTCATTGAGCAGCCAAATCCTCCAGGGCTGAAGTGGTTAAATAGACTAGATAGTTTGGGAGTGAGAATACCAGTAGTACAAAGATGTGTATTCATCTGGGCCTAGGGCTTTTGAGGATTTCAAGGATTTAATTATGGATAAGATCTCATGTTCTGTGCAAGGGGCATTCAACCTTGTAGCTGTGTCTCTGATAGGGAGGGGAGAAACAGGGAGTCCAACCAAGTGTCCGATCTAAGGGGCAGATCAGAGTCCGGAGAAGTAGGGCTTGGTAATAAGAGGTGAAGATTTTTAAAACCTCTTTAGGGTGTGAAACCACTTGTCTTTGTCTGTTCTTCAGCTTAAACACATATGTCGGCAGCAGGGATTGATGAAGCTTACGGGTAAACATAGCTGGGGCCAAGTAACTATGAAGGAGGAACCAAGCCTTGGACCAGCAGAGGGATTTCTCTGTTCGTTCAGATAAGATAGCATCTAATGCCACTCGTTTCTGGTTAATTTGCCTCATTACCTCAGGGAGTCAGATTGGTAATGTGGTACAATTTACTTAGTTCTTGAGTGAGGGTGTAAATTTCAGCAGTTTTTTGCCTTTTCCTGGTGGTGGCCAATTCTATCAGATGACCTCTCAGAAATGTTTTATGGACTGCCCATAAGATTGGGGGGGGGGGGGGCTCCTCTAAATAGTTAAATATACAATATTGCTGTAGTCTATCAGTTATTTAGTCACCTTGTGACTGTCTGAGGGGCAAGTCCTGTATATGAAATATGAAAGGAGACCACGTGGTGGTTAGACCTGGGGCAAGTGTGGATTGTGGCTGAAGTGGAGTTAGCGAGTAGGATAGGAGTGCTAAATATGTATTCTAGTCTGGAGTAGCTATCATGGGGGTGTGAATAAGGGAATAATCAGGAATCTACGTTCAGGGTCCTTGAACATAAAATGAATGTCAAATAACACTGTGTTTTTGATAAGTAACGCCACACCACTAGACTTGGACTCAAAAATAGTAAACTAGTGTTGTTTATAAGATTTGTCAAAGAACTGTGAGTGATTGGAGGAGGAAAAATGTGTCTCCTGCATCAGGATAATATCTGCACCAAGATCTTTGTGGAATTTAAAGGGTTTTTGACATTTCTGTGGGGAGTTAAAACCTTTTCCATTATGGGAAATTATGCGGAGCCCCATATTAAAAATGTAGAACAACTACGCTTATATAGAGCAATATAGGTGACCGATAGGAAGGCAAATAAGAGCTGATATACAGTATGTTCAATATAAGGAACTCTCCTGAACAAGATTCATAGCTCACTCTATATGAGTGTCTTGAGAGAATCATGAGGGCAAATCATTGCTTCATTGTATAGGTACCGTCCATAAGGACATAGAAGGGATAATCCCTTGGTGATCACATCCATTATATTAGCAAAAATAAAACATAAAGAGTGTAACAGTAGAACATAATAAAACATAACTCTAAGGAGCCTGGGGGAAGAGACCCACCTGGCCGGTGTCATAAATTTCTGTGGACTATCCAGTCCAATACTCAGCAAACTCTATGTCTCCCACTCTCCAAAACTGTCAGGGAGTGAGTCAGGGAGAAGGAAAGGACAACCGCCTCCTTTCAGGAAACTGGAAGGGGGTGATATTAACAATGAAGAGCTACTGTGAGTGGGGGGCAATACAGATGGGCAAGAAGAGATTTATTCGGAAAACAAGGATCATCATAATCTAACTTAGTGCAAGAGTGTCAGTTCAACTTCAATAGACATTGGAGAAGGTAAGAAAAGCTTCAGACCAGCGGGGATCCGTGGATCACTGTCAGTTCCTCCGGTCCTGTTGGAGCGATGGAGTAGCCCAAATTGGGGTTGGGTAAGGAGTAGAGGGAAGCATTGGAGTGATGTGAGGATCTAAGCAGACCTAACTTGACCAGCAAGTCCTTGCCTTCGGAGAGATTGGCCACCGTGTAGGTAGTGCAATTGTGAGGAACTGAGAGTTTGAAAATAACGGATCCTAGCGGATTGTAGGATAGACGTGACCTCTTTCATTTGTCTTCTCTTGTCTAGGGATACAGGAGAGCTATCCAGATAGATTTGAATAGCAACCCCATCTAGTTGGATTAGGGGGGGTGTTACGAGAGGCACGGAGGATATCCTCTTTCACCAGAAAATCCATTGCGTTGGTCATATTGTACATTACAAGCGCTTTATACACCTACTAAATGTGAGTGTTCCCTATTTTAATGGACACGTCAAAATTCTTTACTGGTTTCCACTATGTGGGTTTTTTTTTCTCCCTTTTTGGCTATATTGTGACTGCATGAGAGGACCCAGCACATCACGCTGGCCATTTCCAAGGATTGCTGTTTTGTGTTGATCCCTGGACGGATGGATCATCTTCCACCCTGATCCTGACCACAGGCGTAGATGTTTCATGCATTGGTGTTTCACACCACAAGCCCTACTGACTCATTGTGCATAAGCCCATTTGTGTCCTCTGGTTATGCTGTTTCTTCACCTAAATATTGATGTCACATGGAAAAGTCTTTCTTGGTTTAAAAGTCATTTTCTTCCCATTATTGTTTATGGACTTTTTTCACTTATGGCAATATATGGACTCACTGAATATTTGATGTCTTGTGATATTCATGTCACTGTTCTATATCAATATTGTTTATAGTTATTTACATCTCACATATTGATTTTTCATATCACTTTTCCATACATGATTTATACTGTATTACACTGAACGTGTAGCAATACATAATTGTTTGTGGTTATTCACATTCATACATATCTTTGGTTTGCACTTGTTTGGTGTTGTGCTGGCTGCGATTTGATTATCTTGTTAGCGCGATTATGTAAAATTGGAAAAATTGGTATATGTTTTTATGCGGTTGTACTACCACCCATTACATTAAAGTTTCTCACCGCCTCATACCCTGGAGGGAAATAAACAGAGGAAAGGAAGAAGTAGGAAGGTGCAACCACTCACAAGGGGCCACAGGGGACCCCCATATACTCAGGTACCCACCAGCCCCAAGATCTATATCCTCTATAGAGGCTTAGGTATAAAACTATATACAAAAATGAATATCACTTAGCAGGTGCAATGAAAAAATGTATTTACCTTGTCACTATTGCGAAGAGTTAGAGCTGATGTTTTATCCTAATGTTGAGTGTAAGGTACACGTCTTTCTTCTTGTATTCTAAATGCCTAGGCCAGAGATGGTAGGAGCGGAGGTCCCAGTTCACCGGTGGTTAACACACACACATACACGGGTTTGTAAGTGAAAGTGGTTACAAAGTTTAATAGACAATACGTTCCTCTTTTATGGGAAATGCAGAGGGAGGGGACAGCTCTCCCAAGAACCAATCAGACTTATACACATATGCATACATTAACAACTTCTTGTCACGTGACAGTCTTCAGTTGAAATATGGAATATGGGGCAAAGGTCAGTGTATGACAGTTAGTTCACACCTGCTGACTTGACCACAAGAACTCCTGAGTCACTGCTAACTAGTTTCATATCCTCTGGTGAAGTACAGAGTTAGAAACCACATAACAGCTGCGTCCTGATGTCAACATACTGGTCAAAACCGTTTTTCTGCAGAATATACTTACAACAGTTTTGTTCAAAAGCTGAAAGTTAAGCATATTCATTTCAACCCCTATCAAAATGGTATATCATTATAAGTAGCCCCCTTATAATCCTCTCTTTGATCATTCTGATTCAACATAATGATCATCCTTTATCCTTGTAACGTTGGTAAGTATTAATGGGGGCGTGCCATTTAGGAGTGAGGTAAAATTTAAAGGTATGGCCATTAAAGGAACTCTGGCAGTACTGGGATGTAGTTTACTGCATATCCAGCACTTTTCAAAACCTGATTTTTGGGCATAGCTATATTTAAATTTCAACAACAACATTTTATCAGAAAACTCTTGGGGGGGTTCACTTCTTCTATGTCTTACTATAGGAGTGTTATTTGACTTGGGAATCCCACATATCCCTTTTAGTGGTCCCAAATCCTCTGGGTGGTATACACAGTTAGCTATCAGCCAAGTAGGTAAGAATACTACCAAAATTAGACAGCACCAGAGGCATAAGGTCTTCCCTGTTGCTGATGTTGAAAACATTATATATATATATATCTAATGTCCTCAAAATTCACTATTCTTCTTCTTCTTCTTCACTTGTCCTGATGATGGAAAGATTCTGTTTAGTTTCCAGGTAAAATCATCGTGTCCTCCAGGGAGATTTGTCCTATGCCTTCCTGAATATCTTGTAGATTTTGTTGTTGTCTTGAAGGGAGTGTATCCTCGGTTACTGTTAGGGGGTCTGGAGTTGAGGGGAGCTGGGGACACTTCTTCAGTCGGCTGGCGTGGATCCAGGTGTTGCCTAGGTCCGTCAGTACCGCGGTCCTGGATACCTTTTCCACCTTCCACGGTCCGGAGTAGATTGGTCCAATTCTTTTCCTGTGAGCCAGCTGCTTAATCAGTACTTTGTCCCCTGGGATGAAGGGGTGGGTTGGTTCTGTTGAAAGAGGAAAAAAGGTGACAGAAACTTGTTCATTTATTTCATGAAGCATACTTACCAGACTTTTCACGTACACTTCCTGTTGGGAATAAACGTTAATGTCAGAATTTGGGTCTAATGGGGGTAATTCTATATTTGCAGGGATTCCCATTAGAATTTCAAAAGGGGACAATCCTGTCCTAGAATGGGGGGTGGTTCTTATCTGAAAAAGGACAGAAGGTAAGTGTTCCAACCAACCTTTTAGAGTACCTCCTGTAGCCTTTTTTAATTTGTCTTTGATGTTCCTGTTCATTCTCTCTACTACTCCTGCACTCTGGGGATGATAGGGAATATGTAGTTTCCATTGCATCCCCAGAGATTTGGCTACAACTTGGGTCACTGAGGAACTAAATGCGGGTCCTCTGTCGGACCATATGGTTGTGGGTATCCCGAACCTACAGATCCAATAATTTAACAAGCATCTGTGCAAAAAGATTTTGAATATATATTTACAAGAGGGGCGGGTCCTATGTGTCCTGGGCCATGGAGGTAGGATAAAATTAGGATACAATTAGCTTCAGGTATACCCAGGATCTTCCCCTCTTTTGTCCAAAGACCTTCAGAGTCTTTGGTCAAACCTTCATTTGCCCAGAAATGGACATCTGTATCTGTGGCCATTGACTGCATTTGGGCCACAACAGTTTTGAAATCAGGGGATGAGAAGTGCTCTTTAAAGAAGATTGTGGTAGGGGCTGGTGAATTGGGTGAACTGGCAGCAGCCTTTTTTGCTTCTCTGTCTGCGAAAGCATTTCCTTTTGATACTATACTATTGTCTGATGAGTGGGCTTTTACTTTTATAACAGCAACCTTTTTAGGGAGCAGAATTGCTTGCAGTAGATTAAGGATCTGCTCTGAATTAGCTATCTGTTTGTTGTCTGCTGTTTTAAATCCTCTATTGGCCCATATCACACCAAAATCATGTACCACTCCAAATGCATATCTGCTGTCTGTATAAATGTTGACTTCCTTGTTTGTGAACAGAATACAGGCTCTGGTCAGAGCTTCTAGTTCTGCTACTTGGGCAGAAACAGGGGGCAATGGTTTTGCCTCTAGTACTGTATGTGGCAGCTGAACTACAGCATAGCCAGTTAAAAATGTAGAGTCAGAGGGACGGGAACAACTACCATCTACAAAAACATTTTCGGCATTTATAATTGGAATGTCAGAAAGATCAGGTCTTGGTGAAGTGACTTGTTCCACTTTTTCTACACAATTATGTGTGTGATCAGGTTCGTGTGGTAAACGTAACATGGAATGTAGTAAACGTACAACTGGATTGCTATTCGGAACATATTTAAGTACCAAGTTGTCAGTATTTAACAAAGTGATCTCGTATCCACTGAGTCTTTGGGAAGTCATGTGTTGTGTATTCATATTCTGTATGAGGTGGGTAACTGAATGAGTGGTGTACAGTGTCATTTTGTGTCCCAATACTATTTTGTTGGCATCCTGTGCAGACATGGCACAGGCAGCGACATTCTGAAGACAGGACGGCATGCCCTGGACTTGGATAGGGAGTTTTCTAGATAAATATGACACTGGGCGATACCCTGAGCCATGAGATTGTGCAAGTACCGCAGCAAAAGATTTTCCTGAAACTACACAGTACAATTGGAAAGCTTTACCATAATCTACCAATCCCAGGGCGGGGGCGGTGGACAAACTCTTAATAAGAGCATCAAAAGCATTTTTTCTGTCTTCTGTCCAGTCTATCAATTTAGGGGCGTTTGACCCGGCAGCCTCTCGTAGGATACTATCATAATGAGAGCAGTCAGGAATCCACTGGCGGCAATATACAATTGCGCCCAGAAATGACAACAAAGCTGCTTTGTCTTTTGGAGGACTGAGAGCTTGTAAGGCTGCGGCACGTTTGGGGGACACTAGCCTGGTTCCCTTGTCCAGAATACATCCTAGGTATTCTACTTGTGGTAGACACCACTGTATTTTCTTCCTTGAGGCTAGGTGGCCGGCTTCGGCCAGATGTTCTAACAGTAATGTTGAATCGACCGCACAATCTTCAGCAGAACGACTGCACAAGAGCAAGTCGTCCACATACTGTATTAGTACCGACCCATGCTCGGAAGTCCAAGACTTGACAGTCTCGTTGAGTACCATGGAGAAGGCGGCGGGGCTGTCTACATACCCTTGCGATAAACGCGACCAAGTTAACTGACCCCCGGCCCATGAGAGGGCAAATATAGGTTGAGCCTCTTTGGCAATAGGAATGCTAAAAAATGCGTTTGCCAAATCAATCACTGTGTAGCATAGGGAATCTGCAGGTATGCATGAAAAAATGAATGTTATATCAGATACCAAGGGCGGGAGGGGTAGTACTTGTTTATTAACTGCCCTTAGATCTTGGACTAGCCTCCATTCGCCACTGGTCTTTTTTACGGGGTAAATGGGCGTGTTCCAGGGGCTGATTACTGGTTTCAAAATGCCTAAGCGTATGTATTCTTCAATCTGTGGTGCAATTCCATTGGTTTTCTCTGGGGGCAAGGGATACTGTTTGTGGTATTGTGGCTGTGCATCTGGACGTAATTGGGGAGTGTAGGGTGTGCAGTTGATAAATCCTACGCTACCTTTGTTTTCTGCCCAGATTTTGTGAGTCTCTAAAGTAGCGGGCAGTAACATAAAGAATCCTTTATGTGTGTGTCGTTTAGGACCAGTCAGGTCACAGAAAGGGGAACTTGCAGTTAGTGACCCTTCTTTGTCAAATTTAATAGTGATACTTAAACTGGACAACAGGTCCCTTCCCATAAGGGATACAGGACAAGAGGTCAACACAGCAAAAGACTGATCGCACAAATGTTGCCCCTCGGGAGTGGTTACAGGTAATGGTGGAGTGATGGGATGGGTAACAGGGGTCCCATTTATACCAATAGAGTTTCCTTGCGAGGACATGAGGTTCTAGTGAGGGATATAATTGGAGGCGAGGACCAGGCTCTCCTGAGTCCATTTTTACAGTGACATAAGGTGGAGGGGGTTCAAAGGTAGGGGCGGATACATTTGTTTTAACTGCAGGAGTCTTTTTAGCATATTTCTTTCTATAATCTTTTAAACATTTGCTCCATGAGTGATAACAATCTTTCATGTATTGAGGGTCATTAGATTTACCCGGGGGGTAGGAATGCTTATGCGTCTGACAAATTTTGCTAACTTTCTTCCAATCTTCCTCTGAACAAGGACCTTGTGGTCCCGGATCATGAATACCTAACTGGTGGCATCTTTCCTGGACTTGAGCCCAGAAAGGTTCCACCTGTGGTCCGGGTAGATTGTTTTTAATATATTCATACGGGCATGGGATCCCTATGTCTGATCCTGGGGTGGCCGCAGAATTCCCCATCTAACAAAGTGGGCAGAGTATGACTAGTATGTGGGCACAAGTGATAACAACCCGTTTGGGTAATCACTTGTTGTCGAACAATTGGGTAGTCTGCTTGGTCCGTCAAATCAGATGGACTAATGGGACTGTGAAGGTTTACCCTTAGTACTCGATTTATGGTTCCTTTCTTTGTGGCGGGATATATTCCTCTTACCCCTAATCTACAGGAATAGCCCCCTGGTCTATTGGTTAATAGAACCCACCTATTTTCTATTTTAAAAAACAGTAGTCCTATAGTACAATGTGGACAAGGTGGAACTATATCGCTACAATCAGGTTCTTCGTATTCCGAAGTCATTAAACTCTTATACTTTATACAACATACAATTCTTTAAAATTTTTAGGTACTTACGCTGTTCTGTGAAAAAAGAAGTCTCACATATACATATATATATATATATATATCTTAAACAAAACTTTATACTTATTTCTATAGGTCTTATACTGTAAATCTTATGAACAGAATTATTTTAAATGATCATTATAAAACCATACATTTGTTCAATTTTATAGTGCACTTTTTGTTTCTCAAAAAACTTAATGGGAGTCCGCTCAACCAAACCTTTTATCACGGGCGTAATCTGCTACTTCCCGGTGATTAAAATAATAATCTCTTTTACAATAGTTTTTTTATAGTCAGACCAACCTAGTCAGACTCTCTTTAAATAGCCAAATAACCTACGTAACTACCTGCGTGTCCTTTTAACCTCCCGGGGGACCAGCCTAGTCCTCCGCGAAGGCACAACAACCTCTTTAAACTAAATTCGTGGCGATTATCTGGACAGCGTAAGCATTTACACCCATTCACCTTAAAAGGTAAAAAAGGGCAAAATCACTTACCTGTCACAAGATATCCCACTTCTGAACACCAGTTGTAAGGTACACGTCTTTCTTCTTGTATTCTAAATGCCTAGGCCAGAGATGGTAGGAGCGGAGGTCCCAGTTCACCGGTGGTTAACACACACACATACACGGGTTTGTAAGTGAAAGTGGTTACAAAGTTTAATAGACAATACGTTCCTCTTTTATGGGAAATGCAGAGGGAGGGGACAGCTCTCCCAAGAACCAATCAGACTTATACACATATGCATACATTAACAACTTCTTGTCACGTGACAGTCTTCAGTTGAAATATGGAATATGGGGCAAAGGTCAGTGTATGACAGTTAGTTCACACCTGCTGACTTGACCACAAGAACTCCTGAGTCACTGCTAACTAGTTTCATATCCTCTGGTGAAGTACAGAGTTAGAAACCACATAACAGCTGCGTCCTGATGTCAACATACTGGTCAAAACCGTTTTTCTGCAGAATATACTTACAACAGTTTTGTTCAAAAGCTGAAAGTTAAGCATATTCATTTCAACCCCTATCAAAATGGTATATCATTATAAGTAGCCCCCTTATAAGTTCTTTAGGGAGTAGATATACATTAATATACCTGAAAGGGAAACTTATTCTCTCTAATAGTTGTAAATTGCTTTAGAAAAAAAAAAAAGGAAGGGGAGAAAAAAACATTTTATGGTATAATTACCTTATAGGAATCCTATCAATGCATATTAAATGGCATAACTGCAAATGATGACTATCCAGCCTAGTGTTGTGGAATATAGCAGTGAAATGTTTTCCTCTCAGAATAAATGGTCCCATGAGTTTCACCGCTCAGTGACAAGCAAAGCACCTCAAGAAGAACCTATGGAGGCGCAAGATTACAGGCACCATAGACGAAGGTCCCCATCTGCCCCCAGACACCTTACCGGTCCCCGTACTCACTATCAGGAGGGCAGACCCACAAACTCCCTGAGGCTCAGGAGAGCTTGCCGAGACCGTTAACCAGCCTCAGGTACCCACTACCATGCAATCTCAGTTTGCCCTGTTCGGCTTTAATCAGTTCTTTCACACTGTTAACCTTGAATTCAATGTTTATGTGAATGTCTTTCTTCAAGAGATATTCGGCACAATAGTTGTTTTTCTTCCTGTACCGGGTTCGGATTGTGTCATGGACATTGCAAGTTTAGATAGAAAGCAGTAGCACTCGCCTACAGAAGGAACACCGCCCATATGTCTAGTAAGGTGTCCTAAAACGACATGACCCACAACACCCTGCGGTTTGTAACCGCCCCTGGCCTAGCAGCAGTTCTGTACAGTGTCACTTCTGACTACAAGCTCCCTGACACTAGGGAAACACCTCAAGAACGTCCGACGAACGCTACGCCTGTTACCCGGACAACTGTACAATGTTACTTCCACCTACAAGCTCTCTGACACTAAGGAAACGCCTCAAGAAAGTCAGACGAACGCTGCGACTGTTACCCGGACATCTGTACAGTGTCACTTCCGCCTGCAAGCTCCCTGACACTAGGAAATGCCTCAAGAATGTCTGACGAATGCTGCGACTGGTACCCGGACATCTGTACAGTGTCACTTCCGCCTACAAGCTCCCTGACACTAGGGAAACACCTTAAGAACGTCCAACGGACGCTGCAACTGTTACCCGGACAACTGTACAGTGTCATTTCCACCTACAAGCTCTCTGACACGAAGGAAACGCCTCAAGAACGTCCGACGAACGCTGCCACTGTTACCCGAACATCTGTACAGTGTCACTTCCGCCTGCAAGCTCCCTGACACTAGGAAATACCTCAAGAATGTCCAACAAACGCTGCGACTGTTACCCAGACATCTGTACAGTGTCACTTCTGCCTACAAGCTCCCTGACACTAGGGAAACGCCTCAAGAATGTCCGACGAACGTTGCGACTGATACCCGGACAACGTCTCAAACAGATCTTCGCATTCAATGCTGACTTCCACTCCCGCATCTCACACAGTCTCCTCTTCCACCCCATCACTGGCTGCAACGACTCATGCACTTACTGAGGAGCCTACACTGACTACCCCCTCCTCTACATGCCCCGTACAAGCACTCTCCGCTGGGAACTGCTGCTGTATCTACCTGAAGGATAATGCAGAGTGCACCTACTGCCCTGTAACTGTACCCAATCACACTTGCTGGCATATTGGACTACACAGCAAGGTATGAGGTATATTTTACACTCACTCTATGGTAAATCTTCTACTCTACAAGTATAGTAATACTCAGAATTTCTAGTTGGAAATCTGTCACTGAATGCATGATCAGCTTGCTGACCGATTTACTTGTTACTCCGGTTAAAGTGTTCAATCCCTCTTTTGAGATTTTTGTGATGTTTTTAAGCCCTATAAATTACCTCTGTTTAATTACTTCACATGTTCTGAGGCCAACACTTGACCCATGAGAGGGCACCCACTTTTACAAATCCCGGATTTAGCCGGGTTAGTCTTTGATGTCGATTTGGGTGCCTTCATGTGTTGGGGCTGGGTGGTGGTTTCAGAACTCCCAATGTTTCTATATGATGGTTCTTACATACTGTTTTTGTACTGATGCATTTACGCACCCAAATCCCACCACCCAGCACTCCCGCTTCTTTGAGAGTTCCCCTTGCCCTATTGTATATCCCCCAGAAAATACGTTCTCTAAAACCTCCTCTCCTTTATCACTTGAAGACCCTGTGGCGGTGGACTATACCATTCTTTTCTTTACCTATAGTCCTCCTTCACTGCTTGGTGATTGCCAACCCCCACACAGTTGTGAGTCACGGTGCTGTCACACCCCTCGTGGTGCACACATCGTGCCCGCACTGTACTTTACCAATACTGTACAGTTTAGAGGTAGGGGAGCAAGTCACCCCCAAACCTCATCGGTTTAACCCGTTACCTTAATATTGCACTAAAGCCTGCCATACACCAAACAGACCCACATCCTGATCCCCTAGGTCATCCCTCTCCCTTCACTTGTACTTATGGCGGATGACACAGACCCCCGGGCCTCACTGCCTGACCTACATAAGCACCTACAGACACTCAAACTCTGTTCAATCAATATACTAGGGGTTAACATCCCCGAAAAAAGGTCTAAACTGTTCTATTTCTTACAACGATCGGAAATACATGTAGCACTTATACAGGAAACGCACTTCAGGATGGATAGCATCCCTAAACTGTATAATCACAAATTCCCTCAGGTGTACCACGCTTCTAACACTGAGGCTAAATCCAAAGGAGCCTCAATCTTAATTTCTAAACAATGCCCCCTGCAGATGACGGAAGTCCAAAGAGACTACCAAGGGAGATTCCTATTCATCAAAGGCACTCTGCACCACAGGCATGTCACAATAGCTAACATTTACGCCCCAAACTCGCAACAAGTGGCTTTTTTTAGAGACACCTTCCAACAACTTCTCAGCTTCCAATCGGGTACTCTGATAGTAGGAGGCGACTTCAACATCGCTCTGAATCCCTCCCTTGACACATCCAATGGTGCATCATCCCTAACCTACAGAGCCCTACGAGCCAATAAATTGCAACTCAGCAACCTGTTACTTCATGATGCCTGGCGCACATTGCATCCCAACACTAAGGACTTTACCTTCTTTTCTGCACCTCATAACACATACTCCAGAATAGACCACTTTTTCTTATCCCAAAATGATCTCACACACCTCTCAAAAGCTACAATTGAACCCATGGTGCTTTCTGATCACAACCCCATATCTATAACTATAACCCTCCCGAAGACCCTTGGTAGATCCAATATATGGCGACTTGCCAATTCTCTACTGACCGACCTAGACCATATACAACAAATCACCACAAGCCTTATCCAATACTTTGCAGAAAATACAACAGACGACACCTCTCCCATCTATATTTGGGCAGCATACAAATGCGTCTTAAGGGGTAAATTTATCTCACTTGCGGCCCAATGAAACAAACTTAGAAAAGCATGCATTAATGAGCTGACCGATCGCATACTAACACTTGAACAAGCACAAAAAGCATCGCTAGCAGCCTCCTCATTGACGGAACTGACTCAAACCACAGAAGAACTCCTAGAGGAACTCAATCACACACTGAAACGTAATTATGACATGACCCGAAAACAAGTCAACAAGTCGGGTAAACATTTAGCGAGAGTGCTTCAAGCTAAGAAAGCGGCCCATACCATTCACAAAATTACAACACCATCCGGCGACACCCTTGTTACAACTGAAGACATCTCTGACCATTTTGTCCAGTACTTCTCCAAACTATACAACCTCCCCACCATGCTCCCCCCTGCACTGCAGCCACCTCGGACCGACTGACAGCCATTACAGACTTACTTGCACAATACTGTCCCTCCCCCTTTCTCCTGATGAATCCTCGGACCTTGATCTCCCACTCTCAGGAAATAAATTTCTAACTGCATTAAAACAAATGAAACCGGGCAAAAGCCCTGGCCCGGATGGCCTGACATTAAGCTATTACAAGTCCTTCCCAGACACCCTCATTCCCCTCCTCACCAAAGCCTTCAATAATCTATCACCAACCTCTAATACGATGAGGGACATCCTTGAAGCACGCGTCACTCTCACCCCCAAGCAAAGCAAAGACCTCTCATTGGTCTCTAACTACCGCCCGATTTCACTCCTGAACGTAGACCTAAAGCTCTACGCCAAAGTGTTGGCAAACCGCATTCTCCCTCTGTTACCCAAATTGATCTCTCTTGATCAAGTAGGTTTTGTCCCTGGCAGGGAGGCCAGGGACAATACTACCAAGGCACTAAATATCCATCACTGGCTCTCCAAAACATCCACACAAGGTTTTTTCCTGTCTTTGGATGCAGAGAAGGCATTCAACAGGGTTGCTTGGGACTATATGGAAGCGACTTTAAGAGTAATGGGTTTCCCATCGCATCTACTCCAAATGATCCTGGCGCTATACTCTGCACCTACAGCTAAACTTAGGATCAATGGCCCCTGTCGAAAGCCTTCTCTGTCTCAAATGGAACCCATCAGGGATGCCCCCTATCCCCACTCATATTCATCCTTACTATGGAACCAACAGATTAAGAGAGAACCCGGACATCAAAGGCATTAACATTGGTGATAATCACTATAAATTAGCAGCCTATGCAGACAACGTTTTGCTTTTCCTCACGGAACCCTATCATCACGATCCCCAATCTTCTTAAGGATTTCTCATTGTTCAAAACCTTGTCAAACCTTCAAATTAACTTTACAAAATCGAAAGCACTGAACATCACCCTACCAGCCACACTGCTCACCCAATGCAAGCAGAACTTCCCCTTTACATGGGAATCACAGGACATTACATACCTGGACATCAAAATACCTACTAAATTACAGGATCTCTACATGAGAAACTTCCAACCCGCGCTTCAAAACATACAAGCTTATTTAAATAAATGGCATTTCAGCACATTCACCTGGTTGGGTAGGACAGCCATATTAAAAATGAATGTATTGCCCAGACTTCTTTACCTTTTCCAGGCAATCCCAATAAAGCTACCCACCTCCTTTTTTACATCATACAAGCGAATGTGTAGGATTTATCTGGTGCTTCCAAGACCCCCAGACCAGCTGGGATAGACTGGTACTCCCCAAACTACTAGGGGGCCTTGGCATCCCTGACATTCAAAAGTACCACTGGGCATGTCATTTAACTAGGATTGTAGATTGGCATCTGCATCGTTCCAATAAAGCCTGGATCACACTTGAGGACTCTTTCGCTAAATTCCCACTGTCACATCTACCCTGGATTAATCACAACTCCATTCCTGAGATTTGGTGACACATCCCTTTATTGGAGCCACATTGTCCCACCTTAACTTAGCCGGCAAGAACTTGATTTCACACCTCACCCAGGACCTATGACCCCCTTTGGTCCATAATCCTGATTTCCTGCCGGGTCTTGCCTTAAGAGATCTGCACAGGGAATCATGCACAGCCCCCATTAGGGCACACCACTTTTTCCAAAATGGTGAACTCCTCCCCCACCAAGCCAAGGCAGCCAAACTCACTGAATACAACATCCCCTTTTACAAGTACCTACAAATAAGACACTTTTTCGCTGACACCAAATCCATTTCACTATGGTACCGAGAGCGGACACACCCTTTGAATTGCTATGTGATAGTACAGAACCCCAACGTCACGTGATCTCAACTGTCTATGCACTCTTATTTTCCACTCGCAAAGTTAAAGACAATAAGCTTATCCGACGTTGGGAATCAGATTTGTCCATAGATTTAACCTCCACTGAATGGGAACGTATACACAACCATATCCATAAGGGCTCTATTAATGTATCCACCCAGGAAAACAGATACAAAATATTCACCAACTGGTACAGGACACCTGATAAGATCCACAAAATGCACCCCTCAGTCCCCCCGACATGCTGGCATTGCAATGTGGTGCATGGCACCCTCATTCATATCTGGTGGGAGTGTCCTCTTATCCTACCGTACTGGATGGAAATTCACTGCCTTATCACCCAAATTACCTCTTACGCCCCAGACTTCACTCCGGCCCAATATATGCTCCATCACACCTCCATGCCTCTCTCCTCCTACAAAAAATCCCTTACCCTACACCTTATCAATGCAGCCAATCTCTGTGTCCTGGTTCACTGGAGGAGCTCCACACCACCCACAGTGGCTGAATGGTTCAAAAGAGTCGATAGAACGGCCGAGATGGAAAAAATAATTTACCAAGCAAAAGACAATCCGACAAAATTTAGTACAACATGGGCTTGCTGGTTGCACTTTAGAGACTCCTCGACGCAGACAATTCTGCCCAGTGACCCAACCTCTCAGCCATGATAGATACTGATCTGTCTCTGAAGCGTCATATTGACTGGCTTATCATGCCCTCCCTCCACCCATACCCTTTCCCTTACCCAATTTATCCTCACTGATCCTACTTAGGCGATCTCCACACCCTCGCAACTTGATACCAACATACCTCCTTCACTGTTCCGGCAGGAGCACACACCCTAACGGTTTCTGGTTACTCCCGCTTTACCACAGGCAGACTTTACTGGGTCGGAACTTCACCTGCACCACCATTGCAGAAGTGACCTAGTTAGAGGCTCAGTTGGCCGTGTTTTGAACTTGTTATTATATTTCTGCTATACATATTTATTATACAACTTATTGATTGTATTAACAGCTTCTGTTTAAATGTATACCTGATAACTGTGATGTAATGTATATCTAAAAATTTTTAATAAACATTTATTAAAAAAAAAAGTCTATACAGGCTCCTGATGAAGAGGATAATGTCCAAGAAATGCGTTGAGCCCTAAAGATTACTGTGCATGTGAACATATTGTAATACTGATAATGACTTTTTTATAATTTTTGGTATTTTACTATGATCTACCCTTGTTGTGTAACATGGAAAAAAAATGATAATATATATAATGGTGTTTTTTAAAACCAATATGAACAATAAAAAATTATTTTTACAAACTAATGAATGCTATGCCTTAAAATTCCCATGCCAATATCATAGTGTTTTTTCGATGATAGCTTCAATGTAGGGATGTGGCACCTAAACTTTATAAATTCTGATTGGGTTTGATAACTTTTACACATTAAGGTTGATTTACTAAAACTAGAGCGGGCAAAATCTGCAGCTGTGCAATGAAGCCATGTTAAAAATTCCCCAACAATTAGGGGTGAATTATGTGAACTGTTGAATTTTAGGAGAATATTCTTCGCTATTAAATGTATTCATTTAGTTTATGCACAGAGCAACATGTGGCCTTATGTAGATAAGTTTATTTTATTTTTTTTTCCTGTTGTCCTCAATGATTCATGTACATAATCATTCATGTTTATTAGTATAAGAATATAACTTTATCACCACATAGACAATGTACTCTATTGCATATAAAGATTTTTATTTTTTTCTACCAACTATTTAATTTGCATCTCAAAGTTTTTACTAATATTTAAAGACACTTGCTGTGTTTGTTTTCTGTTCTGGCAAGAGTGTTGTCTTAAAGACAGGCACATACTGTACTGTATTTTAAATGAAAATGTAACAAAAAAAATGACTTAAAGTGTTGCTAAACCCACAACAGTAAAATCAGTCTGTATATGCAGAGTAGCATACACACTGTTGAAACTAAGGGGTTAATCCTCTGCATTGTGTAAAAAGGCAGTTTGATCCTCCCCCTCCTGCACTGTCCCCCTTGACAAGCCAGGATAAGACACAGTGTCTGGAGTCAGGCTGAACATGCTCAGTTTGGTGTATATTGCTAGAGAGGTTTTTTTTTTTTTTCTTGGGAGAGTGCATGCGATCAGCACAGGGCCAATCAGCACTGTCCAGACAGAGGATCAGGGGTATTGAAGCCTGATAGGACCACCGTGGGGGAAATGAAAACTCCTCCTACAAGCTTTACTAGGAGCTGATAGAAGTCACAAGTCTGCTATGTACTGCTGATGAGAGAGTGTTTATCAGTTTATATTTACTAAAACAATTGCATTTCCATGTTCTGTGTACTGTGGGAGACCAGATAATGGAAAATTGTTATCACTTACCGTCATTTTCCTTTCCTGGCCCATCCCCACATCAGCACATAATAAGTTAACACCTCCTTTGGAGCCCCACATGTTGCAAGCTGAATAAAAGACAGCCCTTCCCCCAACTAAGATGTTCGATAACCTAGCCTTGCCCTAGGTCACTAGGGAGGAAGTCCTGTGCTGACATGAGGATGGGCCAGTAAAGGAAAATGAAGGTAAGTGATAACAATTTTCCATTTTCCTGACCCATCCTCCCATCAGCACATAACGGGATATACCAAAGCTAATATAGGGTGGGAGAGAACAAATAAAAAGAGACACTGACAATCAAAGAAAAGCTGCTAAAGCCAGAAAGAAATGATCTCTCTTGTCCCAAGCTTGCTGACCGCATATTTAGTTTGTAAGGTTGAATGAAGGCTACACCAGACCTTCAAGCTAGCCCTTACCTATATCTTACAAGCAATTCTGGTATAACTGCCCCAAAGACCCTTTAGTCAAATAGGCTTGCAATTGTTTTGGAGCAGAAAGGCCTATTTTCTGCATGCCAATCTAATCACCCGGGTAACCCAAGAATGGATGACTCTTGAGGGCCTGATGGCTAAATGAAAAGATTGTACACTTTCCTCTTTTGACCAAGTACACTGTTAGTAACTCAGCTATATGTAAGAAAACTGAACTCTTCCTGCTGTGCACTCTCGTGTGAAAATTCCAGAAAAACAGGGAAGTAGTCCCTCCGAAATTGGATACCACTTTTAAATTGAACTTTGGAGATAGACGCGGTATCCCTATCTCTGGTAAAAAGGAAAAGAAAAAAAAAGACACCAAAGGGCACTTGCAGGAAAGTGTTGCAATCTTCAAGATCCTTCTGTCTGAAGTAGTTGCTGTCAGGAGAACTAGTTTTACTATGAGGTACTTCAATGGAAATGAAACCTATTGGAGCAAAGGGTGCTCTTAGATCCAAGCCTAAGTTCCACAGAGGGAACCAGAATTTCCCTCAAGGTCATATGGATTGTCATCTGGAAGAAGCATCTGGTCACTGGCTTTTGCACCCATCTACAGCCTGTGAAAAGATAAAGTAGTGATCTGTACCTTAAATGGAGTTGAATGCCAGACCAACCTCTAGCGCTGAGTGTAAAATTTCAAGGATTTTGGATAGAGCAGGTAACACAGGAGAGAAAGCTTTTGCTGAGCAGACAAAACAGACTTCTTTCATATCCTCTCCTATGTAGTGTTCATGGATGATCTCCTGGTCACCAAGGTCTGAACAACCTCGGATGAGAATCCCTACACCTCTTAGTGTAGCCTATTCCATAGCCAGGCTATTAAAAGTAGTCTCATTGGATTGGGGTGCTGTTACTGACCTTGCCATAAAAGATTTAATTTGACTAGAGACAAAGATCAAACAGAAAATTCCATAGCACTGTGAACCTTTTATGCCACGTACACACGACCGGACTATCCGGGGGACTTGGTCCGGCAGACCAGAGCCTGCCGGACAATCCGCCCGTGTGTGGGCTCCAGTCGACTTCTTCTTCCCAAAAGTCCGGCGGACTTAGAAAGAAGTTTTGACTCGAAGTTATCCGCCGGTCTTGCCAGTCCGGCAGACAATCCGGCCGTCTGTGTGCTAGTCCGCCGGACTTTTGAAATGAACAGACTTGCCCACACACGGAGTAAAGTTCTGTTCATTTAGAACGTGACTCCAGGTAGACGGGACTAGCGAAGGAAGTCAATGTCGCCACCTCCATCGGCGAGATTGACACCTTGCTAGCCCCGTCACCTGGTATGGATTTAAAGGGGAATCCCTACGCCAAAAAAACGGCATTGGGGTCCCCCCCAGATCCATATCAGACCCTTATCCGAGCACACAGCCCGGCCGGTCAGGAAAGGGGGTGGGGACGAGCGAGCCCCCCCCCTCCTGAGCCGTACCAGGCTGCATGCCCTCAACATGGGGGGGTGCCCTGGGCAGGGCCCCCCTACCCCAAAGCACCTTATCTCCATGTTGATGAGGAGAAGAGCCTCTTCCCGACAACCCTGGCCGTTGGTTGTCAGGGTCTGCAGGAGGGGGGCTTATCATAATCCAGGAGCCCCCTTTAATAAGGGGGCCCCCAGATTCCGGCCCCCCCACCCTATGTGAATGAGTATGGGGTACCATGTATCCCTACCCATTCACCTGGGGAAAAAAAGTGTACATAAAAAAACACAACATAGGTTTTTAAAATACTTTTAGACAGCTCCGGGGTCTTCTATTCTTCCGTCTTTGGGGGTCTTCTCGCTGGACTCCTCCACTATCTTCTGCTCTTTTACTAGATCTTTTACTAGCGGAGGAGCCCGGCTTTCTCCTTCGTCGTCTCCTCCGTCCGGGGGTCTTCTTCCGACTTTGGGGGTCTTGTCCAGCTCTTCGGTTCTTCTTGCCTCCGCTTTCTTCTTCCAGCTTTTTTACTAGCTTTGGCCCGGTCTTCTGTCACTGTTGCTGCCGCCTTCTGCTTCTTCTGCTTCTGCTTCTTCTTCTGCTTCTTCTCCTTCCTTCTTCCGAAGTTGACACGACGCTCTCTCTGGCCGCAATGGCAGGGACGCGTTGTGCGGCGACTTAAATAGGGACAAGGGGCGGGGTTACCGGGTGATGTCACATGGTGACCCCCGCCCCTTCTGATGCATGGCACCCTCATTCATATCTGGTGGGAGTGTCCTCTTATCCTACCGTACTGGATGGAAATTCACTGCCTTATCACCCAAATTACCTCTTACGCCCCAGACTTCACTCCGGCCCAATATATGCTCCATCACACCTCCATGCCTCTCTCCTCCTACAAAAAATCCCTTACCCTACACCTTATCAATGCAGCCAATCTCTGTGTCCTGGTTCACTGGAGGAGCTCCACACCACCCACAGTGGCTGAATGGTTCAAAAGAGTCGATAGAACGGCCGAGATGGAAAAAATAATTTACCAAGCAAAAGACAATCCGACAAAATTTAGTACAACATGGGCTTGCTGGTTGCACTTTAGAGACTCCTCGACGCAGACAATTCTGCCCAGTGACCCAACCTCTCAGCCATGATAGATACTGATCTGTCTCTGAAGCGTCATATTGACTGGCTTATCATGCCCTCCCTCCACCCATACCCTTTCCCTTACCCAATTTATCCTCACTGATCCTACTTAGGCGATCTCCACACCCTCGCAACTTGATACCAACATACCTCCTTCACTGTTCCGGCAGGAGCACACACCCTAACGGTTTCTGGTTACTCCCGCTTTACCACAGGCAGACTTTACTGGGTCGGAACTTCACCTGCACCACCATTGCAGAAGTGACCTAGTTAGAGGCTCAGTTGGCCGTGTTTTGAACTTGTTATTATATTTCTGCTATACATATTTATTATACAACTTATTGATTGTATTAACAGCTTCTGTTTAAATGTATACCTGATAACTGTGATGTAATGTATATCTAAAAATTTTTAATAAACATTTATTAAAAAAAAAAGTCTATACAGGCTCCTGATGAAGAGGATAATGTCCAAGAAATGCGTTGAGCCCTAAAGATTACTGTGCATGTGAACATATTGTAATACTGATAATGACTTTTTTATAATTTTTGGTATTTTACTATGATCTACCCTTGTTGTGTAACATGGAAAAAAAATGATAATATATATAATGGTGTTTTTTAAAACCAATATGAACAATAAAAAATTATTTTTACAAACTAATGAATGCTATGCCTTAAAATTCCCATGCCAATATCATAGTGTTTTTTCGATGATAGCTTCAATGTAGGGATGTGGCACCTAAACTTTATAAATTCTGATTGGGTTTGATAACTTTTACACATTAAGGTTGATTTACTAAAACTAGAGCGGGCAAAATCTGCAGCTGTGCAATGAAGCCATGTTAAAAATTCCCCAACAATTAGGGGTGAATTATGTGAACTGTTGAATTTTAGGAGAATATTCTTCGCTATTAAATGTATTCATTTAGTTTATGCACAGAGCAACATGTGGCCTTATGTAGATAAGTTTATTTTATTTTTTTTTCCTGTTGTCCTCAATGATTCATGTACATAATCATTCATGTTTATTAGTATAAGAATATAACTTTATCACCACATAGACAATGTACTCTATTGCATATAAAGATTTTTATTTTTTTCTACCAACTATTTAATTTGCATCTCAAAGTTTTTACTAATATTTAAAGACACTTGCTGTGTTTGTTTTCTGTTCTGGCAAGAGTGTTGTCTTAAAGACAGGCACATACTGTATTTTAAATGAAAATGTAACAAAAAAAATGACTTAAAGTGTTGCTAAACCCACAACAGTAAAATCAGTCTGTATATGCAGAGTAGCATACACACTGTTGAAACTAAGGGGTTAATCCTCTGCATTGTGTAAAAAGGCAGTTTGATCCTCCCCCTCCTGCACTGTCCCCCTTGACAAGCCAGGATAAGACACAGTGTCTGGAGTCAGGCTGAACATGCTCAGTTTGGTGTATATTGCTAGAGAGTTTTTTTTTTTTTTTCTTGGGAGAGTGCATGCGATCAGCACAGGGCCAATCAGCACTGTCCAGACAGAGGATCAGGGGTATTGAAGCCTGATAGGACCACCGTGGGGGAAATGAAAACTCCTCCTACAAGCTTTACTAGGAGCTGATAGAAGTCACAAGTCTGCTATGTACTGCTGATGAGAGAGTGTTTATCAGTTTATATTTACTAAAACAATTGCATTTCCATGTTCTGTGTACTGTGGGAGACCAGATAATGGAAAATTGTTATCACTTACCGTCATTTTCCTTTCCTGGCCCATCCCCACATCAGCACATAATAAGTTAACACCTCCTTTGGAGCCCCACATGTTGCAAGCTGAATAAAAGACAGCCCTTCCCCCAACTAAGATGTTCGATAACCTAGCCTTGCCCTAGGTCACTAGGGAGGAAGTCCTGTGCTGACATGAGGATGGGCCAGTAAAGGAAAATGAAGGTAAGTGATAACAATTTTCCATTTTCCTGACCCATCCTCCCATCAGCACATAACGGGATATACCAAAGCTAATATAGGGTGGGAGAGAACAAATAAAAAGAGACACTGACAATCAAAGAAAAGCTGCTAAAGCCAGAAAGAAATGATCTCTCTTGTCCCAAGCTTGCTGACCGCATATTTAGTTTGTAAGGTTGAATGAAGGCTACACCAGACCTTCAAGCTAGCCCTTACCTATATCTTACAAGCAATTCTGGTATAACTGCCCCAAAGACCCTTTAGTCAAATAGGCTTGCAATTGTTTTGGAGCAGAAAGGCCTATTTTCTGCATGCCAATCTAATCACCCGGGTAACCCAAGAATGGATGACTCTTGAGGGCCTGATGGCTAAATGAAAAGATTGTACACTTTCCTCTTTTGACCAAGTACACTGTTAGTAACTCAGCTATATGTAAGAAAACTGAACTCTTCCTGCTGTGCACTCTCGTGTGAAAATTCCAGAAAAACAGGGAAGTAGTCCCTCCGAAATTGGATACCACTTTTAAATTGAACTTTGGAGATAGACGCGGTATCCCTATCTCTGGTAAAAAGGAAAAGAAAAAAAAAAGACACCAAAGGGCACTTGCAGGAAAGTGTTGCAATCTTCAAGATCCTTCTGTCTGAAGTAGTTGCTGTCAGGAGAACTAGTTTTACCATGAGGTACTTCAATGGAAATGAAACCTATTGGAGCAAAGGGTGCTCTTAGATCCAAGCCTAAGTTCCACAGAGGGAACCAGAATTTCCCTCAAGGTCATATGGATTGTCATCTGGAAGAAGCATCTGGTCACTGGCTTTTGCACCCATCTACAGCCTGTGAAAAGATAAAGTAGTGATCTGTACCTTAAATGGAGTTGAATGCCAGACCAACCTCTAGCGCTGAGTGTAAAATTTCAAGGATTTTGGATAGAGCAGGTAACACAGGAGAGAAAGCTTTTGCTGAGCAGACAAAACAGACTTCTTTCATATCCTCTCCTATGTAGTGTTCATGGATGATCTCCTGGTCACCAAGGTCTGAACAACCTCGGATGAGAATCCCTACACCTCTTAGTGTAGCCTATTCCATAGCCAGGCTATTAAAAGTAGTCTCATTGGATTGGGGTGCTGTTACTGACCTTGCCATAAAAGATTTAATTTGACTAGAGACAAAGATCAAACAGAAAATTCCATAGCACTGTGAACCTTTTATGCCACGTACACACGACCGGACTATCCGGGGGACTTGGTCCGGCAGACCAGAGCCTGCCGGACAATCCGCCCGTGTGTGGGCTCCAGTCGACTTCTTCTTCCCAAAAGTCCGGCGGACTTAGAAAGAAGTTTTGACTCGAAGTTATCCGCCGGTCTTGCCAGTCCGGCAGACAATCCGGCCGTCTGTGTGCTAGTCCGCCGGACTTTTGAAATGAACAGACTTGCCCACACACGGAGTAAAGTTCTGTTCATTTAGAACGTGACTCCAGGTAGACGGGACTAGCGAAGGAAGTCAATGTCGCCACCTCCATCGGCGAGATTGACACCTTGCTAGCCCCGTCACCTGGTATGGATTTAAAGGGGAATCCCTACGCCAAAAAAACGGCATTGGGGTCCCCCCCAGATCCATATCAGACCCTTATCCGAGCACACAGCCCGGCCGGTCAGGAAAGGGGGTGGGGACGAGCGAGAGCCCCCCCTCCTGAGCCGTACCAGGCTGCATGCCCTCAACATGGGGGGGTGCCCTGGGCAGGGCCCCCCTACCCCAAAGCACCTTATCTCCATGTTGATGAGGAGAAGAGCCTCTTCCCGACAACCCTGGCCGTTGGTTGTCAGGGTCTGCAGGAGGGGGGCTTATCATAATCCAGGAGCCCCCTTTAATAAGGGGGCCCCCAGATTCCGGCCCCCCACCCTATGTGAATGAGTATGGGGTACCATGTATCCCTACCCATTCACCTGGGGAAAAAAAAGTGTACATAAAAAAACACAACATAGGTTTTTAAAATACTTTTAGACAGCTCCGGGGTCTTCTATTCTTCCGTCTTTGGGGGTCTTCTCGCTGGACTCCTCCACTATCTTCTGCTCTTTTACTAGATCTTTTACTAGCGGAGGAGCCCGGCTTTCTCCTTCGTCGTCTCCTCCGTCCGGGGGTCTTCTTCCGACTTTGGGGGTCTTGTCCAGCTCTTCGGTTCTTCTTGCCTCCGCTTTCTTCTTCCAGCTTTTTTACTAGCTTTGGCCCGGTCTTCTGTCACTGTTGCTGCCGCCTTCTGCTTCTTCTGCTTCTGCTTCTTCTTCTGCTTCTTCTCCTTCCTTCTTCCGAAGTTGACACGACGCTCTCTCTGGCCGCAATGGCAGGGACGCGTTGTGCGGCGACTTAAATAGGGACAAGGGGCGGGGTTACCGGGTGATGTCACATGGTGACCCCCGCCCCTTCTGATGTCACAGCCCCATCGTCCTTCGGGACTGTGACATCATAAGGAGGTGGGGTCACCATGTGACATTAGCTGGTGACCCCGCCCCTTGCCCCTATATAAGTAGCCGCACAACACGTCCCGGCCATTACAAGCGGAGATATCGTCGTGTCAACATCGGGAGAACAAAGAAGAAGAAACTGAAGGTGGCGGCAGCGACAACAGCGACGAAGCAGAAGACCGGGCCAATGCTAGTAAAAGAGCTGCAAGAAGATAGCGGAGGCCCGGCAGAACAAATGAAGAGCGGGACAAGACCCCCCGAAGTCGGAAGAAGACCCCCCCAAGTCGGAAGAAGACCCCCCGGAGCTGTCTAATAAAGTAGTTTAAAAACCTGTGTTGTGTTTTTTTCTTGACACTTTTTTGTTAATGGGTAGGGGTACCATGTACCCCTACTCATTCACATAGGGTGGGGGCCGGGATCTGGGGGCCCCCTTATTAAAGGGGGCTCCTGGATTCCGATAAGCCCCCCGCCCGCAGACCCCGACAACCAACGGCCAGGGTTGTCGGGAAGAGGCCCTTGTCCTCATCAACATGGGGACAAGGTGCTTTGGGGTGGGGGGGCCGCAGGGCCCCCCTTCCCCAAAGCACCCCCCCATGTTGAGGGCACACGGCCTGGTATGGCTCAGGAGGGGGGCCGCTCACTGGCCCCCCTTTCCTGACTGGTCAGGCTGTGTGCTCGGATAAGGGTCTGCTATGGACTTTGGGGGGGACCCCCACGCTGTTTTTTCAGCGTAGGGGTTCCCCTTTAAATCCATACCAGGCGACGGGGCTAGCAAGGTGTCAATCTCGCCGATCGAGGCGGCGGCATTGACCTCCTTCGCTAGTCCCGTCTACCTGGAGTCATGTTCAAAATGAACGGACTTTACTCCGTGTGTGGGCAAGTCCGTTCATTTCAAAAGTCCGACGGACCTCTGCCAAAACTCCGGCGGATTGTCCGCCGAGTCTAGTCCGCTGGAAAAGTCCGGGTGAGTGTGGGCAAGTCTGCGTGTTCGGAAAGTCCGGCAGACCTCTGCTGGAAAGTTCTCATCGGACTAAGTACGCTGGATAGTCCGATCGCGTGTACGTGACATAATACGACGGAGTCTTTGCATTGGTATCCTGTTGCAAATATCAGAAGCTGCATGTTCAGTGTCTCCCTGAGAACTACTGCTGGAACGCCCCATAGGGCCAATATTGATATGAGACACTTGTTGAAAAAAATATTCTGCCTAACCAAACCAATAATTGGATTTGCTTCTCCGGCAAGAAGACCAGCCTAAACTGACTAAGTGATTCTCTGCCCCACGAAAAGTTTCTTTGCAAGATGCAACAAGAAAAATACTTTTTGTGTCCCCTTTTCAGGCAATGTGGGCTACTATTGTCTTGTTGTGAACCTTACTTAGGCCCCCTTGAAGATCCTGAAAGGCTTGCAATGCTAGAAAAAGGCTTTCTTCCATTCAAGATAATTGGAGAGTCTGGGCTTCACTGCACTCCAACGGCCTTGCACTTTTTTCTTCAGATTGTGAACTCCTCAGCCCCAGAGACTGGCATCTGGCTTCAGAATCATCCTATCTCCTGGGCTGAGAGGCATGTCTCTGAAAGAAGCACAGTGGCGATGTCCAAAATGCCAGTTCTTGTTGGATTTGTATAGGCACCATGATTTTCTGATCCATAGACAGCCCAGCTCATAGGCTAAAAAAGGCAAATTGAAACGCCCCCATGTGCCACCCGGCCCAAGGTACCACCACTGCCAACAAGATCTTTAAAAAGATTCCTGGGACTGTACTAATTCTGTAAAAGGCAGACACCTGAACTGGAAGTGACATCTGGCCACCGCAAATCTTACACGCCTCTGGTGCTCGGCATTGATCAGTACATGGAAGTACGGGTCGGCCGGTCGTTTGATACCAACTGGTCCTCCTGCTGAACTGTACCTGTGACTGTCTGCATGGACTCCATCTTGAATGTATATGAACACATTCAATTCCTTCAAATGGAAACAGGCCAGAAGGCTCCTGCCTTAGGTACTAGAAAAACTGGGGAGAAAGGGCCCCCAGATGATTCTATGTTTTTGGCATCACTGGCTTGATGGCCTTGTAGCAGTATAAACATTTAGCAAACATTTTCTCTTCCGAGAGCTGTTGGACATAAATTAAATGGATTCGGTGGTTAGCTTTGGAATTCTCCATTGTACTCTCACCTTTCTTCTGGACCCACTGGTCTTTGGTGATTGCTGTGCAAACCCTCCGGAAGGAGGCTACAATCATCAACTTCACTCAGGCCCCCCTGGCCCCAAATGGAAGAGCCTGGTTGGACGCACCTTTAAAAGAGACTTTCCAGCCATCTTAGCAGCTTGCTCTGGACTTGATTTCATGTCAAAAGTAACTTTGAGACACCTCCACTGTGATCTTTTAAATCTGCAGCCTGTCCTATAACATTTGGCCTCCTGCACCCTCTGAAGTTTAATGGGCTTGAGTGAAGGATGGCAGCTTCCTCTTACTAGTTTGTGGCCACAGTCCAGATTTTTTCCCCTGTCATTCACTTAATTGCGTTGTTCAGCGTTTGGCTGAACAATAACCTTCCATTATAGGAAATGCCGAAGGCATTGTGTAGAAGTTCCACCTGCCCTCCAGTGGTATGACCACAATGCTCTCAAAGCAGTGACTGAGTGAGCCAGCGCTTGTACTAGGTCTATCAAAAGCATCAATATTTTAAAAAAACAGCTATTATTACTATTATTATTATTTAATAATAAGCTGGCATTGCGTCAACTACCTTTGAGCCTGCCACTGCAAAGCTGACAGAATCTCTGCCCCAGTGTGACTCCTGTCCCCTAGGCAGACCAACTCTCATCACTGGAGCAAACTTGGCAGTATGCTGCAGCTGAGGGAACATCACTGCCAGTTTCTTGTCCTTCTTGGGCACCCCCTCTCTCTAGGCTCACGTTACTCCCTTCCTCAACCTGGGAACCAACATCGGAGACTCAAATCGCTGCGCATCCTCCAGCAGCATGTACCCGACACTGTGGTTGAATAATTCTGGGGACTCCTCCATGCATGATGGTGGGGCTATGGAAGGAGTGGACAAGGAGCTGGTGGAATAGGCCACTTTGGAAGCTGCATTGAAAGGCAAACTACTTTGAGCCTGGGAGACAGGGGATGAGGAGGATAAGGACAGATTTGTTATCCACTTCACCAACTCTTCTGCATGTTGTGGCTCAATAACAAGGCCAGCAGCAGAAAAAAGGACAAGCGTGCCCCACGGCCACCTGCAGAGGATGCACCATGTCCATGACCAGCACTGTTGACTGTAGACACAGAGGCTGCTTGCCCTCTTTTAGGCCTGTGGCCTGTGAACGTCTGCCTCTCCTTGGTGGCCTTCCGGACATGATGTACTACACACTACACCACACTACATTGTACTAGACACAGTACACCATAGAATGCACTGTAGATATAGGCTACACTGGATGCAGAATATATATATATATATATATATATATATATATATATTATATATACAGTATCTCACAAAAGTGAGTACACCCCTCAAATTTTATATCTTTTCATGTGACAACACTGAAGAAATTACACTTTGCTACAATGTAGTGAGTGTACAGCTTGTATAACAATGTACATTTGCTGTTCCCTCAAAATAACTCAACACACAGCCATTAATGTCTAAACCGCTGGGAACTAAAGTGAGTACACCCCTAAGTGAAAATATCCAAATTGGGGCATCAGCCATTTTCCCTCCCGGTGTCATGTGACTCGATAGTGTTACAAGGGGGCTGATTTATGAACATCTTGACGCATTTGCGTGCGCAGAAATAGTTATTGCGACATGGCGCATATTTAAACAAATAGAAACCAGCTGGTGACTTGCTCCGGATGCGCGGAATCGTTGTGCGCATTGGCGCAAACGCATTCTTAAATACAGAACAGACATCAGGCACTTGCTCGTTGTAATGCTGATGATGTTAATGGGCTTTTCCTTATCACATGGAGAATATTGCTTCCAGTTTTATTCCATTCATTCATTTCTTTTTGAAACAACTCAATATTCATTCTGGAGATCTTCCTGCACTCAACAACTGTACGGATGTTTCCTGGACTTGTAATTGTTCCTTTTTTTGGTGATAGTATATAATCATTGGTGAAGCCCAAACTTCCATGAAAACATCTTCTTAATACATGTCTGTGTATTGTGCATTCTAGAAAATTCATTTCCCCATACACTGTGCAATCTGATTGGATGAGGTTGAAATCCACTAATTTGTCTGAGCAATTAATTTCCCCATACACTGTGCAATCTGATTGTATAACGTTTAAATCTAATCTTCTATCTGAGCATTTCTTTCCCCATACACTGTGCAATCGGATTGTATTACGTTTAAATCTAATCTTCTATCTGAACAATTCATTTCCCATACACTGTGCAATCTGATTGGATGAGGTTGAAATCCACTCATTTGTCTGAGCAATTAATTTCCCCATACACTGTGCAATCTGATTGTATAACGTTTAAATCTAATCTTCTATCTGAGCATTTCTTTCCCCATACACTGTGCAATCTGATGGTATAACGTTTAAATCTAATCTTCTATTGGATGAGGTTGAAATCTACTCATTTGACTGAGCCATTCATTTCCCGATACACTTTACAATCTGATTGGACGAAAGCCTGACAATGAACCAGGAAGTAGTCATATTTCCAGGTGTTGTGCATCATCTGCATAGAAATTGAGCATTCACCCACAAACATTCACATAATACATATTTTGCGCATATGTTTGTGCATGAAAAGTTCTTGATTATTTTTCTAAATGTAAACTGGAGTTGCATAATTAATAATCAAAAAGTATTTTGCTTTTTTTTGTTAAATTTTTTTGGCAGGAATACTAATTGCACACCTGTGGGCTGGGTTCATAAACATCCCAGGAAGAGCAGTCAGGGCTCAAACTTGGAGACTGGTTTTACCGGTGCTATTCGGCCTATAGCGGGGCGGTTTTAACCCCCGCTACAGGAAGTCTGGCTAGGAGGTCAGAATACTGAGAGTTCCAGGAGGTCTTGGAGCCTAAGACTGCAGGTGGGAGAGTTCCAGGAGATAGAGATAGGAGCCTAAGACTGGAGGTGGCAGTCTGAAGCAGGCAGGTGTAGCCTGCGACTAAAGCAGCACGAAGCTGACAATGAGTAAGCCAGGAGGCTATTGTTTTGGAATACAATGATGGTGGAACCCCCTGCGAGGGAAGATTTCTGTTTGTTTGAACTTTTTTCGTTTCCTGTAAATAAAAGTGGACTGCCATACCCTAAAATAACAAGTCTGAAGTGGCACGTTTCTGGAAAATCGCATGCACCACTTGTAGCTAATCACCCCGGATCGTCACAATTGGTAGAGAAATTGGCGTTGGGCACGGATGGTTTTGGTCCAGATCCTCGCATGCTGGAAACCGTGAGTGTCAGAGACTGTGTGTATTGCTGTTGCCTTGTGAAGCAAAGTCATGGGTGCTGTGTCTCAGCTGTAAGGAGACATGTTGGCAAAGATTTTTTGAAGGAACTCTGCATCTGTTGCTGCAAAGATGCATGTTGTTGCCCGTAGCAACAAAGGCAAGGTCAGGCGTGAGACCTATGGCCAATGGTGGAATGATCCTGATGAGAGTTCTGGCTGGTGGGCTCAAGAGGATCGTTACAGTTACTGGAGAACCTCTGCAGGGAGAATGCAGTCTCCCATAGCAACCAGTGAAGTGTCGTCTGGATGGTGGGGATCCTATGAAGAGGTGGCTCACTGTTCCCACAAAGAGGGCTGGGAAGCCCAAGAGTCTTTCATTTCACCCAGTAACCACATGGGGAAATGCAGCAGGAGAAAGCAACAGGCTGGCTGGACATTCAAGAGGAGAGCGGTTGCCTGTAGCAACGCCTGTGATTCCAAGTCTGCAGACTGGGTGAGAAAGACTGATTATGTGACTGTGCACACGGGAGTGGAAGTTACCCCAAATGGGAGATCCCCTGTTTGTGTTAAAAAGGACTTGCCTTGCTGCAGTGCCCTGTTCAGTGGGGAGGCAAGTGTTAAACTTAAAAAGCTTGAGGTCTGCAATGAAACTCCATCTGCTCATGCTGATGAGGGTGGGGAACAGCAACATGGCGTGTTTGAAAATGTGTTGCCACAATGCAGGGTAAAACAAAGTGATGTGTTTAATGTTGAGGAGTGTAAAACTGACAAAAGCAGGGTTTCAGATGCTATTGAGCCTCTTGGTCTGTCCAGGTCTCATTGGGATGATGTAGTCCAACAGAGCAATATCTACTGGGATGATTTGGCCAAGAGACTAATAGCAATGCTGGAAGAAGCTTTTGTGGCTAAAAGAGTAGTGGATGCTATGGCTGCTGTGCCAGGAGAGGTGTCTGCAGAACAGCCTATAGGCCAAGATGCACGAGTTGTTGCAGAGACTAATCCTCTCATGACTGAAGGTCCCAGCGAGTGTAAACGCACAGCGGAAATTGTGTCCACAATGATAAAAAGAGAAAATGTGTATTTTGTGACAGACCTGCTTAATGAAATGTTAGCATTATGGAGTGTACAGCCAGTATATATCCTGCCGTCCTCTCCTGTGTTTGGAAAACTGCAAGGGGTATGGCTGATTGGAGCTGGATATTGCAGGCTGTACTGTGCAGAAATCGCAAACGCTTAAATCGTGTAATGCAATGTTTTGTATTGATTTGGAAAGTTGTCTCACAGTGTGCTGGATTGCTTCATACAAAGATTGTGTATGACAAGCACTCTGTAGTAAGGATGAGCCCGGTGTTCGATTCGAACCCATGTTCGAATCGAGCACCGGGTGTTCGCTCGCTCGGCGAGCCCAGAACTATTGGGGCCGCTCGCATCAAATTCGTGTGATGCGAGCGGCCCCGCAATGCATTGCGGCCCGCGCAGTGCAATGCTGGCTGATGATTGGCCAAGCATGCACTGTGACCCCGCATGCTTGGCCAATCACAGCGCCGGCAGCGAGGAGAGCCATAATTGGCTACAGGCAGGATGCCTGTAGCCAATTATAGCTCAGGGGCTTTAATACACGCCCCACGGTATAAGAGGCCGCCGCGGCGGCGGCCTCGCATATTATGTTTCACTCACAGTGTCAGCGTGTCAGTGTGCTGCTGACTGCTGACAACAATATGTGCTTTATTTCTGGGGATATGTGTGTGCATGCTGTTAGAACAGCATTGCAGTATCACATCTGGGGGGTGTCTATAGGTAGCCTGTGAAGGAGGGCAGGTTTCCTGTGCTTAGAACTTTCCCTGCAAAAAAGTGTCATTTTTGCAGGAAGAAAGCTATTTAAATCACTCGCGGCTAATGAATTGATGGCTCCTGTAACACAGAGAGCTGTCATTCATTAATAAAAAACAAAAAAAAAAGCGTAGGGGTCCCCCCAAATTCAACAACCAGGCCCTTCAGGTCTGGGATGGATATTAAGGGGGATCCCAGCCAAAAAAAAAAAAAAAAAAAAATGGCGTAGGGTCCCCCTCAAAATCCATACCAGACCCTTGAGGTCTGGTATGGATTTTAAGGGGAACCCTAGCCAAAAAAAATGGCGTGGGGTCCCCCTCAAAATCCATACCAGACCCTTATCCGAGCACGCAACCTGGCAGGCCGCAGGAAAAGAGGGGGGGACGAGAGCGGCCCCCCCTCTCGCCTGAACCGTACCAGGCCACATGCCCTCAACATTGGGAGGATGCTTTGGGGGTCTAAGACCCCTAAAGCACCTTGTCCCCATGTTGATTAGGACAAGGGCCTCTTCCCCACAACCCTGGCCGGTGGTTGTGGGGGTCTGCGGGCGGGGGGCTTATCGGAATCTGGAAGCCCCCTTTAACAAGGGGACCCCCAGATCCCGGCCCCCCCCCCTGTGTGAAATGGGAAGGGGGTACAAAAGTACCCCTACCATTTCACCAAAAAAGTGGCAAAAATGGTAAAAATGACAGGAGACAGTCTTTGACAATTCCTTTATTAAAATCTTCTTTCTTCTTTCTTCATCCTTTGGATTCTTCATCTTCTCCTTCCTTCATCTTCTTCCATCTTCTTCTTCCATTTTCTTCTTCCTCCGATCCGCTTCTTCTTGCGCTGGTCTTCTCGTCCTTCTCGTCCGGCATCTTCTTCCGTCGGCGTCGGCGTCGGTGTCTCTGTCTCTTCTTGGGCCGCTCCGCGCAATGGGAGGCTCCCGCTGTGTGAGGCTCCGCTCCGTCTGACAGGTCTTTTATAATGGAGGGCACCTGGTGACCCCGCCCCCTCTGACGCACAGGGACGTCATGGGGAATTCCATGATGGCTTTCCCCATGACGTCAGAGGGGGGCGGGGTCACCAGGTGCCCTCCGTTTTAAAAGACCTGTCAGATGGAGCGGAGCCTCACACAGCGGGAGCCTCCCATTGCGCGGAGCGGCCCAAGAAGACACCGACACCGACGCCGACGGAAGAAGATGCCGGACGAGAAGGACGAGAAGACCAGCGCAAGAAGAAGCGGATCGGAGGAAGAAGAAAATGGAAGAAGAAGATGGAAGAAGATGAAGGAAGGAGAAGATGAAGAATCCGAAGGATGAAGAAAGAAGAAAGAAGATTTTAATAAAGGAATTGTCAAAGACTGTCTCCTGTCATTTTTACCATTTTTGCCACTTTTTTTGGTTAAATGGTTGGGTTACTTTTGTACCCCCTAACCATTTCACACAGGGGGGGGGCCGGGATCTGGGGGTCCCCTTGTTAAAGGGGGCTTCCAGATTCCGATAAGCCCCCCGCCCGCAGACCCCCACAACCACCGGCCAGGGTTGTGGGGAAGAGGCCCTTGTCCTAATCAACATGGGGACAAGGTGCTTTAGGGGTCTTAGACCCCCAAAGCATCCTCCCAATGTTGAGGGCATGTGGCCTGGTACGGTTCAGGCGAGAGGGGGGGCCGCTCTCGTCCCCCCCCTCTTTTCCTGCGGCCTGCCAGGTTGCGTGCTCGGATAAGGGTCTGGTATGGATTTTGAGGGGGACCCCACGCCATTTTTTTTGGCTAGGGTTCCCCTTAAAATCCATACCAGACCTCAAGGGTCTGGTATGGATTTTGAGGGGGACCCTACGCCATTTTTTTTTTTTTTTTTTGGCTGGGATCCCCCTTAATATCCATCCCAGACCTGAAGGGCCTGGTTATTGAATTTGGGGGGACCCCTACGCTTTTTTTTTTTTCATTTTTTTTTTTTTTTTTATCAATGACTTTTTTTTTTTATGAATGAGTTTCAATGAATCACTGTTCTCTGTGTTACGGGAGCCGTGAATTAACATTAGCCGCGAGTGATTTTAAATAGCTTTTTTACTTTCAAAAATGACACTTTGCGCAGAGACAGTTCTAAACACGGGAAACATGCGCCCCTTTACAGGCATACTATAGACACCCCCCAGGTACGAAATTTAAAGGAATATTACACTTTTATTGTTTCAATTTAAGCATTATTAAAATCACTGCTCCTGAAAAAACGGCCGTTTTTAAAAAAATTTTTTGCATTGATACATGTCCCCTGGGGCAGGACCCAGGTCCCCAAACACTTTTTATGACATTAACATGCATATTAGCCTTTAAAATGAGCACTTTTAATTTCGAACGTTCGCATCCATTATAACTAATAGGGTTCTAAAGCTCGCACGGACTTTAGGTCCGTTCGCGGGTTCTGGTGCGAGCCGAACGGGGGGGTGTTCGGCTCATCCCTACTCTGTAGCCCTGTTTAGACAAGGCAGAGGTATTGGAAATACCAGCACAGTGTGCTGGATTGCGTCATACAATGATTGTGTATGACAAGCACTCTGGCCCTGTTAGACAAGGCAGAGGTATCGGAAATACCAGCGGTAACAGAAATTGTGAAAACTGGTGTGGAAAAAAGTGTTGTGCAAGAACAGTCGCTGATGGAGTGTTGGACAACAGGGGGCGATGTGAAACTTTGGGAAGGTCCCATAAAGAGTAACTGCTTCCCTGTGTGTGGTCCATCCTCAGACACTGTCCTAGCAAGCAATGGGACCAGAGTTCCTGATAGTTTTGAACTTGGTAATTTTGAGAAAGTGGTTGCCAGGGGTAACTACGCAGGTATCAGCGAACCTGAAAATCAAAAAGCGCTGGGTAAAGTTGAGACCGATGTCAAAGTAGGACCCCTACAGTTTTGGCAGAGTAGATCTGGGGGAGGTGAGGAGAAATGTAAGCTCCCAAAAATTAGGAAGAAGTCCGCATGGAAGTATACCTGGAAAAAGAGGTGGGTGGAGTGCCCCTTTAGGAAGAAGGGTTTTGTATTTCTCCCTCCGGTGCGAAACAGGGGGGGGGAGGATATGTGGAGATGCGACCCCCATCTCACAGGTGCAGATGTGCAGTGTATGCCTGATTTTGGCAGGAGTACTGATTGCACACCTGTGGGCTGGGTTCATAAACATCCCAGGAAGAGCAGTGAGTGCTCAAACCTGGAGACGGCTCCGCCCAGCAGACAGGAAGTCTGGCTAGGAGGTTGGGAGAGTTCCAGGAGATAGAGTCAGGAGCCTAAGACTGCAGGTGACAGTCTGTGCGTACGTTTGAAGCAGGCAGGTGTAGCCTGCGACTAAAGCAGCACGAAGCTGACAATGAGTAAGCTAGGAGGCTATTGTTTTGGAATACAATGATGGTGGAACCCCCTGCGAAGGGAAGATTTCTGTTTGTTTGAACTTTTTTCGTTTCCTTTAAATAAAAGTGGGCTGCCATGCCCTAAAAACACCAGTCTGAAAGGGGCCTTATCGTTTCTAAATTAAAAAGGAATATCGCATGCACCACTTGTAGCTAATACACCGCCCAGGACAGAAATGTTTAGGACATAGATAACAAAATCAAGACAAATGCATAAACTTTCATACAGCTAAATGAGTATATCAAAGAAAAAGGCAAGTCATTCTAAACACATCCCTCCAACTACATCCATATACCTCCCTGTCTTGTGTGGATCACACTACACTTTATAAGAAATTTAAGGTTAAAATGGGTAACAGCTGAAAACATTTTAGTAAACAATTCTTATTAGTGAATAACCATGAGTAACATATATTTGGAATAGTTACTAAACTCTAAGCAATAATAAAATTGATGCCGGCATAACAAAGTATACACACTTTGGTGGCCTCACTTTAGGCAAATCTACACAAACCACACCCCCTTATATAACATAGGACATGCTTTTTAGCGTGAACATGCGCACCTGCGCAATCAACGTTCTCACGTGCTGCTTATTAATGAGCGCATGCGCAGTAAATAAATTTGTCCCTTAGTTTATCTAATCTTATATTCATTTAGGAAACTTAGCTGCTCAGAAAGATGGTTAGATTTAAATGTTATACAATCAGATTGCACAGTGTATGGGGAAATGAATTGCTCAGACAAATGAGTGGATTTCAACCTCATCCAATCAGATTGCCAGTGTATGGGGAAATTTTTTTTCCAGAATGCACAATACACAGACATGTAGTAAGAAGATGTTTTCATGGACGTTTCAGGTCCATCAATGATTATAGACTATCACCATAAAATGCACAATTACATTTTGACAATTATGATATTTCACATTCAAGTCCAGGAAACATCCACACAGTTGTTGATTGGAGGAAGATCTCTAGAATGAATATTGAGTTGTTTTAAAAAGAAGTGAATAAATGGAATAAAACTGGAAGCAATATTCTCCATGTGATAAGGAAAAGCTTATTAACATGATCAGCATTACAATGAGCAAGTGCCCGATGTATAAGCAATTGTGCACTCTGGAGAACACAGATGTGCCTGTGCGCAACACACATATGTAACAAGCTAAAACGTGTGCGCCCTGTCAGGTGAGGATGAAAGGATGAGCTTTGTCAATGCGCATGTGCAGTTCAGTAAGCTGAAAGAAGGTGTAAAAAGGCTGATTAGTTGTAAGACAGATCTACATGTTCTGGGCAAAATTTGTGCATTTAAACAAGATTATATACATACATACATACATTTTAGCCTGGCAATAGAAGATGGGAAACTGTAGTAAAGTTATCCACAGTATTCAGACAAAAATGTAGATTACATTGACTGCGTTTGCTAATGGTAGGCGCATAAGATTGCGCGATAGCGCTTCCTATGTAAATATGGTTTGGTGCATGTGTGTGCGCCATCATTTTTGATAAATGTCTTGAGTCAAGTTTTTTTTGTGAAATTGCTCCAATTTCTCCACTGCACCACAGGCGCAGATCTTTAGTAAATCACCCCCAAGGTCTCAGGTGTGAATGGGGAGCAGGTGTGTTTAAATTTGGTGTTATCGCTCTCACTCTCTCATACTGGTCACGGGTAGTTCAACATGGCACCTCATGGTAAAGAACTCCATGAGGATCTGAAAAAATGAATTGTTGCTCTACATAAAGATGGCCTAGGCTATAAGAAGAATGCCAAGACCCTGAAACTGAGCTGCAGCGGTTGAAGGGGTGGGGGGGGTCAGCCTGTCAGTGCTCAGACCATACACGGCACACTGCATCAAATTGGTCTGCATGGCTGTTGTCCCAGAAGGAAGCCTCTTCTAAAGATGATGCACAAGAAAACCTGCAAACACTTGGCTGAAGACAAGCAGACTAAGGACATGGATTACTGGAATCATTTCCTGTGGTCTGATGAGACCAAGATAAACTTATTTGGTTCAGATGGTGTCAAGCATGTGTTCATTGTGGGAACCATGAATGCCAACATGTACTGTGACATACTGAAGCAATGTATGATCCCCTCCCTTTGGAGACCGGGCAGCAGGGCAGTATTCCAACATAACGACTCAAAACACACCTCCAAGGCGACCACTACCTTGCTAAAGAAGCTGAGGGTAAAGGTGATGGACTGTCCAAACTTAAACGCTATTGAGCATCTGTAGGGCATCCTCAAACAGAAGGTGGAGGAGCACAAGGTCTCTAACATCCACCAGCTCTGTGATGTCATTATGGAGGAGTGGAAGAGGACTCCAATGGCAACCTATGAAACTCTGGTGAACTCCATGCCCAAGAGGGTTAATACTGGGAAATAATGGTGGCCACACAAAATATTGACACTTTGGGCCCAATTTGGACATTTTCACTTAGGGGTGTACTCACTTTTGTTGCCAGCCGTTTAGACCTTAATGGCTGTGTGTTGAGATGTTTTGAGGGGACAGCAAATTTGCACTGTTATACAAGCTGTACACTCACTAGTTTAAATTATAGCAATGTGTCATTTCTTCAGTGTTGTCACATGAAAAAATATAATAAAATATTTACAAAAATGTGAGGGGTGTACTAACTTTTGTGAGATACTGTACATACATAATAGACTGTGTCAAAATAAACTGGTATGAAAATCGCTCGCCCTCCTACTATTCCACACCACCACTGCGCACAAAGAAAAATTAGTTAAACACCTATGTGTATAAAAATAAACTAAGCAGCTACTTAAATAGATAAATAATGTAAAGTGATTTTAAATGAATAAAACAGTAGCGCTAATAATCAGTGTCTGTGAATCTAAATATTTAACCTGTGTAAAAAATACTGAAAAATATGTATAAACAGTGCTAAAAAAACAACACCACAATTAATCACCTATATACATAAATTGAAAAATTAAAGTGAAGTGTGATTATATATTTTTTTGCAGGTGTCCAAAAAAGGAAAAACAAATCCAAACAAAAGTCCATAAACTGTTACTTGTAGTGATAATGTTTCAAAAAGTGAATGAAAAATCCTGAAGCAAATAAAGTTTTGAAGTGTCTTTAAACAAAGTTCTTGAAGTGACTTGAAAAAATATATCTTCCACCACACCACCTGTGTTCAGTGCTACCGCACCCTAAGGAAACGCACTCACCAGCAGTATATGCCTTGCACTCTCATGCTCGGCCAACTCGCTTAATAGCTCCACATGGGTCACAGATGGATCCAGACAGAATGTTAGATAATTGCACTCCACATATAAGGAAAAAAGAGATGCTTCCAATAGTGAAGTAGAGTAAACCATTTATTTCAACAGCACACAAAATTCCTCAACCATTGTACTCACATCCATCATATAAAAATAAGGCACTTCAGCATAATCTTTTCAACAGGAAACAAGGACCCAGCAGTGGTGACCCGATATATTATGGTCTCGGCGGACCCGGCGTTAATACCAATATGTCTCACCCTCCACGCTGTCTCCTTTCTCTTTCACTTCACACGGCACAGCACACCCAGTAACTGGAACGTTGAATGTTAAATGCTCCTCACAGTTGCCATGTAACCATACCCAGACATGTTTCACCGAAGTGGCTTAATCATTGGGGTTTCGGTGAAGCCACTTCGGTGAAACATGTCTGGGTATGGTTACATGGCAACTGTGAGGAGCATTTAACATTCAACGTATCACTTTATTGGAAGGCCGGGTACCGGCCTGAAGTTATGGGAGGAGCCCGGAGGGTATTTTTAAGCCCAAAGGCCGCCGGTCTTTGTCGGTTTCCTGTGCGAGACATCTGTTACGTCAGACGTCTAGGACCGACTCGTTCGAGACAAGCGCTGTTGGTGCCGGTTCGTGAGCTCCGTTTTCGTCTATCCGTCTCCTTGTGTTGTTGCAGTCCCGCGTTCCGGGTTCGTAAGTCGTGTTGTCCCGTCGTGTCGCACTCGTGTCGCCGAGTCGCAGTTCCATACAGAGAGTCTGGTTCGGCTGTCGCAGGTAGGGCTTCGGCTCCCATGTTTTACGTTCCCATGCACTGCTTATCATGTCACTAAACTGTCGTCTGCGTAGCTCACAAACCACGCACCGCTTGTCTCGAAACACTAAACAGTTACACGCACGTTTTTTGGTTGTACACGATCGGGAGCCACCTAGCGGCACACACATTCAGGGCCGCCCGCCATGACACTCCGACCGATGCCGCATCCGGCACTCAAGGGTTCCCCTTACGCGGTCGGATTACGCAGTCTTTGAATCGTTCAAACATGGCTCACGCACGGGTGCCATTCACACGCATCATTCATGTCCTGTCATATCCTTCAAATCGGTTATGCCAGCAAGCGTGCCGAATCGCTGTTTGCATTCCGAATCGCTGTTGGCATGTTAATTGTACGAATTACTTCGACCGTGTCGAAACATTTCATGTATTAGCATGGCAATCATTTCGTCATTTCAACATGGCTAACGTATCGGGCCATTCGGTCATGCTAAGTCATTTCGCATCATTTAAACAGGGCGTTCATGCCATCATTTCGATCCTGGCCACACTCAGATTCAAGTCATGTCACACTCAGGCACGGATTTGTCTCGGGGTACCCAGGTTACGCCGCATTACCATACATGTTTCAGAGATTGGCCCACCGCTCGTATGGATGCGGGCTCGAGTCTAGTCTTTGGCATGATTTCGGTCATTGGCCACGTATCGGTCTGAATCCGGTCGCATCCGGGATGCATCGATTCGCACAGGTTCGCCTAGCCGCTCGGCCTCCTTTCTATACATGCTCCAGAGACAGATTCACTTACAAGTTGCTCGGTTTGTTGAAATCTAGTCTTTGTCATGGTTTCATTTCGGTCACTATACCTCTGGGTGGGTCCGGTCGCATCCATAGATGCTCCGATCGGGGCAATCCAGACGCACGGCTGCCCGGCCTCATTTCGATACATGCGCCAAGGGCGGAATCGCATCACAGGTTGCGTTCATTCTTGATTCTTGCCCTTGTCATGGTATGTCATTTCTGTCTCACCTTACCACGCCCGGCATGAATGCAGTCACTTCCCCGCACTAATTCGTGTCGGCGTGCCCTAGGCCGGCCTCATTTCAATACATGCGCCAGGGACGGAATCGCATCGCAGGTTTTCGGTCAACTTTTGATTCTTGTCCTTGTCATGTTATATCATTTCTGTGTCACCTTACCACGCCCCGGCGTTAATTTAGTCACTTCCCTGTACGAATTCGCGCCGGCGTGCCCTAGGCCGGCCGCATTTCAGTACATGCTCAAAAAAAAAAAAAAAATGCTGCTCAGTCACTAGACAGTGGCGTGATGATCAAGGTCGCTGTCATACGAGTGCTAGCGTTTCACCTCATGCAGTAGCACTTTGAGTCGAACCCGGTGGCATCCAGTATGCCACAGTTCGGCCCCAGCGTACCCAGGCAATTGGCCTCATTTCACGGTTGTCTCATTTCTGTACGTGCTCTAGAGTCCGGCCCACAGTCACCCCCATACGGTACGTTCGGGCCTGGCCTCTGTCACGGGAAGTTCATTTCAGTCAAGGCAACATGTCATTTCATTTATTTATGTTGTTGTCTGTCATTTAATTCCACAGCTGTCACGCCAGTCGACTTAAATCACTATCGCCTGTTGTTAACGTCAACATTTGGGTACCGTCGCTCAAGACGGCAGCAGTTTCAGGCTCTTAAATAGGTACTTTCTCTCACACTCTCTCAGGTCAGTCGGATTCAGTAGGTCCACCTGCACCAGCTCGATCAGGGTTCCAGGAGGTAAAAAAAAAAAAATATAGAAAAAAAAAAAACGCACGTTTTTCACGTCAGGTACGTATACCATAGGTTACACGTCCAAACTCATTTCTTGTCACCTCTTTATAGGCCCAGCCTGCAGACACGTGACCAGTCAACCGAGCAATGGGTCTTGGCAGCTGCCATGTCGTCAGTCGGCAGCGATGACCTCGCCACCCCGCTATCTCCAGCGTCAGCCTCCGAGGCTGGCAGTGCCCAGTCCCTCAGGGAGTGGACAATTCCCAGGCTGTCCGCCGAGTTGAGGCGCAGAGGGGTACCCTTCTCATCCGCGGCCAGGAAGGCGGAGCTATTCAGGCTCCTCTTCCCACCACCGGCCGCAGCAGGTTCCAGCAGCCAGCAGGCGTCCCTGGAATCCTTTTCAACCGCCGTCGCTCAGCTACACGCCCTCGTATCTTCCCTGTCTTCCTCGATCATCGAGGGCCAGGACAGGGTGACACGCCTGGAGACCAGCCCGGCCACCACGGTTCCGGACCCTGCCGTGGTCCCAGCCATCAGTGCACCGGCCGCAGGTGGCGAGTTGGCCACAACTACCGTTCATCCTTCCCACCTGGTGCCACCCAGCGTAAGGGAGGACATTTTAGAGGGCAGAGACGTTAACCTGGCCTCACTCATGATCTCGGTCCATGACTTGGCCGAGAACAAGGCCTACACCTGGGCGGACGTCTCGGTGGTTTTGAAGGCTAAGGATCCGAGGCTCAACGGAAAGCTCACGGTGCCTGAGTTCACGCTCGCTTTCGGTATGTTCAGGGACGTGCTGTGCTCAGCCTCCCCTGGCAGGCGAGAGGAACTGGACCTCTACCTCCATCTAATCGTAGACCTGGGCCACAAATACGGTGGTTCAGCGTTCTACGATTATCATCGGTCCTCTCGGTCAAAGCCGCGGCCAGGTTCTGGCAGTTCCATTTGACAACGGACTGGAGTGTAGTGGACACCGAGTTGTTCTGCCGCCACTTCGCGGGTCTACGGTCCCCACTGTGTGCTGTCTGTCAGTCAGCATCCCACACCGCGGTCTGGTGTGCCAACATAGTCTCTGTCCACCCGACAGCTAGCACGGCCTCTGCCAGCACGAGTCATGCTCAGCAGGCCCCGGCGCAAGGGCAGAAGGTGGACAAATTGGGATGTCCGGTGCGGATGGTTGGGGGAGCCGCCATTTGCAACAACTTCAGCTACGGCTCCTGCAATTTTAGCCAGTGTCGGCTGTTGCACGTCCGCACCCTATGCCAGAGGGCGCACCCCAGGGTCCTGTGTGAGGTCAAACAGAAGGAACCTGACTAAGTCGGGTCAATGTCCGTTGGCTTGGTGTCTACCTGACCTCACACCCCACTCCGTCACTCGCCAGCTACCTTATCCGAGGTTTCACCGACGGGTTTCATACCGGGCTCATCACCCTGCCCCACACCACCCATGAATGTCGGAACTTGCGGTCAGCAGCTACGGATGAGCCAGCTATCGACGTCCTTCTCCGCACGGAGTTGGATCGGGACTTCATGACAAGCCCGTTCAGTCAGTCCCCCTTTGGTATCCGGAGGGTCAGCCCTATCAGGCTGTACAGGAAAAAATTTTCATAGAAAAAAAAAAAAATATGTCTGGTGCACGATCTGTCAGCGCCTCATTCTTCCGTCGTCCCCAGTCTCAACTCGCTCATTTGCTCTGAGGAGTTCTCACTGAAGTACGCTTCGGTTAATGTGGCTATCCAGGCCATACTCAGGGCTGGGATGGGGACTTGGCTCTCGAAGGCGGACATATCTGACGCCTTAAGCTGCTGCCATACATCCCTCCTGGTGGTGCTGGCACGGCATCAAGTGGAGGGAGCGGTATTATTTCGCAACCAAGTTGACCTTCGGGTCTAAGAGTAGTCCTTGGTCGTTCGATAAAGTTCGCAGAGACCCTGTCGCGGATCCTTCTCCACGAGGCACAGTGCCACGAGGTCATCCATTATTTGGACGACTTCCTTCTGATAGAACCACCCGGGGCTCCCCCAGGGGACCTGGGAAAGTTGAGGACTGTTTTCAACGATCTGAACGTCCCCATAGCGGAACACAGGGTTGACGGCCCGGCGCACAAGATCACGTTCTTGGGCGTCGACCTTGACACTCTAGCCATGCAGGCCAGCCTTCCCGCAGACAAGTTGGACCGTATCAGGACGGTTCTATGAGAATTCACCCGGGTGAGGGGATGTACTCAGAAGCAACTTCAGTCTCTCCTCGGGATGTTGAGTTTTGCTATGAGGATCATCCCCCAGGGCCGCTCCTTGGTGTCCCGGCTGCTGGTCTTCCTGTCCTACACTCGGGACCCAGACCAGGTCATCAGGCTGGGTACGGCAGCCAGGGCAGATCCGGCCATATGGGAAGACTTTCTCAGCAATTGGAACGGTGTGTCCCTCTTCGTCCCAGTAGTGTCCTCGCTGTCACCACAGGTGGTGACCGATATGGCGGCATCCACAGGATGTGCCGCCATTTTTGGCCATTTGTGGTTCGCCGCCCCCTGGCCTCCACAGGCACTAGCCACATCAGGCTTCACTACCACGTCAGCCCTCTTTGAGCTGCACTCCATCATAGCAGCCGCTCACCTAATGGGGTCACCATTGGTCTAGCCCCACATTTACGGTCAGCTACTGACATCATCAACTCTTCGCTTGCCCGCAACACTCGTCGGGCCTACCGCACGGCCTAGAGGGCATTTAATAAGTTCCTGCCCCAACGCCCACGTGAACCTTCCAGCGTCAAGCAGGTTCTGGCGTTTATCGCTCATGGCCATTCTCACCTGGCACGGTCACACAACACGATACGCCAGTATGTAGCCGGGGTGCAGCACTACTTGTTTCTTCGAGACCCTGCGAGGCCTGCGGTGTTCTCCTGCCACACAGTAAGGGCTCTACTGCGCGGAGTTCAGAAACGCCAGCCGCCAGTCAGCCAAGCGGATGCCAATCACTGGGGAGACCTTTAAGGGGATGTCGGACATCTTGGATAGGTCCCCTTCTGGTCTCCTCCTCAGCACCGTCCTGCAGGCTACGATTCTCGTGGCGTTTATGGGTTTCTGCGGCCCAGCGAGTTTACAGCCACCCAGCTGGTCCAGTCTTGCATAAAAGTAACCTCTTCCGTCACCAGGATCACTATGTTCTTCACTTAGCGATGTCTAAAACTCAGCAGCGAGGTTCCGGAGCAGGTATACACCTGTACAGGACCCACAATAACTAGTGCCCAGTTACCGTGTTAAACCTGTTGATGGCATTGCTGCCCGACCGCCCAGGTTCCAGTCCGCTGTGACCCTTTCCAGTTAAGCCTCTCAACTCGTCACAATTCGGGGAACATATCTGGGTCCTTCTCGGCAATCTACATTTGGACCCCAGCCAATACCCCGGTCATTCATTCCGAATAGGGGCGGCCACGACGGCCTCAAGACAGGGGGTTCCGGACCATGTGATCAAGAAACTAGGTCGGTGGAAGTCGGCCTGCTTCTCCCGCTACATACCTGACCCACAGCTGGAGATGGCTCAGGCCTTTGCCCGACTTACTCAGGGACATTTACCTTTAATAAATAATTATTCCCTACCTGAAAGTTTTTGCCCCCTTATTTTGGTGTACCATACGGTAGACCAAGGCACGCTTTCGGGTCTATTTCATGTTGGTAAGTTTGTGTTATTCCTGTATGTCATCGTTACTCATATCGTCCGTAGGGCTCTAGACCATAAATTGGAAGGCCGGGTACCGGCCTGAAGTTATGGGAGGAGCCCGGAGGGTATTTAAGCAGCCCAAAGGCCGCCGGTCTTTGTCGGTTTCCTGTGCGAGACACCCACCCACCCTCCCCTTTTAAAAGCTTCTTCCAAGTATTCTTACCCCAGACTGAATACTCATTTCACATTATTCCATAACTACTTTTTATCATTCCTTATCTAGGGTATGCCCCTTATTTTGGTGTACCATACGGTAGACCAAGGCACGCTTTCGGGTCTATTTCATGTTGGTAAGTTTGTGTTATTCCTGTATGTCATCGTTACTCATATCGTCCGTAGGGCTCTAGACCATAAATGAAGAAACCTTTCCGTATTTGGAGATGAAATCTCTTTTCCTCTAGACGTAAAGAGTGCCCCCTTGTCCTCTGTGTTGACCGTAAAGTGAATAACTCAACACCAAGTTTACTATATGGACCCCTTATATATTTGTACATGTTGATCATATCCCCCTTATTCTCCTCTTCTCAAGGGTGAATAAATTCAGTTCCTCTAATCTTTCCTCATAGCTGAGCTCCTCCATGCCTCTTATCAGTTTGGGTGCCCTTCTCTGCACTTTCTCCAGTTCCCCGATATCCTTTTTGAGAACTGGTGCCCAAAACTGAACTGCATATTCCAGATGAGGTCTTACTAATGATTTGAACAGGGGCAAAATTATATCTCTCTCTCTGGAGTCCATACCTCTCTTAATACAAGAAAGGACTTTGCTTGCTTTGGAAACTGCAGCTTGACATTGCATGTTATTATTGAGCTTATGATCTACCAAAACCCCCAGATCCTTCTCCACTACGGATTCCCCCAGTTGTACCCCAGGTGTACTCCCCCTAGCATGTATGATGCATGCATATTCTTAGCCCCCAAGTGCATAACTTTACATTTATCAACATTAAACCTCATCTGCCACATAGTCGCCCAATTAGACAGAGCATTGAGGTCGGCTTGTAAATTGGAGACCTCCTGTAAGGACGTTATTCCACTGCATAGCTTGGTGTCATCTGCAAAGACAGAAATGTTACTTTTGATCCCAGACCCAATATCATTTATAAATATATTAAAAAGTAAGGGTCCCAGCACTGAACCTTTGGGGTACACCACTGATAACCTTAGACCATTCAGAGTAAGAATCATTAACCACAACTCTCTGAATTCTGTCTTTTAGCCAGTTTTCTATCCATTTACAAACCGATATTTCCAAGCCTGTAGACCTTACCTTACACATGAGCCGTGTGTGGGGAACTGTACCGAACGCTTTTGCAAAATCCAAGTATACCACGTCCACAGCCACGCCTCTGTCCAAGGTTTTACTTACCTCTTCATAAAAAGAAATCAGGTTTGTCTGACAACTTCTGTCTTTCATGAACCCATGCTGTCTGTTGCTCAAAATGTTTTTTTCCAGCAAGAACTCGTCTATGTGGTCTTTTATTAATCTCTCCAGTATCTTCCCAACTATAGAAGTTAAACTAACAGGTCTATAGTTACATGGTAAAGACTTTATTCCCTTTTTAAATATAGGCACCACGTTTGCCCTGCGCCAATCCAGTGGTACTAGTCCCGTCATTAATGAGTCCCTAAAAATTAAATACAATGGCTTTGAAATTGCAGAGCTCAATTCTTTTAAGATCTGTGGGTGGATGCCATCTGGTCCAGGTGCTTTATCCACCTTTATTCTGTCTAAATATTTCTGGACCATATCACATTTGAGCCATTGTGGAGCATTCGGGGCTGTGTAAATACCACCCCCATTATGGACATGAGCTCCCCCATGCTCCTTTGTATACACAGAGCTGAAGAAAGTATTTAATAAATTAGCCTTCTCTTTGTCCCTGTCACTCACTCTAGATTATTTTGTAAAGGGCCTACATGCCCTGATCTTTTTACTATTAATATATTTGAAGAATTTTTTGGGGCTTGTCCTACTATCTGTTGCAATCTGTCTTTCGTTTTGAATTTTTGCATCCTTGATTTCCTTTTTACATATTCTGTTAAATTCTTTGTAACATTTAAACAACACTAGTGTTCCTTCACTTTTATATTTTTTAAAAGCTCTTTTCTTATTGTTCATAGCTTTTTTAACTTTGACCGTGAGCCACATAGGTTTTATTTTAAGCCTTTTAAACTTATTGCCCATGGGAATATACTTTGCAGTGAGGTCCCAGACAGTCTTTTTGAAGAATTCCCATTTCTGTTCTGTGCTTATTGATGCCAATATTCCCTCCCAGTCCAAGTCCTGGAGAGCAGCCCTCATCCTTGGAAAATTTGCTCTCTTGAAGTTGAGCGTTTTTATCTTTCCTGTATGTATTTCTTGCTTACAGCTAACATCAAATGAAATCATTTTATGATCACTGTTACCCAGATGTTCCTTTATCTGAACATTAGCAAATTTGTAAGGCCTAGTGTGCATGAACACGGCCTATACCCCAAAGAGAAGCTTAAACAGATAGACATAGAGAGTATATGCAAGTGAAAAAAAGTTTTTTATTCAGGGCTTCAGGCCCAAAGTAAATCAGTGAATGAGTGGTTAGACATATAGTTATACAAAGCAGTATATATACATGGTAATCATGTGTAACCATAAACGTGTACAAAGATGCATAAATTGCACAACAACTTGCGATAATATCGGGGTCTTTCAGGAAAATGCCGACATGTTTCGGACGGACGTCCTTTTTCAAGGCAATATCTGTTCCTGTGTTTACTCAATAATACTGTATAAGACAGAGTAAAGTCATTAATATACAACATAATGTGTTTAATGGGTATAAACCTGTGAATTGCACCGCTGTATGGTAATGGTACTCACTTGCAAAGGGTTAAAGAGCTGGGGATAAGCCCAGTGGACTTGAGGTACAAAAGTATGGTATCAGTATGTCCATGCAGTATACAGTGGATCTGGTGCTTTTGATACAACAATATGAGACACAGATGTCCGCTCTTGATGCTAAATTAGCACTACTAAATACCCAACTTATACAATTTTTAGATCATCCACTATACAAAACACTTGATCTTCAACTTAAAAAACGTTTTGATAAATTTAACCATGACACTTTGACGCAGAAGGACAAAAAATTCTTCCGCGACAAAAAAGCCTTCCAAGAGGAAAGAGCCTACAAATGGAACGAGGCCAACCGTGCTGTACGCCCACCGGCCCCAGCACGCTTTGCCTCTAAACCTATACCTTCCAAATATGCTGCTGACCGCAACATAGACAATTCACCTGTGGCACCACAATCCTATCCCACACGAGGCCCACGCAATCCAAAAAGAGGCCGCACACCAAATCTCTCCAGTGACGAGGTCTCCGATCCCGAGGGACCTACCGACGACTCACCGGCCAGAGACCCGTCGGCTGCTCCCTCGTCCTCGAAGACCTCCAGATCACACTCTTTACCTTCATCTTCCCAACACTTTGATTTTTTAGATCTCATGCGAGCTTCACAAAGAATTCAACACAACAACACTTATCAACCAAAAAGAACACCAAGATAACCTCACCGTCTTGCAATATCATCAACCTTTCCAAACACTCACTCACCAAGCATGAAATTTCTGTCCTTGAAAAGGGACTCACTTTCTGTCCTGTATCTCACATAGACAAATTCACTGTCATTAAAGACATTCATTTGTTTGTCCGCAAATTGCTATTACACAGTATATACACACCCAATCCCTTTTCGGATTCCCTTCTACACTCTGCAATGGAAACCACGGCCCTCCAACAGCTAACTGAACTCTTGGACGAAAGTGACAATCCCAACCTAATAGATACTCTTGATCTTGACACTCTCTTAGCCAGCACTGAGGACAATCCTCTCACTCCACCACACCCACCTTCAAAAATAACTATCAAAAAGAAATCCAGTTTTTACCCACCCCCCAGCACCAATCCCCGAGCCGCACTATTCTTGCAGGCAGTCACACGTGAAATCCGTAACTTAAAAATCCACCCCAATCGATCTAAGGCAAGAAACTTTTCATATAATCAACATCTCGCCCTTCAAAATCTCAAAACCAATTCCACGATAATAATAAAACCCGCCGACAAAGGCGGAAATATTGTTATACTGGACAGGGACCACTACACTCAAATGTGCCACGATATCCTTCAGAACAAGGAGTGGTACAAAAAGATCCCCATTTCCTTTATTTCTTCAGCACAACAACAATTATACACACTCATAGATTCTGCCACCACACAAGGGGTATTAGATAAAAATACTAGTGATTATGTTAGAACTAAATTTCCACGTATAGCTACGTTCTATGCACTCCCCAAGGTGCATAAAAACCTACCCAGACCACCAGGCAGGCCCATAGTTTCTGGAAGAGGCTCTCTTACAGACAACCTCAGTCGCTATATTGACAAATTACTGCAACCCTTAGTTATCCAACTTCCCTCCTATATAAGAGACACCACTCATCTTTTACAAAGCTTATCCTCCCTAACCATCGGTCCCGACACCTTACTTGTCGCGATTGATGTTGAGGCACTATACAGCTCGATTCCCCATACCCTAGGACTCTCTGCTATCCGACATATACTCACTACTTCTTCCCTATATTCCACTGACCTCTCTACATTTATCATAAATGCTCTAAACTTTATTCTCAACAACAACTTTTTTTCATTTGACGGTTCCCACTACCTCCAAGTACAGGGCGTGGCCATGGGCACCTGTTGCGCACCGGCCTACGCCAACCTGTACTTGGGGGAGTGGGAACGCCTTCTATTTGCAGACTCTTCTGCTAGTACGTATACTAAACATATTGTCACCTTTCGTCGATACATCGACGATATCCTTATTGTCTGGCAGGGACCCAGCCAAACCCTACAAGACTTCTTGACCTACTTAAACACTACTAATCGGTTGAATTTGAGATTCACCATGACCTCTAGCCCTACTTCCATCTGCTTTTTAGATCTCACCCTCATAAAAGACTCTGAAGGTCATATCCAAAGCCATTTATACCGTAAACCCACTGCAGGCAACACCATCCTTGCTGCCTCTAGCTTCCATCCGGAACCGCTCCTCAACTCCATTCCATATGCTCAATACCTCCGTGCCCGCCGCAACTGTTCAACCGAGGCCTCCTTTGAAAACGAGGCCTCGGTTTTACGAAATAGGTTGCTTGAACGAGGATACCCACCAAAAATTTTGAAAATCGCATATAAAAAAGCGAAATCAAAAACACGTAACTCCTTACTCTTCCCCTCCAAATCACAAGATAAACAAACCCCATTGCGAATCATTACCAATTTTTGCGAACAACATTCATCTATTACACAGATTCTAGAGAAATATTGGTATATTCTAACTACAGATCACTCATTGTCCCCATTCGTACCGGTACACCCACTACTTACTTATAGACGAGCTCCTTCCCTCCGTGACAAACTAATCAGAAGTGAATATACCCCTGTTAGCTATTTACAAAAACAAACAAAAGGCACATTCCCTTGTGGGAAATGCAGATACTGCAAGTACCTATCTAAACCCAACAGATCCAACACCTTACCCAATGGGCAACCTTTCTTCCCCCAACATTTTGTCAATTGCCGCTCAGTCGGCATAGTCTATCTATTAGAATGTGAGTGTGGGTGTTTCTATGTCGGGAAAACCAAGCTCCCCTTCTGGAAACGCATTTATCGACACACCCTTAGCATCAATCAGAAAGACCCTGATCTCCCCCTAGGGCGACACTGTGCAACAGTGCACCACGACTCAACTCCCCAGATTACATTCAGAGCACTTGACCACATTCCCCCACCTAACCGTGGGGGTGACTACAACAAATCCCTACTTCAAAGTGAGCTTAAATGGATCTTCCACCTCAATGCCACATCCCCCCCAGGCCTCAACGAGGCATTCAATTTCAAGCCCTATCTCGAGGGCTTCGAATCAGGGGTATGCGAACTTGATTTATAGTTCCCACAGTCATTGAGATGGGCTTCCACAGTACTTTGTCCTCTGGAACCCCCCCTCTACCTGGTTCCAACTATACACTTACATCATGGTCATTCTGCTCTGTTTCAACATCCAAATAATTGTACCTGCTGTTATGTCTTATAAATATATTTTTACTATGTCATATTATGTTATACCATGTCATACCATGTCGTAGCATTTGCAATGTTTCTATACCTATTCAAATTTAAAGATACCCATATATTGCATATGGAAAAATGTCTTTACTCCTTACAAATATGTGAATATTGCTGTATCTTGTTATTTTAAATGCTATATTTGTCTCTGTCCACTAGGGGGCTTCCACCTACTTTTATGGTAATGTGACCCACTTGCTGAAAACATCACATGCTTAATGTACTATGTGCAGTTGCAATGCACGCATACTGATACATTCCTTCCCAAATTACACCCCCTTAACACATATTTCGGCTTTTCCGCTTCCATTTGTTGTTTTGGCTGCCCGGCGCGGGTAAGACCATGTGCGCATGCGCGTATACCCTACGGCGCATGCGCCACATATACCCATTGAGGCGCACGTTCTGCCATCATATGCGCCCCCCCCGTGTGCGTTCCAGCACACGGGGAGGGGTCAGTCTGCCCGCGTCGGTGACGCTCCGACGCCGCACGAGGCCACGCCCCCCTGGACGTGTCGACGCGCGGCGCCGCCGCATCTGGGATCTCAAACACTGGGGATACTATATTGTGGCCTCCCAGCCACCATCCCCACACCTGGCCCAGCAATCATTACCCAGCTCAGTGCAATTACCCTTCACCACGGTCTGCACAGCTGATACCCATCAGTATACACTATATTAGCCTCCACAATGGCGGGACTAGACATCACACTTCCCTGCCGGCGTTTGGCTACACTGCAGCACATTGCAAACTCTCCACTACCAGGTAATATTAATACTTTACATTTTGCATCTTTTTGCACCAACCTACTCTCCTTCAATATTTAGTGATATTAATATTACTCTACCTACTCCCTCTATTCCATAGCCATCTATCAGTTCGGGCCTAGGCAGCCATTGCAATCCTCCATTGCATGGCTTGGAGATCTTGCAGCCTTTCAAATGTGTAGCAGCCGTTTGCTTTTAACAGCACCAGATCCACTGTATACTGCATGGACATACTGATACCATACTTTTGTACCTCAAGTCCACTGGGCTTATCCCCAGCTCTTTAACCCTTTGCAAGTGAGTACCATTACCATACAGCGGTGCAATTCACAGGTTTATACCCATTAAACACATTATGTTGTATATTAATGACTTTACTCTGTCTTATACAGTATTATTGAGTAAACACAGGAACAGATATTGCCTTGAAAAAGGACGTCCGTCCGAAACATGTCGGCATTTTCCTGAAAGACCCCGATATTATCGCAAGTTGTTGTGCAATTTATGCATCTTTGTACACGTTTATGGTTACACATGATTACCATGTATATATACTGCTTTGTATAACTATATGTCTAACCACTCATTCACTGATTTACTTTGGGCCTGAAGCCCTGAATAAAAAACTTTTTTTCACTTGCATATACTCTCTATGTCTATCTGTTTAAGCTTCTCTTTGGGGTATAGGCCGTGTTCATGCACACTAGGCCTTACAAATTTGCTATTTTTATATGTGAGAAGCGATAGACCCATTTGCCACCACTCACTTGCTCAATAAATATTGTATCTGAACATTAGTAATAAGCTCTGCATGGTTTGAGATTACCAGTTCCAGCAGAGCATCATTCCTGGTTGGGGCCTCAATAAACTGGACCATAAAATTGTCCTGTAATAGGTTTATACATTTTTGCCCTTTAACTGTCCCAGCAGTGCCATTACTCCAGTCAATTTCTGGGTAGTTAAAATCCCCCATTATTTTCACCGTCCCAGCCCTTGCAGCCCTTTCCATCTGTTCAAGGAGCTGAGTCTCCACCTCCTCGTGAACATTGGGTGGTCTATAACAAACCCCAATGATTAACTTAGAACTACGCACATCTATATGCAGTTCCACCCATAATGCTTCAGACTCATCACACTCTCCATCAACCAGGTCCTCTTTCACGCTTGCTTTGAGATCACTTCTCACATAGAGACAGACCCCTCCGCCTTTCCTATTTACTCTGTCTCTCCGAAAGAGTGCATAGCCAGGAATATTAATAGCCCAGTCATGTGAAGATTGAAGCCAAGTTTCAGCAATACCAATTACATCATAGCTCTCCTCATGCACCAGAGCTTCCAACTCACCTATTTTGCTTGGCAGACATCTGGCATTGGTGAACAGACACTTTAATGCATTACTACATTTTGCTCTGGTGTTTTTCATATCATTTTTAGTAGTACAGATGACACTATAGTTTCCAATGGCAGTTTGCAACATGGGAAATGTCCTGTCACCTGCCATAACCCTCCCCCCATCTATTCCCATTCCACCCTCCATTAATGTCAGACCCCTAGCTAACCTGTCTTCCCGATGTAATTCTAGTTCACCCTCCCCCCTCAATCCTAGTTTAAATACTCCTCCAGCCTTCCCATAAACCTCTTCCCCAGCACAGCAGACCCCTTCCATTCAAGTGCAAACCGTCATTAGCATATAGGTTGCACGCGGGACGCCTGTAGCCAATTACAGCTCAGGGGCTTTAGTACACGCCCCACCATTTAAAAGGCCGCCACGCCGTCGGCGCCGGTCACATGAGTTACGGCTTTAGGAGAGATCAGGCTGATTCTGTGTCACTCTTTGCTAGATTCATATAGAAAGATTTGCTCTACTTTGCTAAACCATTGGCTATTTATTTGCTAAACCATTGCTACCTGTCATTGATCGTCCATTGCTGCTGCTGGTTAGTGTGTTTTTAGCTGCTGCTGGGGATTAGTCTGGTACGTGTCTTACTGTTAGTACAGTATTTCAGTAGTACCAACTGCAGTGCTGTTAGTACAGCACTGCACCCCAAAAGCACCCATAGGACTTCTAGTGTGTTAGTGGCAGCAAACAGAGCTCCTATATTTTCTTCCCAGAAGCACCCATAGGACTTGTACTGTGTTAGTGGCATCACACAGAGTTCCTATATTGTCTTCCCAGAAGCACCCATAGGACTTGTACTGTGTTAGTGGCATCACACAGAGTTCCTATATTTTCTTCCCAGAAGCACCCATAGGACTTGTACTGTGTTAGTGGCATCACACAGAGTTCCTATATTTTCTTCCCAGAAGCACCCATAGGACTTGTAGTGTGTTAGTCCCATCACACAGAGCTCCTATATTTTCTTCCCAGAAGCACCCATAGGACTTGTACTGTGTTAGTGGCATCACACAGAGTTCCTATATTTTCTTCCCAGAAGCACCCATAGGACTTGTAGTGTGTTAGTCCCATCACACAGAGCTCCTATATTTTCTTCCCAGAAGCACCCATAGGACTTGTACTGTGTTAGTGGCATCACACAGAGTTCCTATATTTTCTTCCCAGAAGCACCCATAGGACTTGTAGTGTGTTAGTCCCATCACACAGAGCTCCTATATTTTCTTCCCAGAAGCACCCATAGGACTTGTACTGTGTTAGTGGCATCACACAGAGTTCCTATATTTTCTTCCCAGAAGCACCCATAGGACTTGTAGTGTGTTAGTCCCATCACACAGAGCTCCTATATTTTCTTCCCAGAAGCACCCATAGGACTTGTAGTGTGTTAGTCCCATCACACAGAGCTCCTATATTTTCTTCCCAGAAGCACCCATAGGACTTGTAGTGTGTTAGTTCCATCACACAGAGCTCCTATATTGTCTTCCCAGAAGCACCCATAGGACTTCAATTGTGTGTTAGTGCCATAACACAGAGCTCCTATATTTTCTTCCCAGAAGCACCCATAGGACTTGTAGTGTGTTAGTCCCATCACACAGAGCTCCTATATTTTCTTCCCAGAAGCACCCATAGGACTTGTAGTGTGTTAGTCCCATCACACAGAGCTCCTATATTTTCTTCCCAGAAGCACCCATAGGACTTGTAGTGTGTTAGTCCCATCACACAGAGCTCCTATATTTTCTTCCCAGAAGCACCCATAGGACTTGTAGTGTGTTAGTCCCATCACACAGAGCTCCTATATTTTCTTCCCAGAAGCACCCATAGGACTTGTAGTGTGTTAGTCCCATCACACAGAGCTCCTATATTTTCTTCCCAGAAGCACCCATAGGACTTGTAGTGTGTTAGTCCCATCACACAGAGCTCCTATATTTTCTTCCCAGAAGCACCCATAGGACTTGTACTGTGTTAGTCCCATCACACAGAGCTCCTATATTTTCTTTGCAGAAGCACCCATAGGACTTCTAGTGTGTTAGTGGCATCACACAGAGCTCCTATATTTTCTTCTCAGCAGCACCCACAGGACTTCTAGTGTGTTAGTGGCATCACACAGAGCTCCTATATTTTCTTCTCAGCAGCACCCACAGGACTTCTAGTGTGTTAGTGGCATCACACAGAGCTCCTATATTTTCTTTGCAGAAGCACCCATAGGACTTCTAGTGTGTTAGTGGCATCACACAGAGCTCCTATATTTTCTTCTCAGCAGCACCCACAGGACTTCTAGTGTGTTAGTGGTATCACACAGAGCTCCTATATTTTCTTTGCAGGAAGCACCCATAGGACTTCTAGTGTGTTAGTGGCATCACACAGAGCTCCTATATTTTCTTCTCAGCAGCACCCACAGGACTTCTAGTGTGTTAGTGGCATCACACAGAGCTCCTATATTTTCTTTGCAGAAGCACCCATAGGATTTCTAGTGTGTTAGTGGCATCACACAGAGCTCCTATATTTTCTTCTCAGCAGCACCCACAGGACTACCGACTACAATGGCTGGAAGACCGCCAAGGGGAGGCAGAGCGTGCAGAACCAAGAACACAGGGCAGGCAGGCTCTGTTTCTAGTGGACGTGGCCGTGGACGTGGTCGTGCATCGTCATCAGCACGTGACCATGGGACACGCGCGTCTTTGTTTTCGGCAGCTGGACATGTGGAGCCGCATCATGCTGAAGGCTTGGTAGAATGGATGACCAAGCCCTCCTCATCCTCCTCATCCTCTCTCACCCAGGCTCAGGGTACTGGCAGAGCAGCTGCCAACGCGTACTCAATGGCATCATCAGCCACCCCTTCCCTAGACCCACCATGTCCTCCTGAGGAGTCCCCCGAACTCTTTGAGCACAGTGTTGGGTACATGCTCCAGGAGGATGCCCAACGATTCGAAGGCTCGGATGATGATACCCAGCTTGAGGAAGTCAGTAGTGTGCGCGCAGAGAGAGGGGATGCTGAAGGACAGCAATCTGGCAGTACTGTTCCACCAGCTGCAGCTTACTGCCAGGTTTGCTCTAGTGGTGAAGAGGGAGGGGATGATGAGGTCACTGACGCCACGTGGGTGCCTGGAGGGAGAGAGGATGAGGAGGAGGAGGACGAGGAGGAGGAGGATGCGGCGTCACATGTCCAACGAGGCAGAATGCCCCCTGGAGGCCAGCACAGCAACTGTACAACACCGCAGAGCTCCGCCTGTGCAGGGCGCTGCCTCTGCACGTTATCAGAAAAGTTCTTTGGTGTGGGCCTTTTTTGAGACGAGTGCATCAGATCGCACCACTGCTATTTGCAATATTTGTCTCAAGCGTATCTCGCGTGGCCAAAACATCAGCCGCTTGGGCACCACAAGCATGACCAGACATATGTCGACCTGCCATGCAGCTCGGTGGCAGGCACACATAAAAGACCCACACCAAAGAACTAAGCGGACCTCTCCTTGCTCCTCATCAGCTGGGATCTCCATCCCCACTACATCTTCAGTCCTCTCTGAAAGCTGCTGTGAGAGGACTGAAGGTGTAGAATTAGGTGTGTCACAACCAAGTACTTGCAGTACACCGACGTCCGATAGTAGCAGGCAAATTTCCCTGCCCCAGCTGCTGGACCGTCGAAAGAAGTACACTCCCAGCCATCCACATGCCCAGCGGTTGAATGCTAGCTTGGCTAAATTGCTAGCACTTCAACTGCTGCCTTTTCAGTTGGTAGACTCGGCCCCCTTCCGTGAGTTTGTTCAATGTGCGGTTCCTCAGTGGCAGGTTCCCAAACGCCACTTTTTCTCACGGAAGGCGATTCCGTCTCTCTACCGGCATGTGGAAGGCAATGTCCATGCCTCGCTGGACAGGGCGGTCAGCAGTAAGGTGCATATTACCGCTGACTCATGGTCCAGCAGGCATGGACAGGGACGTTACCTTTCTTTCACGGCCCATTGGGTCACTCTATTGGCAGCTGGGAGGGATGCAGGACAAGGTGCAGTAGTGTTGGAGGTTGTTCCGCCACCACGCCTCCAAAACGCTACTACTGCTACTGGTTGTGACACACCTCTCTCCTCCACCCCCTCCTCTTCTTCTTCCTCCAGTGCTCTGTCCTCGGAACCAGCTGTGCTCCGTAGGCGTACAAGGGGCTACGCAAGTACGCAGGCAAAAAGATGCCATGCCGTGCTTGCGCTGGTGTGTTTGGGGGACAGGAGCCACACTGGGCCAGAGGTTCTGGCAGCTCTGCAGGGGCAGGCCGAGAGGTGGTTGACGCCACGCCAGCTTAAGCCAGGAATGGTCGTTTCTGACAATGGCACCAACCTCCTCTCCGCCCTGCGACAGGGGCAGCTCACCCATGTGCCCTGTATGGCTCACGTCCTCAACCTGGTGGTGCAGCGGTTCATGGGCAGGTTCCCAGGCTTACAGGATGTCCTGAGGCAGGCCAGGAAAGTCTGTGTGCATTTCTGCCGATCTTATAATGCCAGTGCTCGGCTGACTGAGCTGCAAAAGGAGCTGAACCTGCCCAAGAACCGCCTAATATGTGACATGCCCACCAGGTGGAACTCAATGTTGGCCATGCTGCAGCGACTGCACACGCAGCAGAGGGCCATCAATGAGTACCTTTGCGACTACGGCACCAGGACAGGGTCAGGGGAGCTTGGTTTTTTTTCCCCACGTCAGTGGAGCATGATCAGGGATGCATGCACTGTCCTCTCACCATTTGAGGAGGCCACGAGGATGGTGAGCAGTGACAGTGCATGCATCAGTGACACTGTACCTCTTGTCCACCTGTTGGAGCGTACGCTGCGTGGGATAATGGACAGGGCACTTGAGGCAGAACAGAGGCAGGAAGAGGAGGACTTCCTTGCCTCTCAAGGCCCCCTTTATCCGGACAGTGTTCCTTCTGTCCCACCCATCACACAGGAAGAGGATGAGAGGAGGAGGAGGAGGAGAAGGAGGATTGTGTGAGCATGGAGGTGGAGCCTGGCACTCAGCATCAGCAGCAGCAGTCTTTTAGGGATGATGTACAGTCCCAACAAACCAGTGGACTTGTACGTGGCTGGGAGGAGGTGGCTGGCGATCATGTCATCCTCAGTGACCCAGAAGACTCCGGACCGAATGCCTCAGCTAACCTACGCTGCATGGCCTCCCTGATCCTGCAAAGCCTGCGGAAGGATCCTCGTGTTCTTCGGATCAAGGAGAGGGACCATTACTGGCTGGCCACTCTCCTTGATCCACGGTACAAGGGTAAGGTTGCGGACCTTATCTTGCCGTCGCAGAGGGAGCAGAGGATGAGACATCTCAGGGAGGCCTTGCAGAAAGGTCTGTGCAACGCGTTCCCAGAAACTGGGAGGTTACATACTCCTTGTCCTGGGCGACGAGTTGCTGAGGCTTCGGTCAGTAGCAGAAGGAGCGGTGGGGAAGGTGTACGTCTGACCGATGCGTTCAGACAATTTTTTAGTCCGCAGCCCCAAGGTATGATCGGTTCCAGCAACCATCGCCAGCGTCTGATATACATGGTGCAGGAATACCTTGGGGCAAGGTCAGACTTGGACACCTTTCCCACCGAAAATCCTCTGGCTTACTGGGTCCTGAGGATGGATCACTGGCCAGAGCTTGCACAGTATGCAATTGAGCTACTGGCCTGTCCTGCCTCCAGCGTTCTTTCCGAACGCACATTCAGTGCTGCTGGAGGATTTGTCACCGATCATAGGGTGCGCCTGTCCACCGACTCGGTTGATCGACTGACCTTCATCAAAATGAATCAGTCTTGGATCACCACCAGCTACCAGGCACCTGAAGCGGATATAACGGAATAATTTATAATGTCACATCCCTTCAAGACTGCCTATGCTGATGCTGAGTGACTGTCCTGTTATGTTCACTGACTATCCTCTTCCTCCTCCTCAATGATCCATGCCACCACACCAGTGCCTAAGGCACAATTTTTCAGCCCCTGTATAACAGGGGCGTGTACTTACAATTTTTTTTAAAAAAAATGCTTCGCAACACGTGTGACTGCTGTGCTCCAAGTACAGTATCTGTGAGGGGTTGCAGTGTTGTGGCACCAGTGCCTAAGGCACAATTTTTCAGCCCCTGTTGGGGCGTGTAATTACAATTTTTAGGCAATGCTTTGCAACAGGTCTCATTGCTGTGCTAAGAGTACAGTATCTGTGAGGGGTTGCAGTGTTGTGGCACCAGCACCAATGTCTAAGGCACAATTTTTCAGCCCCTGTTTAACAGGGGCGTGTAATTACAAATCTTGATCTAATAGTTCACAGCAGGGCCCATTCCTGCGCCCACCAAGAGTAACTATGAGGGCCTACAGTCTTGTGGCAACACCGTCCACCACCACCGCCAAAGGCCCAATTTTTCTGCCCTGTTCAACAGGTGCATGCAATTACAAATCTTGATCTAATAACTCACAGCAGGGCCCATTCCTGCGCCCACCAAGAGTAACTGTGAGGGCTTACAGTCTTGTGGCAACACCGTCCACCACCACCACCACCACCAAAGGCCCAATTTTTCTGCCCTGTTCAACAGGTGCATGCAATTACAAATCTTGATCTAATAACTCACAGCAGGGCCCATTCCTGCGCCCACCAAGAGTAACTGTGAGAGCTTACAGTCTTGTGGCAACACCGTCCACCACCACCACCACCACCACCACCAAAGGCCCAATTTTTCTGCCCGGTTCAACAGGTGCATGCAAGTACAAATCTTGATCTATTAACTCACAGCAGGGCCCATTCCTGTGCCCACCAGTCTTGTGGCTACACCAACATCTAATAGGGCAAATTTCTGCAGAGTATATACGGCAGGCCCCTACTTTCAAACATCCAACTTACAAACGACTCCTACTTGCAAACGGAAAGAGAAAACAGGAAGTGAGAGGAAATCTACCCCTAGGAAGGGAAATTCTATCCTGTTAGATTTAATTTGGGAAAAAGGTATCTCCTCTCTACTGATGCTTTATCACCAATCCTTGTTTCAATTCAAACCCCACTTTTCCAAAAACATTTGTCATTGGGACGGAAAGTGAGGTGACATGTTCTGAACAGATGTGCAAAGACAGCAAATGTTACAGGGGTGATAACCCCACCCTATGTTCTCCAAAAAGCTTAAAAATAGATTTTTTTGGGATGGAGCTACACTTCATAATGTACCTGTTCAGATTCTACTTAAGAACAAACCCACAGTCTGTGTCTTGTTTGCACCACCTATATACTGCTGTTCAGAGTATATAGGGTTGTAGGTATAGGGTTTTATTTTGGGTGCGGGGTCCCCCTTAATATCCATACAAGACCCAAAGGGGCTGGGGTGGGGCGGGGCGGCGGCGAGGGGGTAGCCATGCCATTTTTCTCAAGGATTTTCAGCCATATGGCGGCCAGGACAAGACATGCCATTAAAGCCGCAAGTGGTTTTAAATGGCTTCTTTTTTTCCTTTACAAATGTCATTTTGTGCAAGGACAGTTCTAAACACGGGAAACACATGCCACTTCACAGGCATACTTTAGACACCCCCCAGGTACCATATTTAAAGGAAAATTTCACTTTTTTTTTTTTTCACTTTATGCATCATTAAAATGACTGCTCCCGAAAAAACTTTAGTTTTTAAAAGTTTTTTTTGCATT
>CM053030.1:341509873-341589623 GCA_028564925.1 Lithobates sylvaticus | reverse complement strand
CCTACAAGAGGACACATATATATATATATATATATATACATACTTTTTTGCACATATATAATATATATTTGTTTTAGTACACATTCCACTGGACACTGTATTAAGAGTATTTCTTTATGTATTTTTATGCATATATTTATTTTTTAACACATTCTTGATGCAAATCATTTTTTGTGGCCACTGATATATTTCTAATACTCACTTGTTTGTTTTTGTATATTCACTATTGCTAGCGCTGTTTTCACTTGTATGGTATTCCATATTTTAGCTACTATGTGTAACAATGAATAAATCAAATTTTGTACTATAATACACCCAGTACTCTTTAATTATTTATAAACCTATGCCGCGCACACACAATTGTACTTTGTACACACGATTGTACGATTGTGTTTTTCTTCCAAAAAGTCCAGCGGACTTAGTTAGAAGTTTTGACTTAAAATTGTCCGCCAGACTCGGCAGTCCGGCAGACAATCCCGCCGTCTGTGTGCTAGCCCGCGGGACTTTTGAAATGAACGGACTTGCCGACATACGTCGTAAAGTCCGTTCCTTTTGAACGTGACTCTAGGTAGACGGGACTAGAGAAGGAAGTCAATACCGCCGACTCGATGGGCGAGATTGACACCTCGCTAGCCCCGTCACCTGATATGGATTTAAAGGGGAATCCCTACGCCGAAAGAACGGCGTGGGGTCCCCCCCAGATCCATATCAGACCCTTAAGAAAAATGATATAATGTAGGTCCCTGGCGCTACTGTGAGTAATTGGGGTCAATAAGTGATTATATAATAATGGCGGGTAGGTAATTTGCAGCAAAATGAGTAGTGTTCACAAAATACACAAATAAGCAATAGAATAGGTAAGGAATTTCGCGCAAATAGGGATAAATAACAGTAAAGTGCACCAGTGCAATGATTGCTAGCTGATTGTAACACTAATAGAGGTTAATGATCTGGAGGTAATAAATAAATACAGTCCTAAATAGGTGTAAAAATAAATACAATCCTAAATAGATGTAAAGATCAGAAACGCATATAAATATCACAAAATGGATGTAAAAATCGCATACAAATATAAAAATCGCATAGAAAAATTAGTGGATGTTGTATCGCAAGTAAATCGCATAAAAGATAAAAATCACGTGGGTAAAATCAACAATGGTGACAATTGGCTAAAATTGTGAGTGCCCAGTTCTAAAAGTAGCTACAAAGTGAATCGCATGAGTAGCATAATTAATAAGCAAATTATCAAATAAAGTATCTAAAAGTGCATAAAATGCATCAAAGTTATAATGCTATTGATAATAGTGAATAATGTGATAAAGAAGAGTGATAAATCAATGAATAGATGGTGTGATAAATAAATGAGTAAAAAAGTAAATAAATAGATGAATCAATGGTGTGATGAAAATAAATAAATAAATAGATGAATCCACTAGGGGCATAAAAACAGATAATATTGATATCAATAGTAGTCCAATATTGCTCCAGAGTGCTGTCAGATATTTCCGAGCATAAATTCTATGCGTTTGGCTATGTAGATAAAGCAATTAGGTTTCATCTATTTGTGGGGTATCCTTGACTGGTCTCTCTAGCCTCTCACCTCAGGTCTGATTAACATACGCCTTTCTGGGGTGTCCTGTATCCCCAATGTAGCAGTATCTGGAGATTTGCAGAGCCTCAAGCCTGTTGGGTATGTGCCTTTAAGGGGTATCTCCTGTCCGCACTGCTGGGGTATCCAAAGTCTGCAGAGTCTAGTGAATGCTCCGGTCAGGTCCTTCTCCCTTTAATGCCTCTGTGCTAAGTACCTACAGTGCTTAATGTCACTGGCTCAAAAATGATACAACACCAGGGGGAGGTAGAAAGGGGAACAGAGAAGCCTCCACTAGTGTAGTAAGTTTGTAAACAATTAGTTGAATTTATTGAAATAGTAAGATGTACTCGTACATTAAAGAAATTAAAACATGGCATGAAGAGTTAAAATTTTTGAACATCACCGGCGTTCTCAGCGCCTCCTCGCGTCCTGTTCACTGTTGGTTTGCCTACGGCTACTTCCTATGCATTACGACACGTCACGTGTCTTCATCTGGGGATATTCATCTGCCCAGATGAAGACACGTGACGTGTCGTAATTCAACGACGTGAATTAGGCCCTCCTCTCCCCCTCCACCGCCCGAATCCCGGGCCGCCAAAAGGGGGGGGCAGGGCCGACTTGAACAGGGTTGTTTTGTCACATCGGGTGGGAGCTCTCCCCTCCTCCCGCCCCTCCCCCACTCCCCCCCCTGGGTTCCCCCAGGCCCTCCATTTCATTCCAGCCCTGAAGCTCCGGGACTGGAATCCCGAGTTTCGCACAAAAGCCTTGTACTTCCTCGGGGTACCTCAGCCTGGCCGTGGGCCCCTCTTTTGACCCTATTAAGCATGAAGGAAAGCCCCAGTTGTATCTTATATTTTCCTTCCTAAGGATTTCCAGCAGAGGCTTTTGATGTCTTTGTCTTTCGAGGGTACGGGCCGATAGATCAGCATAAACTTGAATTTCCACGTCCTCGTACATTAAAGGAGACTTATTTCTTATTTTCGCCCAAAGATCCTCTTTTTCTTTATAATGGCTAAATCTGACGATTATGTCCCGTGCCCTCTCCGAATCGCGCCTTTCGGTTCTCCCTACTCGGTGTATCCTTTCTATGCCAGGATAGTGGTCTGAGTCCTTGCCGCTTATTGGGCCCAGGATTGCCCATAGCTTTTTTTCTAAGTCTTCCCCTCTTTGTTCCGGAACGGCGCGCAGCCTCAGATTTTGCCTCCTGTCCCTATTCTCTTGGTCCTCAATCTTATAGAGGGTATCTCTCTGGGTAAGGGAAGCGCTTTTCAATTGCGATTTTAGTCTCGATATTTCCAGATCTATAGTATCCATTCTCCCTTCCACCACTTCCACCCTAGACAACAAATGGCCCATGTCCTCACGCAGGGAATTAATTTCTAATTTGATTACATTTTCAAGGCGTAGTAGCATTGCCTCCATTTCAAGTTTGTTGGGGATGTGAGCTCCTGCCTGTTGGTCTTCCCCCCGGCTAAGATCAATCTCGGTCTCCATTGTGAGGTCCGCTCTGGAGTTATTGATTTCCCCTTCAAACCCACCCCTACTCTCCGGGGTAGCTCCAGCCTGAGTTTCCTTTCCCAATGTTTTTGGGCTTGCACCCTGTCTTAGGTAGTGTTTGATTGTGCTTGTCTCCCCTTTACTGCTTTTGGTGGTCGCTTTCTTTGTCTGTTTAGCTTGGTCTTTACTCATGTTGGCCTTCTTAGTGGGTCTTATTCTCTTCCCCAGTCTTGTTATATACCTGGGCCGCCTGGGCCCTTTTTCCTCCGCCTAAGAACTTTACATTAGGGCTGAGCTTCGCCCTTGATAATTTGTGATCTTATGGTCTCAGGATCAGTGCTAAGGCCGTCTGGGCCTCCCGAGCTGAGCCCTGCCCCCTCCTCTCACCCTTATTAGCCGCTCCTGTTCTCTGATACCCCCGGGGGTATTACCCTTCTCCGGGAGTAACCTGAAAGAACACCCACGAGACACTCCGCTGTCTTACTGTCCTCTTTATTTGTTCTGGGGGGCTTTATTGGAGGGGACTCGCCGGGTGGTCGTGTCAACGCTCTCTTTTTCCTTCCTGATGCCCCCTTCTAATAATCCTACGGTCTTTCGTGATCTTGAGGGATCTGTCCCCGGATAAGTCCACTTAAATTCCTGTCCTCTGGATATATCTCCCTCGGTTTTTTCAGGTTCACCTCCTTATTTCTAAGTTTCCTTTTCACAGCATTAGTGTTTTTATATTAGTTTGAACGGGGATGCCCCCCTACTCTCTGCTGGCCTGTGATAGACCGGCCTTGGTCCTCTCTCAGGGCCTTATCAGGACTTTTTTGGAAATATTTTTTTTTTCTTTTTCTTTTTTGTTTATTGAGCTCCCCGAGGCCTTGGGGCCCGGAGAGTCCGTCTGAGGGACCCGCTAGGGTAGGTTGTCTATTTTGAGAACGGAAGGGGAGGGCCTTTTCTGCTTACTGGGCCTTAGCACATAGTTACAGACAGAATGACTGGGGCTGATACGTTTATATTAGACCTTAATCAAATACGCCCGAAGTGAGAGGGCTGTTTCAGACATCCAAGCTATAATCTTCTATCATCTCTCGCTTTAAACCAAATCGCAGTATTGCACAAGGCCGTCTCATCAAAATTTAAACATTTCAGAAATTGGAAGAAAATAAACAGTTCACTTTTTCAATTAGTATATTGAGGTGTATCCTCACAAAGTCCCGCTGCCTCGTCCGTCATGCTGTGTATGTCGCTCTAGTCAAGCGAGGGGGGGTGTGGGGTCCGAGCATTCCTGGGGTGTTACAGCCTCTGTCGCCACCCAGAGCAATAATCACAGGATCTTGTCCCCTATATTCCCTGTTAACTGGACCTTAGCACATAGTTACAGACAAAAGTGGCTGGGGCTAATACGTTTATATTAGACCTTAATCAGATACGCCCGCAGTGAGAGGGCTATTTCAGACATCCCATCTGTAATCATCTCACGCTTTAGACCAAATCGCAGTATTGCACAAGGCCGTCTCTTCGAAATTTAAACATTTCAGAAATTGGTAGGAAAATAAACAGTTCACTTTTTCAAATAATATATTGTGGTGTATCCTCCCAAAGACCCGCTGCCTCGTCCGTCATGCTATATGTGTCGCTCTCGTCGAGCGAGGGGGGGTGTGGGGTCCTTGCATTCCTGGGGTGTTACAGCTTCTGTCGCCACCCAAAGGAATAATAACAGGGTCTTGTCCCCTAAATTCCCTGTTTATTAATCGCTGCGCCCGTGCCCCTGCCTATTCCCGTCTGGGCACCTCCGGGCTACTTATACGTGGCGTTCAACAGACACTATGAGGTATTTCCCCTTGGAAAGGGTGGCCTAAACACCATGATGGGTTTCTTAGCACTCCACAAGAAAAAAAAGAGGAATAAAGACGACCACCAGCAACAGAAGAGCAGGCGGGAAATACAAAAAAAAAAAAAAAAAAAAAAAAAAAAAGAAAATGTCCTAGTGCATTTTTCGGTCTTGGCCGCATAAGAGAAAAAAAATACAAAAAAAAAGAAAAAAAAAATTGTCCTAGCACATTATACGGTCTTGTAGGTACATTCTGCACAACAAGTCAGCGATTGGGTTGATCTTACCTCCAGGTGGTGCGGGCTTCAGGGAGGGTGTGATGCATACTCACAGTCGGTGTTTTCTTTGATGCGCTGACAGCGTTTGTTTGTGTCTGCCTGTGGGTCCGTCGCGCAGAGTTTGCGGAGGATGGTTGGTAGGGGGGAGGTGGGGAAGGAGAGCCGTTGCTACGCATCCCGGTTAGTGCCGCTGATTTTGCCGGTTATCTTGCTTTTCCCTTTGCGGTGGAGCGCACACATCCTGCGCTGCTTTTCCCGGGAGGACAAGATGATAAGCGGGCGTCCGCTGCATCTCACCCACGGAGCGATCCCGCGTCCTCCCTGGCTGCACGCCTGTTCTCCTCAGCCCTCAGGCTCAAACTCCTCCCTCCGTGCGGACGCTACGTCGGCACGTCCATCCCCCAGCCAATCAGCTTCTGGCTTGTCAGTTCTTATTGCTAAAGAAGGGGGAAAACGCTGCGCTTACCAAAAAGTGCAATAATAATAAACAATCAAGATATAATATAAATATGATAGAAATATATGTGTGAAAGCAGCCAACACCCTAACAAACAAAGTTAAATAAACATGAAAAATACAATGTGTAGCACTAACAAAATAAACAGTGAATGGTGTAAACCAATAAAAAGAATTTTTGAACCAATAAGGTATAATACACACAAAGTCCCAAATGTGATACACAAATAACTGTATGATCGTGATAAAGTCTTTTTGAAAAAACTTCTCATGTGAAGTGATGAAGCATCTCTGGCATCACAGGGTATGATGTATATATGAAGGTAAATGAAAACCATCCAAGATTATGAAATGGGTACGCTTACCAGCAGTGTTGGACCCACCTACTGTACAGCAGTGGGTCAATTGCACTTATGATAATCCCTGTAGGTGGCACTTGGAAAGCCGGCGTGGATTCTTGTCTCGAATAACGCACCTCCAAAACGAAGATGAACTGCCGAGATGATATTCCGAATCCTCCGCGGTGTGCAATCCAGATAGTCCACAATGACATGCGGTACTCAAACACCAGAAAATGATGCCACAGTTGAAGACCACTAGGTCAAAACGCGTTGGGTTTTAGCTCATTTGAGACTCCCACATTGCTTTTATCTTACCTTATTTTATATCATATATTTTTTTATATTTTATATGCACTGTAATTTTATGGGATTTTTCCCTTCTGTGCTATTTTTATGCCCCACATCCAATAAACATATTGGCGGATTTACACTATTAGAGTCTTTTCTCCTTTCCCTTTTTCTGGTGTTTGAGTACCACATGTCATTGTGGACTATCTGGATTGCACACCGCGAAGGATTTGGAATATCATCTCGGCAGTTCATCTTCTTCTTTTTGGAGGTGCGTTATTCGAGACAAGGATCCACGCCGGCTTTCCAAGTGCCACTTACAGGGATTATCATAAGCGCAATTGACCCACTGCTGTACGGTAGGTGGGTCCAACACTGCTGGTAAGCGTACCCATTTCATACTCTTGCATGGTTTTCATATATACATCATACCCTGTGATGCCAGAGATGCTGTACTGTACCTTTATTTTCTGAAAATTAAGGCAATTCCTTGAGGACCCCCCCAAGTCTCCATATCTAGTGTCCCCATTAGAAGATTTCCCTTTATTACTTTTCTGGGGACAACCCAATCTTTTACTTTCAATAAGAATGGTAAACATGACTTAGAGAAAGGGGGAAATCACCTTAACGGGGGTACAGACAGCAATAAGAACTGTATGATCGTGATAAAGTCTTTTTGAAAAAACTTCTCATGTGAAGTGATGAAGCATCTCTGGCATCACAGGGTATGATGTATATATGAAAACCATGCAAGAGTATGAAATGGGTACGCTTACCAGCAGTGTTGGACCCACCTACCGTACAGCAGTGGGTCAATTGCGCTTATGATAATCCCTGTAAGTGGCACTTGGAAAGCCGGCGTGGATCCTTGTCTCGAATAACGCACCTCCAAAAAGAAGAAGATGAACTGCCGAGATGATATTCCAAATCCTTCGCGGTGTGCAATCCAGATAGTCCACAATGACATGTGGTACTCAAACACCAGAAAAAGGGAAAGGAGAAAAGACTCTAATAGTGTAAATCCGCCAATATGTTTATTGGATGTGGGGCATAAAAATAGCACAGAAGGGAAAAATCCCATAAAATTACAGTGCATATAAAATATAAAAAATATATGATATAAAATAAGGTAAGATAAAAGCAATGTGGGAGTCTCAAATGAGCTAAAACCCAACGCGTTTTGACCGAGTGGTCTTCAACTGGGGCATCATTTTCTGGTGTTTGAGTACCGCATGTCATTGTGGACTATCTGGATTGCACACCGCGGAGGATTCGGAATATCATCTCAGCAGTTCATCTTCGTTTTGGAGGTGCGTTATTCGAGACAAGAATCCACGCCGGCTTTCCAAGTGCCACCTACAGGGATTATCATAAGTGCAATTGACCCACTGCTGTACAGTAGGTGGGTCCAACACTGCTGGTAAGCGTACCCATTTCATAATCTTGGATGGTTTTCATTTACCTTCATATATACATCATACCCTGTGATGCCAGAGATGCTTCATCACTTCACATGAGAAGTTTTTTCAAAAAGACTTTATCACGATCATACAGTTATTTGTGTATCTTGATTGTTTATTATTATTGCACTTTTTGGTAAGCGCAGCGTTTTCCCCCTTCTTTAGCAATAAGAACTGACAAGCCAGAAGCTGATTGGCTGGGGGATGGACGTGCCGACGTAGCGTCCGCACGGAGGGAGGAGTTTGAGCCTGAGGGCTGAGGAGAACAGGCGTGCAGCCAGGGAGGACGCGGGATCGCTCCGTGGGTGAGATGCAGCGGACGCCCGCCTATCATCTTGTCCTCCCGGGAAAAGCAGCGCAGGATGTGTGCGCTCCACCGCAAAGGGAAAAGCAAGATAACCGGCAAAATCAGCGGCACTAACCGGGACGCGTAGCAACGGCTCTCCTTCCCCACCCCCCCCTACCAACCATCCTCCGCAAACTCTGCGTGACGGACCCACAGGCAGACACAAACAAACGCTGTCAGCGCATCAAAGAAAACACCGACTGTGAGTATGCATCACACCCTCCCTGAAGCCCGCACCACCTGGAGGTAAGATCAACCCAATCGCTGACTTGTTGTGCAGAATGTACCTACAAGACCGTATAATGTGCTAGGACAATTTTTTTTAAATTTTTTTTTGTATTTTTTTTCTCTTATGCGGCCAAGACCGAAAAATGCACTAGGACATTTTCCTTTTTTTTTTTTTTTTTTTTTGCATTTTCCGCCTGCTCTTCTGTTGCTGGTGGTCGTCTTTATTCCTCTTTTTTTTCTTGTGGAGTGCTAAGAAACCCATCATGGTGTTTAGGCCACCCTTTCCAAGGGGAAATACCCCATAGTGTCTGTTGAACGCCACGTATAAGTAGCCCGGAGGTGCCCAGACGGGAATAGGCAGGGGCACGGGCGCAGCGATTAATAAACAGGGGATTTAGGGGACAAGACCCTGTTATTATTCCTTTGGGTGGCGACAGAAGCTGCAACACCCCAGGAATGCAAGGACCCCACACCCCCCCTCGCTCGACTAGAGCGACACATATAGCATGAAGGACGAGGCAGCGGGTCTTTGGGAGGATACACCACAATATATTATTTGAAAAAATGAACTGTTTATTTTCCTACCAATTTCTGCAATGTTTAAATTTCGATGAGACGGCCTTGTGCAATACTGTGATTTGGTTTAAAGCGTGAGATGATAGAAGATTACAGCTGGGATGTCTGAAATAGCCCTCTCACTGCGGGCGTATCTGATTAAGGTCTAATATAAACGTATTAGCCCCAGCCACTTTTGTCTGTAACTATGTGCTAAGGTCCAGTTAACAGGGAATATAGGGGACAAGATCCTGTGATTATTGCTCTGGGTGGCGACAGAGGCTGTAACACCCCAGGAATGCTCGGACCCCACACCCCCCCTCGCTTGACTAGAGTGACATACACAGCATGACGGACGAGGCAGCGGGACTTTGTGAGGATACACCACAATATACTAATTGAAAAAGTGAACTGTTTATTTTCTTCCAATTTCTGAAATGTTTAAATTTTGATGAGACGGCCTTGTGCAATACTGCGATTTGGTTTAAAGCGAGAGATGATAGAAGATTATAGCTTGGATGTCTGAAACAGCCCTCTCACTTCGGGCGTATTTGATTAAGGTCTAATATAAACGTATCAGCCCCAGTCATTCTGTCTGTATCTATGTGCTAAGGCCCAGTAAGCAGAAAAGGCCCTCCCCTTCCGTTCTCAAAATAGACAACCTACCCTAGCGGGTCCCTCAGACGGACTCTCCGGGCCCCAAGGCCTCGGGGAGCTCAATAAACAAAAAAAAAAAAAAAATATTTCCAAAAAAGTCCTGATAAGGCCCTGAGAGAGGACCAAGGCCGGTCTATCACAGGCCAGCAGAGAGTAGAGGGGCATCCCCGTTCAAACTAATATAAAAGCACTAATGCTGTGAAAAGGAAACTTAGAAATAAGGAGGTGAACCTGAAAAAACCGAGGGAGATATATCCAGAGGACAGGAATTTAAGTGGACTTATCCGGGGATAGATCCCTCAAGGTCACGAAAGACCGTAGGATTATTAGAAGGGGGCATCAGGAAGGAAAAAGAGAGCGTTGACACGACCACCCGGCGAGTCCCCTCCAATAAAGCCCCCCAGAACAAATAAAGAGGACAGTAAGACAGCGGAGTGTCTCGTGGGTGTTCTTTCAGGTTACTCCCGGAGAAGGGTAATACCCCCGGGGGTATCAGAGAACAGGAGCGGCTAATAAGGGTGAGAGGAGGGGGCAGGGCTCAGCTCGGGAGGCCCAGACGGCCTTAGCACTGATCCTGAGACAACAAGATCACAAATTATTAAGGGCTAAGCTCAGCCCTAATGTAAAGTTCTTAGGCGGAGGAAAAAGGGCCCAGGCGGCCCAGGTATAGAACAAGACTGGGGAAGAGAATAAGACCCACTAAGAAGGCCAACATGAGTAAAGACCAAGCTAAACAGACAAAGAAAGCGTCCACCAAAAGCAGTAAAGGGGAGACAAGCACAATCAAACACTACCTAAGACAGGGTGCAAGCCCAAAAACATTGGGAAAGGAAACTCAGGCTGGAGCTACCCCGGAGAGTAGGGGTGGGGTTGAAGGGGAAATCAATAACTCCAGAGCGGACCTCACAATGGAGACCGAGATTGATCTTAGCCGGGGGGAAGACCAACAGGCAGGAGCTCACATCCCCAACAAACTTGAAATGGAGGCAATGCTACTACGCCTTGAAAATGTAATCAAATTAGAAATTAATTCCCTGCGTGAGGACATGGGCCATTTGTTGTCTAGGGTGGAAGTGGTGGAAGGGAGAATGGATACTATAGATCTGGAAATATCGAGACTAAAATCGCAATTGAAAAGCGCTTCCCTTACCCAGAGAGATACCCTCTATAAGATTGAGGACCAAGAGAATAGGGACAGGAGGCAAAATCTGAGGCTGCGCGCCGTTCCGGAACAAAGAGGGGAAGACTTAGAAAAAAAGCTATGGGCAATCCTGGGCCCAATAAGCGGCAAGGACTCAGACCACTATCCTGGCATAGAAAGGATACACCGAGTAGGGAGAACCGAAAGGCGCGATTCGGAGAGGGCACGGGACATAATCGTCAGATTTAGCCATTATAAAGAAAAAGAGGATCTTTGGGCGAAAATAAGAAATAAGTCTCCTTTAATGTACGAGGACGTGGAAATTCAAGTTTATGCTGATCTATCGGCCCGTACCCTCGAAAGACGAAGACATCAAAAACCTCTGCTGGAAATCCTCAGGAAGGAAAATATAAGATACAACTGGGGCTTTCCTTCATGCTTAATAGGGTCAAAAGAGGGGTCCACGGCCAGGCTGAGGTACCCCGAGGAAGTACAAGGCTTTTGTGCGAAACTCGGGATTCCAGTCCCGGAGCTTCAGGGCTGGAATGAAATGGAGGGGGGGGGGGCCCCCGGGGGGGGGGGGGGGGGGGGGGCGGGAGGAGGGGAGAGCTCCCACCCGATGTGACAAAACAACCCTGTTCAAGTCGGCCATGCCCCCCCCCTTTTGGCGGCCCGGGATTCGGGTGGTGGAGGGGGAGAGGAGGGCCTAACAAACTCCACCTCACCAGGAATCTGGAGTCTGAGGGAAGCCACAAAGGATGGCCCCCAAGGACTTAGAGACCCTAGTTGGGGTAGGAGAGGGGGGGTGGGTGGGGGGGGGAGAGAGAGGGGGGGGGGAGGAGGAGGAGGAGGGGGGGGGAGGGGAGGGGAGAGAGGAAGGGAGGGGGGTACAGGGTAGTAAGGGGGAGGGGGTCCCCATCCGCTGCTAGGTTGTCATCAATATTAAAACCTCGGAAAAAAAAAAAAAAAAAAGGGAAAACCCAAAAAATAAATGAAGGATACCGTAATTAAATTTATATCCTATAATGTTAAAGGCCTAAACTCTCCCGGCAAGCGCCTCAAGGTACTAGAGGAAGTAGAGAGATATAGGGCGGGAATAGTGTTCTTGCAGGAGACCCACCTGGCACACACTTCTAATATTAGACTGTTTTCTCCGGCTTTCCCAAATTGGTTCTATGGAGATACTTTCTCAAGCAGGGCAAGAGGAGTGGCCATCGGGATAGCGAGGGATATAGACTTCATGATGGAGGAGAGAATGACGGACCCCGAGGGGAGATTCCTGTTCCTTAGGGGATCTCTCCTGGGGGTAGAACTAACACTGGCCAATGTGTATGCCCCCAACATTAAAGCTATTCCATTCCTTGAAGCAGTTCTGCGTAAACTTAGGGACTTTAAAAAAGGGTTCCTGATCCTGATGGGGGATCTTAATTTCGTAATGGACCCTGCCTTGGATAGTACGTCTGGCGCGACGGGGAGGGGAAACGTTCAGCTAAAACGGATAAAAAAAAAACTATCGGAGGATCAACTGCTGGATGTTTGGAGGATCCAGCATCCGCAGACAAGAGACTATTCGTTCTTCTCCCCCGTCCACCAGACGTATTCCCGCCTGGATCACATCCTAATAGAACATGGCATACTTGAAAGGATCAATGAGTCAGACATAGGAATAGCATCCCTCTCGGATCACGCTCCGGTCTCCATGAGGCTAAGGTTCCCTGAATATAAACAATCCTCTAGTGGGTGGAAACTCAACCCAGAATTATTACACGACAAAGAAATCAGGGACCATATTAGAAAGGAACTGGAATGTTTTTTTCAATTTAACGATAATGGGGAGGTCTCAGAGGCCCAACTATGGGACGCCCATAAAGCGTTCGTAAGGGGGCTCCTGATAGAAAAAGCCTCATGGAAAAAAAAGGAGAGGATGAGAAAAACACAGGCACTGACGGCCGAGATTAAAACTCTCGAGCAAAAGCATAACTCCGGGGGGGCACTCACTCAGGGCATATATACAGAGCTCACGGATAAGAGAGAAGAATTAAAAGACTTAGCCGAGCAGGAAGTCAGACAGAAGTTTAATAAGATGGCCAGGGAACAGTATGTATGGGGTAACAAGCCGGGGAAATACTTAGCAAGAAAACTACAAAAAAAGAAAACCAGAAATTTTATCGAAAAAATCCAAACAAGAAATGGGGAGATGAAGTTTATCCCTAGAGAAATAGCTTCTACATTTAGAGAATACTATAAAGAACTTTATGAGGTGAAAACCAAGGGAAGAAACGACAGTGATGAAAAGAGCTGGAAAATAAGCGAGTTCCTAGGGAGGGCAGAGTTAACGGTACTAAGCGGGGAAGAGAGAGAGGAGCTTGAGAGACCAATAACCGAGGAGGAGATCCTAGCAGCCATCAATAATTTACCAACAGGGAAGAGTCCGGGCCCGGATGGATTCACGGCCTTATATTATAAAACGTTTAAGGATATCCTCATACCGAGAATGCAGCGATACATGAACGGTCTGGGGTTAGACTTCGATATGAGTGAGGAGGCCTTAAAAGCCACGATTACTCTCTTGAGGAAGGATGGGAAGGATGGATCGGTGTGCTCAAATTATAGACCCATTTCTTTATTGAATTGCGACACAAAACTATACGCCAAGATTTTGGCGGATCGAATAAAGGGGCTTTTGGGCACACTGATCCAACCGGACCAGGTGGGATTTGTCCCGGGTAGAGAGGGGAGGGACAATGGGATCAGGACACTGCTGGCTATACAGAAGATGAGAGAGTCGAGAACCCCCAGTCTACTTCTCTCAATTGATGCTGAAAAAGCATTTGACAGGGTAGACTGGGGGTTCATGTTTAAAACTCTGCAGAGGATGGGTTTCGGCCCAAGGATTATTCAAAAAATGAAAGCCCTGTATACCCACCCGAAAGCAAACATCAAGGTCAATGGAACGGTATCCGCCGAAATTCGAAACTTTGTATCTTTGGATGCACTATTGCTGGACTTCCTGTGATATTGGCTCCGGCTGTCTGGTGAGTGGAAGACGTGACAAACACGAAACGTACGTCGGTAGGCGGTACCTGATCACTATGAGGTGCGCCTCTCTTTATATTCCCACATATGTTTCCAATCCATTCCATCTGAGCTGGTCTGATAGAGGGAAGAGAGCCCTTGAGTGAGGGTGTGTCACTCAGTGTACAGGCACAATCCTGTGAAAGCGCATTTGATTGCTTCTAAACAAAGTAATCAACTCCATTTGGTAAGAGGCCATTTAATACTGCTGGTTCTCACATTGGGTGGATCGAGAATTTGTCTGGTGATGGTGCACAAGCTATATCTACAGGAGTGATTGTGGCGTTTTGCAGCAAGGACTACTATATGAACTTTGCGTTATATCAATTAACACTGTCTAATTTATATTAATATTTTTCACGTTTTTTGGATGCACTCAAGATATTGGGATTATTTGCCAATTTTGTTGGCTTGCACTTTTTATATACTACATGAACTTTGCGTTATATCAATTAACACTGTCTAATTTATATTAATATTTTTCACCTTTTTGAATTATCCTAAGCGCGGAGCTAGACAAGCCAATGTGAGTGGCTGTCTACAATTCTTCAGGGCTGCCCATTGTCCCCCCTCCTCTTCATTTTATCCCTGGAACCGCTGTTAGCCACAATTCGCGGAAATCCAGAGGTAGAGGGTTGCAAAGTCGGCAGCAAAGAGCACAAACTCGCGGCCTTCGCTGACGATGTCCTCTTTTATATAAGCTCACCCCAGAAGTCAGTCCCTATCCTCCTCAAAACATTAAAAGAATACGGGGAATTAACAAATTTCAGAATCAATACCACAAAAACGTTTATCCTTAACATTAATCTTAGCAAAATAGAGAAACAGAATTTTCAGAAAACAGTCAGTTTTGTTTGGAAGAAACGGATAAAATATTTGGGAATAGAGTTGGCCAACAACCCGAGGAAAATTTATAAAATAAACTATATCCCGCTTCTAGAGGACATAAAAAAAAAATGTCAAGAGTATAAGGGAAAAATCCTGTCCTGGACAGGTAGGATCAACACGGTAAAAATGATGATCTTACCAGTCATCACATACAAATTCCAGATGCTACCCCTCCCTCTCCCAAAGGATTACCTTGGAAAGTTAAGAGCCATTATAATGAATTTTATATGGAACTACAAAAAACATAGAATCTCTCTCCAAGTATTAAAACAAGATAAAAACCAGGGTGGTCTGGCGGTCCCAGACATAGAAAGTTACTACCATGCTATAGCACTGTTGAGAATTGCAGAATGGGGTAAAATAGGTAACACTAAAAGATGGGTTCGTTTGGAAGAAGCACTGAGTGAAGTCAATTTGGGAAAGATTGTGTGGAATCCCCCGAAATTTCGGCCACTGGGTGAGAAAACACATATAATCACAATCACCACCTTGAAAATTTGGGATAAGATTTATAAAACATTTAACAAGTCATACAATTCTCCACTAATAGCACTTAAAAATAATCCGATTTTCCCGCCAGGGATAAAGGAAATAGGGGGTGAATGGATCAGAAATGATAGCACTAGTTTGGGGGAAGTTATTTCCAAGGGGAAAGTTATGGCACTGCACGAGTTACAGATAAATAAGGCGCTCTCCATAGATGGTTGGCGGTATCGTCAGCTAACCCACTTTGTGGGTTCTCTCCCGGGCCCATTAAGGGAGGCAGAGGACCTAACAAAATTTGAGAAAATCTTCACGGCAGAATGTTCTAAAAAAAGAATTTCCAGAATCTATAAATTACTATTAGAAAAAGATAGAGCTGAGGTGCCGCCATACCTTATCAAATGGGAGAGCGAACTAGGAACACAATTAGAAGTAGGCACAAGTAAGAGAATTTTAAAATTAGCGCACGGGTCGGCCGTAGATGCGAAAACGGCGGAAACTAATTTTAAGTGCATGGCCAGGTGGTACAGAACCCCTGACAGGGTCAGCAATTTTCAGGTGGACATTTCTGCAAACTGTTGGAGGGGGTGCGATCAAAGGGGTACAATGGGTCACCTATGGTAGAAGTGTCATAAAATCAAAAAATACTGGGAGACTATCCTAAAATTGATAAAAGAAATTACGACGATCGAGGTTAAAAACGACCCTTGGGTTGTACTGATGCATGCTACACCGATGGAAATTAGGCAATATAAAGACTCATTGATCCCTCATTTGCTCAATGCGGCTAAAAAGGTAATCCCAAAGAGGTGGAGGGACAGGGAAAGCCCCCCCCTATGGGAATGGGTAGATGCGGTCAAATCGACATATATGATGGAATGTGTGCTAAACATTAGGGAAGCGGACAGAGAGGCCACGAGGGCCAGATGGGAGAGCTGGAGAAAATGTAAGAGGTCGTGGAGCATCAGGGAGGCCCTGCGAGCTCAGCCTTGACAATAGATGAACCTCGGGGGAAAGAAGCTCGAGTTAGACCCAGTCGCGGAAAAGCAGACCCCATGGGCACGTAAAGACATGGGCGAGAAAGGGTTAACAAACAAAAAAAAAAAAAGAGAGAGAGGTAGCGCCACAGCAGCGGATGGGGAGGGGGGGGTAGGGTGGGCAGGGAAAATAACAAAGCTCTACAGGGGGACGAGCCGGAACTGGAACGGAAGGGGGCCCAGGAGTAAAGAGCTGGAAGGGCAGATGAGGCCCTGCTGGACCCCTGAGTTCTGTTTGTGTGTGTAGTTCTGTAAACCTTATCTATGTTAGATCTTGAATCCCCCCCAACTCAAGGGAGAGGGAAGGGGGGGGGGAGGGAGAAGAGGGGGAAAAAAAAAAAAAAAATCAATCCACAAATGATGCTAAGACAATAAGAGGGGAGGGAGAGGCGGGCACAGCTGACACTCCCCCACGAATGTTCTTTCTGAAGTGGAAAAAAATAAATAAATAAATAAAGTTGTGAGGAGGCTGTACAATCATTTTGGGGTACAACGATCCAAGGAGCAACTGAGGAAACGCTGGTCAGACCTGAAACTGAGGGAGGCCGATCAGTACAGAAAGATCAAGCGAGTTCTTCAAAAAAGTAAGTAGTTGTGTTTTGTGTTTGATTTCTTGCTTGCATACTGCTCCATGTATTTTTACAAAGTTGTACATTCCAAATGGCCACTTTCAGGTTCGTCTGTGCATTCGATCGTACTCAACCTCGATCTTTCTGCCACTGTCATGTGTGTGTGTGTGTGTGTGTGTGTGTGTGTCCATTCGATCGTACTCAACCTCGATCGTTCGGCCACTTATAATACGATGTTTGTTGTTTTTTGGGGGAAAGGAAGTTTGTTCTCTCTAGAAATGTCATCAAGACTGTCCAGCCAATTTATTCAATGTAAAGGAGACGTCACCCAGTAACTGTTTACCCATCTGGACTAGAGCACTAGTGCTGGGACACCCAAACCCCCTTTTTATTAGGCTTTTCCACACATGTGCTCCAGTGGATACTAGAGGGGGGTCTCCATCACCCAAACGTCGACCAAAAAGCTATAAGTTTAGGACCTTTACAAAGTGACTACATTCATGTTGGTGTCATTTGTAACTGGACACCCAAAAATATTGTCCCTCACTTTCAAGCAATGTTTGTCATTTCCTATTTCTGCCCTCAATAGATTGTGTTGCTAAATCTTCCTTTTGTACATTCTCATAGGTGAGCGAAAACTTGGGACGTCTGAGGAAACCCCAAAACCAACACCTCCCAAAAAAGGGGAAAGAGCAGAAGCAGAGGAGGAGGAGGAGGAGGAGGAAGGAGAGATCATAGAAATTGGAGAACTTGTCACCACAACAGGTGACTGTGGGAGAACACAGCTACTGGTAAGCTAATCAATGTATGGCTGCCTCATTTCCAAGACCCTATTTTTTTTTGCTTTTGGTTTTTAGGTGACGTGGATGTTGTGGAAGAAAAATCGCACTTTACCACAGAGAGTGCCCACGTACTCATCGGGGAGATAATGGTCTGCAATAGAGATCTAGATTACATAAAGCAAAACATCAATGATGTTCAACAAAAATTTAAGAACATCATTGATGTTTTAGGAAAAATCTAAAAACGCACCAAGTAATTACCACACATTTGTGGCTGCTTCTGAACACATTTGCAAGTTAAGAACTGTGTTAAATTTGGAACATGCACACATTGTGTCCACATGTGCTAGCTCCCATCATGGTGGATGAATGACAACTTTTTTTGGGGGTGCAACCACTTTACGAACTACTAAAGTGGTTGTGGTGAAGGGGTTGCACCCCCAAAAAACGTCCATTCATCCCCATGATGGAAAATGGCACTTTTGAAGATTCGAGGCATGTGTTTTACCATATAATGACCATTTTCAGACCAAAATTGTGTGCATGTTCTAAATTTCCACTTTCCAGGGGTGACCCCCCATGTGATGAAGGCAAGATCAAACACACTTTGAACATATAGTCATGTCTGATCTTGTCTTCACTTTAGAAAGTTGAACTTTCCTAGTTCCTAGGTTCTGTTTTGCTCCATGCCTGGTTTTACCAAATGCGGAATGTTTGTAAACAATGTTGTAAATAACCAAGATGTTGTCAGTTTGGGCAAGAAGTTTGTAAACGCACTTGTGAATGTTTTGCAAGTAAACTTTTTTACTTTTCAAAATGTGTGGCTTCCTTATTTAAAAAACAAAATGCATTATGTATGTCAAATGTAAAGGATTTGGGGGCAATGGGTGTTATTTACTAAAGGCAAGTCCAGTTTGCACTGCAAGTTTCTTTTCCAGGGCACTTTTTCACTGCACTTGTAGAGCATAGTGGATTTGACTTATGTAAATGACACCCACAGTGCTTTGTACGAAAACACGGAGCACAACATTTTTGTGAATACACACATGTCTGACCTGGTGATGAAAAGGAGTATTTTGGGTGTCAGTTATGCAGTACAAACCTTCTCTAGACCAAAGATTAGGTATCAAACACACAACATGAGAATAATCTTTTTGGGAAGAACAGACTGTTACCTCCTTTTGCCCAGAAAGTGCATTCCCACTGTCGAAGGCAAAGGGAAAAAAATTCAAGGTCAAATAAGCTATAATACGGAAATGACAAGAAATCATAGGTTGTTTGAAAAAAAATATTTAATTAAAAATGCCTCTCACAGATCGTCAGGCAGAGCAATGGCCCCCCTACCCACAAAGTAGTCCATATATTGCTCGCAGACCGCGCGGGCATTTAGAGGGGGCAAGCCTGGACGTGCCACTTGAAGGGCTGTGAGGTCAGCATTTGGAGGGCCCTCCACATCTGGGCCAACGTGCACCACATAGTTCCTGTTATGTCTTTTGAGGAAGTTGTGCAATATGCAACAGGCAAGAACTATGTGGTTCAGTTTGTATTCCGCCAAGTTAATAGCCGTCAAGAACAGGCGGAAGCGGCTGGCCAGGATGCCAAAAGTGTTCTCCACAACTCTTCGGGCTCTGGACAGCCTGTAGTTGAAGACCCTCTGGTCTGGGGTGAGGGTCCTCATCGGGAAGGGCCTCATCAGATGGGGAGTCAACGCAAACGCTTCATCTGCGACAAAGACGAAGGGGAGTCCCTCAGCATTCTCCTCTGGAGGTGGCAAGCACAGACTGCCACTTTGGAGACGCCAGTAGAACTCCGTGTGCGCAATGGCACCACCATCCGAGATCCGGCCGTTCATCCCCACGTCCACATACATAAACTCGTATGTCGCCGACACCACCGCCAACATCACTACACTATTAAACCCCTTATAATTATAATAGTAGGACCCCGAGTTGGGCGGTGGGACGATGCGGACGTGTTTCCCATCAATTGCCCCTCCGCAGTTAGGAAAGTCCCAACGGCTGGCAAAGTGGGAGGCCACAGTCTGCCATTCCTGTGGCGTGGAAGGGAACTGTGGAGTGAAACAAGAAATAAAAATTAGTCACTTTGCACATAAACATTGCAAGCAGATTAGACAATCAACATCTTGGAACAAGAGCATTCTTAAAAATTTGAGGCTGGAAAGTATTTGCACAGAAAAGTAGAGGCTCCCCTTCACAGATTAATCACCCCCCATCAATCCCCCCACTTCTGATGGGCCATTGCCAATAACTAGGGTTTTGGGGGGGGGGGGGGGGGTTGGACAGGTAACCCTCTGCACTTCATTGATTGCCAAATGGCTCAATAATGTGTGCTAGTTTGGCCAGACCCTCCTTACTTAACACTATTGGCAGCCCCCAGGAAAGCTAAAATAACATTTCAACCCCCCCCCCCCCCCCAAAAAAAAAAAAAGGAAAGCACATTGTGACATTCTGAAATTACCAAGCAAGCTAATAGGAGGGAAAGAACACAAAAAAAAGAGGAAATGGAAAGTATGGAGCCAGCCCCTTGCACTACATGCTTTGCTGAATTCATCCCTAAAGATGCCCACTATAAAGAGGTAGGTATATAGTGTGTATTGACCTTGGGAAAGCCAGCAGATAGAGGATTGGTACCATCTGACAGAGCAGTTGGGGGAGGGGGTTCCTAATGAGTTTGCCCCCCCCCCCCCCACAAAAAACACAAAAAAAAGGGGGGTCTACATGAAGTAAACCACACAGCAAACATTTGTGCATATTTTAGGGGGTGTTTGGGGGCAAACAATACTATGCAGCAGACAAAAGACATTGCTTAAGTGACTAGGCCATAGGTGTCTATTGGGGCAGAAGAGCATGCTGGGGAGGTAAGTGAAGGGAAAAATGCATGAAGGAGAAAAGGGGCACAGTATATTAGAACATATTGCAATCATGGTAATTAGGGAAGGAGGTCAAAAATAGAAAACATTAGCAAACAGAGCATACATAGAATGGAATAGTAAAGTAGAAATGTTACCTTAATATAGTCCTCCTGCAGGACCTCGATGATGGCAGAACAGGTCTCTGGAATAATGATTCCCAGGGCCTGGGGAGAGATACCTGAAGAGAACTTCAAATCCTGAAGACTTCTCCCTGTCGCCAAGTACCTCAACGTGGCAACAAGCCTCTGCTCCGGAGTAATGGCTTGTCTCATGCAGGTATCCTGCCGGCCGATAAAAGGGGTCAGCAAAGCCAAAAGACGGTGAAAATCGGGGTCCGTCATCCGGAGAAAGTTCCTGAAATCATCAGGATTATTCTCCCGGATCTCACGAAGCAAAGGCATGTGCGAGAACTGATCACGCTGAAGCAACCAATTCTTGGTCCACATACTCCTCGCCACTGTTCATGGACGGGTCTTGGGTCAAAGCTAAAAGCCCGACACCAATTCCGCGTACAGCATGAACTCGGCGACGAGTACGCACGGGAAACATCGCTCACAAGCTCACAAACGGTCGGCTGGTCAGAACGGACAAACAGAAAGCACCGATAAACAGCAAGGCCTGAAAGAACGAAATGAATACCAGAAACGAGCAGACAATAAGCAGTGAAAATCAAAGCGTCCTATATCAAGATATATGCCGCAATGACCAACAAATGCGAACTGACTACACGCACTAATAAACAGATACGCACGACAAGCACAAACTGAAGAGCAGTAACGATCTGAGTCAGAAAACTGAGAAGCGCGAATCGTAAGTCCCCAAACTTCAACTAACTCGCAATAAACACGGGATCAGCAGAAGGAGCCCAACGGGTGCCTGACGTGGTGCTGAACTTCCCTTTTCTAGTCTCGTGGAAGACGACTTACGTCACGACGTTCTTGCTATTCCGACAACGTTGTCCGACCGTGTGTACGCAACACCAACATCGGACAAAGTACGACGGACAGGATCCGACCGACCTGGTCCTCAGATAATCCGCGCGTGTGTATGGGGCTTAAGAGGTCTCAGTGCAGATTAGGCAGTGTCAACTAAGCAGACCAAATAACTTGATTTCAGAATACGGATAAGTGTGATGTCAACAGTTACTTGAGACTTCAGGAATAATCAAACTAAATCACTCTTAAGTACAATTGTACTATACTATACCTGCTATTTGCCAATCACTATGAGTCTCACAAGTCCCAGTATATCTATATGATATTCAAGAAATGCTCTTTGAACTTAGCTATGGCACAAAAAAAATTGACCACTGACCACATATGATGACTGCCACATATTAGGACCGTAGAGAGGACTGTGTGTCACATGTACAAAGAAAATAGTTGCATTACTGTTACTATTGTCATAGTTGGTAATAGCTAAAATGACGTAAATTTAAATAAACAATTATCCTCTATTGAACGAGAAAAAAAAAAAAAGAAATTGGCCCAAACACAAAATGCTATAGGAAAGCTTTAATATTCTATATCAGCATTTTTAACTGTTTTAAATGTTCTCCATATAATATTCCCCATACTCCCCTCTTTTGTTCTTCCACCATAGCAAAACCAAACTCCAGAATCATTCAAAAATAAAGGTGATATAGGAAAGAAAGGAAAATAGTTAACAATATTAACAATATATATATATATATATTTTTTTTTTTAAGTACAGATTTAATGCTGCCTCAACATGAGATTTGTGATACACCTTTCTCTTTAAATTTTTAAAGAGCATTGAGTCTTTATTTACTTAAAAAAAAAACAAAAAAAACTCAAACTGCTTCAAAACATTGTAGCTATACACAAGGCAACCTCCTTTCACTGTAGTGATTAACATATTACGGTAACTGATCCTTTTTTAGGGCAAATTTGCAAGTCAGGCAGGCAACAAAAAGAATTAAAGTAGAGAGAGGACATAAACTTTGTTTAATGAAATAGACAAACAAAAAAAATATATATTTTAGAATTTAGTTAATTACTCCAATTCAGAGGCTTCTCCTTGAAACAAACATACAAAAAATATGCTTTAAGGTCCTCTGTGTTTTTCCTCTAAACTATTTTGCCAAGTCCGTCTATACCACTGATGTTTGTGTATTTTTCCTAAAATACAAAACTAAAAACAATTATTAACCACTCACCTTCTGGGCTAGACTAGTAGTGGATGCTTGCAACAGACTTCCAGCAGAGGTAATGAGTCAGTCAACAGCAAGTTGATACAGTTCCACACACACGGCTCATGTGTAAGGTAAAGTCTACAGGCTTGGTAATATAATTTTGTAAATGGATAGAAAACTGGCTAAAAGACAAAAATTCAGAGAGTAGTGGTTAATGATTCTTACTCTGAATGATCGAAGGTTATCAGGGGTGTACCCCAAGGTTCAGTGTTGGGACCCTTACTTTTTAATATCTTTATAAATGATATTGAGTCTCGGATCAAAAGTAACATTTCTGTCTTTGCAGATGACACCAAGCTATGCAGTGGAATAACGTCCTTACAGGATGTCTCCAACTTACAAGCCAAACTCAATGCTCTGTCTAATTGGGCGACTATGTGGCAGATGAGGTTTACTGTTGATAAATGTAAAGTTATGCACTTGGGGGCTAAGAATATGCATGCATCATACATACTAGGGGGAGTACAACTGGGGGAATCCGTAGTGGAGAAGGATTTGGGGGTTTTGGTAGATCATAAGCTCAATAATAGCATGCAATGCCAAGCTGCAGTTTCCAAATCGAGCAAAGTCTTTTCCTCTAAGAGAGGTATGGACTCCAGAGAGAGAGATACAATTTTGCCCCTGTTCAAGTCATTAGTAAGACCTCATCTGGAATATGCAGTTCAGTTTTGGGCTCCAGTTCTCAAAAAGGATATCGGGGGAAATGGAGAAAGTGCAGAGAAGGGCAACCAAACTGATAAGAGGCATGGAGGAACTCAGCTATGAGGAAATATTAGAGGAACTGAATTTATTCACTCTTGAGAAGAGGAGAACAAGGGGGGATCAAAATGTTCAAATATATAAGGGGTCCATATAGTGAACTTGGTGTTGAGTTATTCACTTTACGGTCAACACAGAGGACAAGGGGGCACTCTTTACTAGAGTTGAGCGGACACCTGGATGTTCGGGTTCGGCGGGTTCAGCCGAACTTCGGAAAAAAGTCTGGGTTCGGGACCGAACTTGACCCGAACTTGACCCCGTACTCCGAACCCCATTGAAGTCAATGGGACCCGGACTTTTGAACACTAAAATAGCTGGAAAAAGGTCATGGAAAGGGCTAGAGGGCTGAAAATGGCAACAAAATATTGTTAAGAGCATGGCAAGTGATCTGCAAACAAATGTGGATAGGGAAATAACTGAAAATAACATTAAAAAAAAAAAAAATAAAAAAAAAATGCTGGAGGCCCCCTTCTCAGCAGAAGAGGTACAGGAAGTCATTAAGAACCTCAGAAACTCAACGGCACGATGCCGCACATATGGTGGGAATACCCCAGAATACGCACTTTCTGGAAAAAAGTGGGAAAATAAAATACTTGGAAATTAAAAAAAATGAAAAAATTATAATCTTGACCTAGGAGGACGAAATTAAAATGGAGTAGGAGGTTGAGGTGGCGGTGGATGTGGCGGTGTAGGTGGAAGCGGCGGTGGAGGAGGACGAGGTAGCCAACACTGGTTCAAAAATACAACAATGGCTGGGTAAGGCTAGTGGTGAATGATGTGTCGAATTCTGTCCCCCGTCGCATAGTGTCCGCCCTGTACTGCGCTTGCTCAGTACGTAGGACAAGGGGATTTTGAAACTCTCCGAAGACGATGCGCGGTGACTCCAGGTTCAAGCCACATCATCCGAGGTTGAAGCCTAGCCAAGCGAGCCCGTGAGGGGCCCTGTTACTATGTGCTACCGTATGTCCACTTGGATGGTCGGGCTTGAACCTGCACTCACTGCGCAGGCGACATTCATCTTTGGAGATTTTGTGAATCTCCTTGTCCTCCGTACTGCGCAAGCACTGCACCTGCGCAGTAAGTGGCCGGACACTATCCGATAGCAAGACAGTTTTCGTCAGAAAACCGGTATATGTGTCTATTCTGCACAAGGTACGGACAAGTCATGTGGGATCCATGCCTGGTTCATTTTAATGAACGTGAGCTTGTCCACATGGGCTCTGGACAGGCGGCTGCGCTTGTCTGTGATAACGCCCCCTGCCATGCTAAATACACGTTCAGATAATACACTGGCGGCAGGGCAGGCCAGCACCTCCAAGGCGTAAAGGGCAAGCTCAGGCCATGTGCCCAATTTGGAGACCCAGAAGTTGAAGGGTGCAGACCCATCATGCAGTACGTGTAGGCGTGTGCACACATACTGCTCCACCATGTTGGTGAAATGCTGCCTCCTGCTAAGACGTTCCATCTCAGCTGGTGGTGCTGGTTGTTGTGGCGTGCTGACAAAGCTTTTCCACATTCCGGCTATGCTAACCCTGCCTTGCGAGGTGCTGGCGGTGCCCCGGCTGCGTTGGCGACCTCTTCCTCCTCCTCTGCCTTCGCCTTGTGCTTCCACCGTACCGCTTCCAAGTGGGAATGCCACCAGCAGCGCGTCTACCAGCGTGCGCTTGTACTCGCGCATCTTACGATCACGCTCCAGTGAGGTAATTAAGGACGGCACGTTGTCCTTGTAACGGGGATCCAGCAGGGTGGCCACCCAATAATCAGCACCAGTTAAAATGTGGGCAAATCGGCGGTCGTTGCAGAGACACTGCAGCATGTAATCTCTCATGTGTGCCAGGCTGCCCAGAGGCAAGGAAAAGCTGTCCTCTGTGGGAGGTGTATCGTCTGTGTCCTCTGTATCCCCCCAGCCACGCACCAGTGATGGACATGAGCTGGTCTGGGTGACACCCTGCTGTGAACATGGTTCCTCCTCCTCCTCCATCTCCTCCTCATCCTCCACCTCGTCATCCTCCAGAACTGTGCCCTTGCTGCCAGACAATTGTGTACCTGGCGCTTGTTGGTGCAGGAACCCACCCTCATAGCCACTTGTAAATGACTGCCCTGAAAGCCTTGGAAATGAACCCTCTTCCTCCTCCTCCTCATCCTGTGCCACATCCTCTTCCATCATCGCCTGAAGAGTTTTTTCAAGGAGGCATAGAACTGGGGTAGTAACGCTGAGAACGGCGTCATCGGCACTGGCCATGTTGGTGGAGTACTCGAAACAGCGCAACAAGGCACACAGGTCTCGCATGGAGGCCCAGTTATTGGCGGTGAAGTGGTGCTGTTCCGCAGAGCGACTCACACGCGCGTGCTGCAGCTGAAACTCCACTATCACCTGCTGCTGCTCGCACAGTCTGGCAAGCATGTGCAAGGTGGAGTTCCACCTTGTGGGCACGTCACATATGAGACGGTGAGCGGGAAGGCCAAAGTTACGCTGCAGCGCTGACAGGCGAGCAGCAGCAGGGTGAGAACGCCGAAAGTGCGCACAGGCGGCCCGCACTTTCTGCAGCAGCTCTGGCATATCGGGGTAATTCTTAACCCCTTCAATACCCGCCCATAGTCATATGACGCCCACAAGGTGGATCTCCCATCCTGGGTGGGCGTCATATGACGTCCTCCCATTCCCGGCCGCCGTTGCGGGTGCCCGGCGGCCTCGATGTCCGCCGGGCACCCGCGATTGCCCGTTAAAACAACGGGACCGTGGAGCTGTGTGTGTAAACACACAGCTCCACGTCCTGTCAGCGAGCAGGAGACCGATCATGTGATCCCAGTACGGAGGAACACATGATCGGTCTCCTCCCCTTGAGTCCCCTCCCCCCACAGTTAGAATCACACATATAGGGAATACATTAACCCCTGCAGCGCCCCCTAGTGTTAACCCCTTCCCTGCCAGTCACATTTACACAGTAATCAATGCAATTTTATAGCAACGATCGCTGTGTAAATGTGAATGGTCCCAAAAATGTGTCAAAAGTGTCCGAAGTGTCCGCCGCAATGTCGCAGTCACGAAAAAAAAAAAAAAAAATCGCAGATCGCCGCCATTACTAGTTAAAAAAAAAAATGCAATAAATCTATCCCCTATTTTGTAGACGCTATAACTTTTGCGCAAACCGATCAATATACGCTTATAGCGATATTTTTTACCAAAAAATATGTAGAAGAATATGTATCGGCCTAAACTGAGTAAAAAAATATTTTTTTTAAAAAAAAATGGGATATTTATTATAGCAAAAAGTAAAAAATATTGTGTTTTTTTTTAAAAATTGTCGCTCTTCTTTTGTTTATAGCGCAAAAAATAAAAACCGCAGGGGCGATCAAATACCACCAAAAGAAAGCTCTATTTGTGGGAAAAAAAGGACGTCAATTTTGTTTGGGTGTAACGTCGCACGACCGCGCAATTGTCAGTTAAAGCAACGCAGTGCCGAATCGCAAAAAGTGCTCTGGTAAGGAAGGGTGAAAAATGGCCCGGTGCTGAAGCGGTTAAGGAACCTCTGGACCACCAAGTTCAGCACATGCGCCAGGCAAGGGATGTGCGTCAAACCGGCAAGGCCCAGAGCTGCTACGAGATTTCGCCCATTATCGCACACCACCAGGCCGGGCTTGAGGCTCACTGCCACCAACCACTCATCGGTCTGTTGTTCCATGTCCCTCCACAACTCCTGCACGGTGTGGGGTTTTTCCCCCAAACAGGAAAGTTTTAAAACTGCCTGCTGTCGTTTAGCCCTGGCTGTGCTGAAGTTGGTGGTGAAGGTGTTACGCTGACCAGATGAGGAGGCGGTAGAGGATGAGGAGGCGGAGTAGGAGGAGTAAGCAACAGGAGGCAAACTGAAGTGCCCTGCAATCCTCGGTGGTGGAAGGACATGCGCCAAAGTGCTATCCGCCTCAGGCCCAGCCGCTACTACATTTACCCAGTGTGCTGTTAGGGAGATATAACGTCCCTGACCGTGCTTACTGGTCCACGCATCCGTAGTTAGGTGGACCTTGCCACAGATGGCGTTGCGCAGTGCACACCTGATTTTGTCCCCCACTTGGTTGTGCAGGGAAGGGATAGCTTGTCTGGAAAAGTAGTGGCGGCTGGGCACGACGTACTGTGGGACAGCCAATTACATCAGCCTTTTAAAACTCTGCGTCTCCACCAGACGGAATGACAGAATTTCAAAGGCGAGGAATTTTGAAATGCTGGCATTCAGGGCCAGGGATCGCGGGTGGCTAGGGGGGTACTTCCTCTTCCGCTCCAGTGTTTGAGAAATAGAGAGCTGAACGCTTCCATGGGATATTGTGGAGATGGTTGGTGACCCAGGTGGTAGTGTTGCTGGCAGATCCTCTGTTTGCGGGTTGGCAGGTGCCACTGTCACTACAGAGGTGGATGAAGAGGCTGCAGCAGAAGAGGAAGCAGGAGGAGCCAGAGACCTTTCTTGGTTTTTGAGGTGTCTACTCCACTGCATCTCGTGCTTTGCACTTAGATGCCTGGTCATGCAGGTTGTGCTCAGGTTGAGAACGTTTATGCCTTGCTTCAGGCTCTGATTGCACAGCATGCAAACCACTCGTGTCTTGTCATCAGGACATTGTCTGAAGAACTGCCACGCTAGGGAACTCCTTGGACCTGGCTTTGGTGTGCTCGGTCCCTTGCTGCGTTGGGCAGTAGCAGGCGTACTGTCTAGGCGACGGACGCTCCGCTTTTGCACCCTGCTCCCTCTTCTGCTGTGCTGGTGGCTCTGTGCGACCACCACCTCTTCCTCTGAACTACACTGGTCACCTGCATGATGTTGATTCCATGTGGGGTCAAGGACCTCATCGTCCTCCACATCATCTTCCACCCAAAATTCACCCCTGCCCTCCTTGTCGGTCTGCACAATGGCGAAAGCAGCAGCAGTTGGCACCTGTGTTTCGTCATCATCCGAGACGTGCTGCGATGGTCCTCCCATGTACTCATCATGAAACATAAGTGGTTGGGCATCGGTTTTGCAAGGGGGTGAGGTGAAAGACTGATGGACATCGGCTGCAGGTGCCAACTCTGAACTTTCATCAGGAGACTGGGTTTGAGACAATGTGAAGGAACCGGAGGCACTGTCAGCAGCAACCCAATCTACTATCGCCTGTACTTGTCCTGGCCTCAACATTCGTACAGCCTCATTAGGCGCGCCAAAATACTGCTGCAGGCTCTGTTGCCTACTTGCACCTGAGGAAGGTGTTTCACTAGTGCGTGTAGCTGGCACAGATTGACCATGTCCTCTCCCTGCAACAGGAGCGCCACCAGCAGCACCACGACCCGGGCCACGTCCCCTTTTTGATGATCTCCTCATATTTTCAAAATTTATGATCTCGCCCTAAATGGGTGTTTTTGTATATAGCAGAATACACGTACAGTGTCTAAAGCGTTTATGAACACGCAGAAAATGCTATTGGGAAAAAAAAACACCGCAAAATTAAATTTTTTTTTAATGTTTTTCCAATATCAGAATAAACGGATAGTGTCTTTCTGCATTTATGAAAACGCAGAAAATGCTATTGGGAAGAAAAAAAACACAGCAAAATTAAATTTTTTTGCAATGTTTTTCCAATATGAGAAAAAAACGGATAGTGTCTAAAGCGTTTATGAAAATGCAGAAAATGCTATTGGGAAAAAAAAAACACTGCAAAATTAAATTTTTTTGCAATGTTTTTGCAATATCAGAATACACGGATAGTGTCTACAGCGTGTATGTATGAAAACGCAGAAAATGCTATTGGGGAAAAAAAAACACTGCAAAATTTAATTTTTTTGCAATGTTTTTGCAATATCAGAATACACGGATAGTGTCTACAGCGTGTATGTATGAAAACGCAGAAAATGCTATTGGGGAAAAAAAACACTGCAAAATTAAATTTTTTTTTTGCAATGTTTTTCCAATATCAGAATACACAGACAGCATGTAAAGCGTTTATGAAAACGCAGAAAATGCTATTGGGGAAAAAAAAACACTGCAAAATTAAATTTTTTTTGCAATGTTTTTCCAATATCAGAATACACGGATAGTGTCTACAGCGTGTATATATGAAAACGCAGAAAATGCTATTGGGGAAAAAAAACACTGCAAAATTAATTTTTTTTTGCAATGTTTTTCCAATATCAGAATACACGGACAGTATGTAAAGCGTTTATGAAAACGCAGAAAAATGCTATTGGGGAAAAAAAAACACTGCAAAATTGAATTTTTTTTGCAATGTTTTTCCAATATCAGAATACACGGACAGTATGTAAAGCGTTTATGAAAACGCAGAAAATGCTATTGGGGAAAAAAAACACAGCAAAAAAATTTTTTTTGCAATGTTTTTCCAATATCAGAATACACGGACAGTATGTAAAGCATTTATGAAAACGCAGAAAATGCTATTGGGAAAAAAAAAACACTGCAAAATAAAAAATTTTTGCAATGTTTTTCCAATATCAGAATACACGGATAGTGTCTACAGCGTGTATGTATGAAAACGCAGAAAATGCTATTGGGGGAAAAAAAACACTGCAAAATTAATTTTCCTGACAGACTCCATGGCAGCAACGTGTGGGTTTAGCCCCGCCTCCATTACCCTATAGGACACTACTCCCATAAATCTTTGCTCCCTGCCCACGGCCGTGTTCTTTTTTTGTCCTCCTCCGAAGGACCTAGTTGGTGGTCTTTCTCCCTGAAGATAGTTTCCCCACGATCCTGATTGGCCGATCTGCGACTCTGGATCGGAAAGTCGCATGGCTCCGCTAAGCCCTAGCTATTAGCAGGGTATGGAGTGGGCAGTGGAAGAGGCGCAAGGAAGAAGCCCTTATCCTAGCCACTGGCAGGCAGGCTGCGCATTGGTCAGACAGCCAGCTACTAGCAGGTGACCCGTTTTTGCCCTGGAGAAGTCCGGTCTTACCTTCGGCCTGGTCGATCGTGGTGGAGTGGTGAGAGTATCGATATTTCTTTTCATGGCAGCAGTTTTTGTTATTATCTCCTGTGCGGTTCCATTTGTTGTTGTTTGTTTGAAGCATGTGTGTTTGTTTTTCTCAGGCATGGCGGCTGGTTCCTCCTGCATTCCAGCCGCCGTATCACTTCCGCTTTCGTTTTTCGGGCGTTCTGCGCATGCGCGAGCGCGGTACGAGAGCGAGGCTTGGTTCGCGCATGCGCGATAGCGCCGATTTGCCGCTATTCGCGCATGCGCATTGGGACTGCAGTGACGTCACAGGGGCGCGCTATTTAAACTGGGGAAATGGCCTGCAAGCTTTGGGAATGATTGCAGGTTATCCCAGTGACTTCCCCAGGCTCCTGTGTTGCAGCTACTGGTAAGTGGCTTTTCTGGGACAGGTCAGAGGAATCTTCCTGTCCCTTGCATTGATCTCTTGTCATTCTCAGTTCAGATGGACATCGCTGAGGACATGGATTCACCACTGCCTGTCTGTGGCCAGCCCTCTCAAAAAAGGTATTGGGAATATGTCTTTTCCTGATGGTCTGGTAATTAGGGAAGGGTGTGTGCCTGATTGCTTATCTATTGCCTGATGTTTTGTTTTTGTGTGTGGTCTTTGTCTTTTGTTTTTTCCTCAGCCCTTCTAGATCAGATACACATCGCAGCTCTCATAGAGGAAGCGACCCCTCCAAGTCGCAAGACCGGCAATCCTCTTCCAAATCCAAACATGGTGGTTCCCCCTCTAAATCAGGACACCATAGTGAAGAGCGCTCTCACTCCAGTCGCTCTACCAATTCCTGCTGGGGATGCAGAAGTCAAGCTCCCCCAGGAAGATCCTTATGCGACCTTTGTTTTTCCAAAGCTTCCAAAGAAAGAGGAGATACGGATCAACATCTTAAATCCCTGGTGGAAAGGGTTGTGAAGGAGTCGCTCAGGAACATGGATGATCATTCCCATACACCTCCAGCGGAGCAGTCTCGTTCTCCAGTAAGGGAGACCCAGTTGCAAGATACCTGGGAGTCCTCGGTTCAGAGCCACCCTTCGGTTGCCATATCTGACAGTGACTCAGAGGAAGATAGCCCTCCTGTGGGCTTTGATTTTGCTCTGCTCCCACCCTTGGTTAAGGCTATCAGAGAAACGCTTAATTGGGAAGACCCAGTAGAAGCTGCTCCCAAACAAAGAAAATTGTTTAAACAATTAAAGAAAGAGCGTGTTAATTTTCCTTTTATTGCAGAGCTTGGCGAAATCATCACGGACGAGTGGGGCAAGGTGGAGAAGAAAAATTCCATGCTTTCCAAAATCGCAAAACTCTATCCCTTCAAGGAGGAAGAAGTGAAGCACTTGGAGTCTGCTCCCTTGATAGATGCAGCAGTCATGAGGTTGGTGAAGCATGTGACTCTCCCTTTAGAGGACACAGTGTCCTTTAAAGACGTGTTAGACCGTCGGATTGATGCAGACCCGAAGAGGGTGTACCTAACAGCAGGCATGGCCTGTAAGCCAGCTCTTGCCCTAGCCGCTTTGTCTAAAGCGATGGAAGTGTGGACTGACAGTGTAGATGAGACACTGAGAGGCATCTCGGATGATACGGCTAGATGCTCGCCTATTCAAGAATTGAGGCTTGCGTCGGCTTTTCTTGGGGAAGCCTCTATTGACATCATACGCCTGACGGCTCGGGTAATGCTTTCGTCTGTCACTGCCAAACGGGCGTTGTGGCTCTGCCCCTGGTTAGCCGACCCAGCCTCAAAACAAGTCTGGTGTCGTATCCCCTTTGAAGGGTCCTCCCTGTTCAGGAACAAGTTGGACGAGGCGATTACCTGGGCCACTGGTGGGAAGTCGGGGTTCCTTCCCCAAGATCGTCGACCCCAAGGTCAAAGAAGATCTTTCCCAAAAAGGCAGTACCAGGAAAGAGCTAGGGAAGCTCGCAGTTACAGACCTGGCCGGGAATTTTCCAGATCCTGGAAGTCAAGACAATCGTCTTTTAAGAAGACAGCGAAAAGTGATTCCAAAGGAGAGAGGGAGCCGACCAAATCCTTTTGAGGTTGGGCCCGCTCAGACAGGTCAGGTGGGGGCTCGGCTTTTCCACTTTCGTCATGTCTGGGCAGCTTCGATCCAAGACTTTTGGACCATCAATACGGTCTCCTCGGGTCATGCTTGGACCTTCAGGGAAGCCCCCAGGCTCAGGTGGGTCCCTACTTCCCTTCCGACTACAGAAGAAAAAAGACAAAGCCTTCTGACTTACATAAAATCTTTATTGGTTCAAGGCGCTGTTATCCATGTTCCGGCCGACCAGCGAGGCAGGGGGATCTACTCTCCCCTCTTTTTGGTCCAGAAAAAAAGCGGGGCCTGGAGGCCGGTCATAGACCTGACCCATCTAAACACCTTCATAAAAAAGGAAAGGTTCAAAATGGAAACACTGTCCACAATACAACATTCCGTCCAACCAGGAGATTGGATGATCTCCATAGATCTCAAAGACGCCTATTTTCACGTTCCCATTGCCGAAAACTATCAACAATTCCTTCGCTTTTCAGTAGGCAAGCTCCATTTTCAATTCACGTGCCTTCCCTTCGGGCTATCAACTTCTCCGCGTGTGTTTTCAAAAACTCTGTTGGCAGTGGTAGCTCTTCTGAGAACCAGGGGAATTCGTCTACATCACTATTTAGACGACCTTCTACTACTGGCACAAGACAAAGAACAGCTTCTAATTCACAGACGGCAAGTTATCTCCACTCTACAGGAGTTCGGGTGGATACTGAATCTGGAGAAGAGCCAACTGACCCCATCACAAACCCTACTATTCTTAGGGGCTCTGTTCGACACAGTCAGTGGCACTATCTCACTACCAGAGGAAAAGATCTCAGTGGTAAGGGACAGAATCCGTCCAGCTCTTATGGCTTCCTACCTTCATGCTCTTCAGTGCCTGAGAATTATAGGCACCATGGTCGCAACAATCCCGATGGTGAGGTGGGCGCAGTGGAGGATGAGGCCTTTTCAGAAGGGCTTCCTTCAGCAATGGACAGGCAACAAAGCCCAGGCGATTCGGATTACTTCATCCATGAAGAACTCCCTTCTATGGTGGCTACAACGGGAGAACCTTTGCAACTGCCATTCCATCCGTCCCATCCCATGGGTAACTATAACATCAGATGCCAGCAACAGGGGATGGGGGGCCCACTGCCTGGCGGAAGTCGCTCAGGGCACTTGGGATCCTCCCTCCAGAAGGACAGTGTCAAACGTCCTGGAATTGAGGGCGGCCTTCCAGGCCCTTCTGGCTTTTCGTCACCTGATCCCAGGGGCCTCGGTCCAACTCAGACTGGACAATACCACAGCAGTGGCATACATCAGAAGGCAAGGGGGCACCTGAAGTCTTTCCCTTCTCCAAGAAGTGGAACCGATCTCTAGACAACAACGAGTGGTCTCTCCACGAGGAGGTATTCGATTGGATTCTAACACTGGGGATCTCCCCAGATGTCAGGGCTCTAGCCGCCCTGGGCACGTTAGCCTGAAGGTGCGCAGGCACCTGGGCAACCCTGGCCCCCGTGAGCATCAGCGCGCGCCGCGGGCGCGTGCGCCGCGGGGGCGCGTGCACGCGCCCCCGGACATGTGCGCGCGCTCCCGTGCACGAATAGCGGGCGCGCGCGCCGCCGGACATGTGCGCGCACGTGCGCGATCGGCGCCGCTTTGGCGCCAGTGGCCCTATTTAAAGGGGACAGCTGCCTGCATGCGGCGCTGTCCATCTCAGCTCCCATCTGTACCCCCAACCTGAACCTGTCTGCTGATCCTATCTGTGACCCGGCCTGTCTGACTCTGCTGCCTTCTCCGTTCCTTGACCCCGGCTTGTTTGACCCTGCTTTGGACTGTGTTATTGTTGCTGAACCTCTGGCTTGCCTCCTGACCATCCCTCTGCCTGCCGTCTCTGCTTGACCACCTTGCCTGTTGTGACCCGGCTTGCCTGACCATTCCTGCTTCCAGTGTCCCTGCACAGGTCCCTCTGCTGCTGCTGCTGTCTGCTGCTGTTCCTGTTGCCGGTCTTCCTCCTGTATCCTGTTGTCTGCTGAACCATCATCTGCAGTCCAACCATCCGGCCAAGACCTGCATCCACCCAGCATCGGTCACCTGCATCCATACGGACACTCCTACCCGCTGTGTTCACGGCTCCGCTGTTCCCAATCCAGCAGGCCCTGAACCAGAGCTGTAAGAGAGGTCTCCAACCGTCAAGCCAGGCTCATCCCTACCAGGTACCTAACAGTACGGACAGCCCATATGACTGAGCCTGCGGAAGGAGCCTCTGCCATGCAGGAGTTCTGCTCCCACCTGGCAGCCCTTACACAGGCGGTGAAATCCCTGCAGGAGGGATATACCAAGCTGGAAGGTCAAGTGCAACAACTCGCCAGCCCCATGGCTGCTGCACCTCCTCCACCGCCAGTGCAACCTGCCTCTCAACCTACAGTGGTGATGCTCCCGCCCGAGCCAAGAGTTCCTGTCCCAGAGAGGTTCTCAGGCGACCGATCCAAGTTCCAGGCCTTCCGGGATGCTTGCCAGCTGTACTTTGCCCTGCAACCCCGGACCTTCTCCCTGGAGGTCACCAAGGTGGGATTTGTGGTGTCCCTACTACAAGGAGAACCCCAGTCCTGGGCCCACCGTCTTCTGGGTGCTAGCAGCGTCATGACCCAGAATTTAGCCTCCTTCTTCCAGGCAATGGCGCAGCTGTACGACGACCCTCAACGCACGGCTACAGCTGAATCCGCCCTATCCGCTCTCCAGCAAGGCCGCAGGACGGCCGAGGACTATATCACGGACTTCAGGCGCTGGAGCGCGGATACCCAATGGAAGGACTCGGCTCTCAGACACCAGTTCCGCATGGGCCTCTCGGAGGGTTTGAAAGACGAACTGGCCCGTGTAGGAGTCCCGAGGGCCTTGAGGACCTCATCACCCTCACGCTTCAGCTGGACCGCCGCCTTCGGGAACGCCGAGCTGAACGTTCTACACTACCAAACCGTCCAGCCTGGATGGTCGCAAGGGCTCCCGTTCCTGCCACTCGTTACCTACCTGCTCCCTCTGCAACCCCGATGGGACCTGCTCCGGATGGCTCCGAACCGATGCAGATCGGTCTCCTGCGCTCTCCTTTGACGCCCGAGGAACGGGCCCGACGCCGCCAATTGAACCTAGGCCTCTACTGTGGGGGCCTCGGACATTTCGTGAACAATTGCCCTGTCAAGACACGTAAGTGCTTGTCATCTGTTTCTTCTCCCTCTGCACCCTGTTCAGCCAGTACCACTCACCTTACCCTTCCTCTGTCGTTGCAGTGCCAGGGAAGGACAATACTTACCGACAATACTTGATTCCGGGGCGTGCAGTTGTTTCGTCGATGCCACCTTTGCCAACACCCACGCCCTGCCCCTCCAGAAGAAGACTCAAGGACTTTCTGTGTTCCTGGCTGATGGGTCCCGCATTAAGTCAGGCCAGGTGACTCAAGAGACTCTGCCCTTACCCGCTACTATTTTTCCTCAACACCAGGAGCTCCTAACCTTGGACGTGATCTCCTCCCCCTTGTTTCCAGTCATCATGGGCATGCCATGGCTTCAGGCCCATAACCCGCTGATCCACTGGTCCACTGGGGAGGTTGAGTTCCAGTCCCACTACTGCCAGGAACACTGCCTACCCACAAGCCCCAGGATACCTTCTACCTTGCTTTGCCTAGACTCTGACCAGGATCTGTGCCAGTCTGTACCTCAACCTTACCACGATCTCCTGGACGTGTTCAGCAAGCGGGGAGCAGACTCCCTTCCGCCCCACCGCTCCTATGACTGCCCCATCGAGCTCCTTCCTGGGGCCGAGATTCCGTTTGGTCGCATATTCCCTCTCTCTGAAAAGGAGCAAGAAGCTTTGAAAATTTACATTTCAGAAAACCTGAAAAAAGGGTTTATCCGTCATTCTACTTCTCCTGTTGGCGCAGGAATATTTTTTGTCACCAAGAAAGATCAGACCTTGAGGCCCTGCGTGGACTACCGGGAGCTCAACAAAGTTACGGTCAAGAACCGGTACCCTCTGCCTTTGATACCCGAACTCTTCCAAAAACTGAGATCAGCAACAGTCTTTACCAAGTTGGACCTAAGGGGAGCATACAACCTGGTCCGCATTCGGGCCGGAGATGAGTGGAAGACAGCGTTCCGGACCCGCTTCGGCCACTACGAGTATCTGGTCATGCCCTTCGGGCTCTGTAATGCCCCGGCCACGTTCCAGCATCTCATCAATGATGTGTTCAGGGACTTCTTGGACATTTTTGTAATTGTCTATCTGGACGATATCTTGATCTTCTCCCAATCCCTGGAACAGCATCGAGGGCATGTGGGCAAGGTACTTCTTCGACTCTGACAGCACGGCCTGTATGCAAAGGCCGAGAAATGTAAATTCGAGCAGCAAGAAATCCAGTTCTTGGGACTTGAAATCTCTCCGGCGGGCATCAGAATGGACCCTCAAAAAGTGTCTGCTGTTCTTGACTGGCCAACACCTGTAGACAAGAAAGGCATCCAACGGTTTGTCGGGTTCGCAAACTTCTACAGGAAGTTTACTAAGGGGTTCTCTGCCATCATCACCCCCATCACCCAGCTGACCAAACAGGGCACACGTTTCCACTGGGGTCCAGAGGCTCAAGGGGCCTTCGACCAACTTAAGAGACTGTTTACCTCCGCTCCCATCCTCAGTCACCCCGACCCTGCCCTCCCATACATCCTAGAGGTCGATGCATCAGAGGTAGCGGTTGGGGCAGTTGTGTCACAACGACAGGGCAATAAAGACGCTATGCACCCCGTGGGGTTTTTCTCCCGGAAACTTTCTCCAGCCGAGAGGAATTATGATGTCGGGGACCGTGAACTCTTGGCTATTAAGTCAGCACTAGAAGAGTGGAGGTACCTCTTGGAGGGAGCAAGTCACCCAGTGCTTATTTATACAGATCATAAAAACCTTGAGTACCTGCGAACTGCCAAGCGACTCAAACCCCGACAGGCCCGCTGGGCTTTATTCTTCTCAAGGTTCTGCTTCCACATCACGTATCGTCCCGGTTCCAAGAATGTAAAACCTGACGCACTCTCACGGATGTTCGACAATCCCAAGGACTCTACCACCCCAGATACCATCCTATCAACAGGCAACTTCCTACTATTACAACCAGATCTGCTGTCACAAATCCAGGAGGCATCCGCCAATTCCCAGGGACCCCCAGGGGTCACTCTAACTTCCAGAGATGGGCTTCTCTGGAGGGGGAGTCAAGTCTTTGTCCCCGAAGCAGTAAGAGTGAAGGTCCTGGCCCTACTGCATGACCACCCGCTGGCAGGACACTTCGGAGGTCGCAAGACAGTGGAGCTGGTGCAACGCACCTTTTGGTGGCCAGGGCTGAGGGAATTCTGCAAGACCTACGTTAACTCCTGCCCTGTCTGCAACCGCAGCAAGACGTCAAGGAACCGAACTTGGGGACTTTTGAAACCTCTCCCTGCACCTGACCGACCTTGGAGAATGATAACAATGGACTTTATAGTCGAGCTTCCATGCTCCGAGGGGTGCTCTGCCATCTTTGTGGTGGTGGACCGATTGTCCAAAATGGCCCACTTTTTGCCTTTAAGGGGAACTCCATCTGCTACAGAGACAGCTCACCTTTTTATTAAGGAAATAGTCAGGCTACACGGGGTCCCGGCCAATATAGTCTCGGATAGGGGGGTTCAGTTCACGTCCCGTTTTTGGAGAGCCCTTTGCGAGATCCTTAAGATTGAGCTGGCCCTTTCCTCCGCATACCACCCCCAAACCAATGGGCAGACTGAACGCACCAACCAGACTTTGGAGCAGTACATAAGGTGCTTCACGTCCTTTGTGCAGGACGATTGGATGTCCCTATTACCTTTAGCGGAATTCTCATATAATAATGCCAGCCATTCTGCCACAGGGCAATCCCCGTTTTTTGCCAATTACGGTTTTCACCTGTCTTTTCTCCCTGACTTTCTCTCAGAATCTCCAGTCCCGGCAGTCCAGGATACAGCATCGTTCCTCAGCCGCAACAACCGGATACTTCAAGAAGCGATAGCCAAGGCTCAGGAGGACAGCAAGAAGATCTTCGATCGGAAGAGAAGGGGAGAATTGAACTTGCAAGTGGGTGACCAGGTATGGCTAGCTACAACTAACCTTAAACTTGCCTGTCCCTCTAAGAAGCTTGCTCCCAAGTTCCTAGGACCCTTTCCCGTGAAGAGGAAGATCAATGAGGTCTCCTACGAGCTGTCCCTGCCCGACTCTATGAGAGTCCACCCGGTCTTCCATGTCTCCCTGCTAAAACCCGCTGTGCCCGATCCCTTTCCTGATAGGGGAACAAACCCGCCCGGACCTGTCCTGGTCCAGGGCAACGAGGAATATGAAGTGGAGGCCATCCTTGATTGCAGGAAACGGAGGGGGGAGAGACAGTTCCTGATCAAATGGAAGGGGTATGGGCCCGAGAGTAATTCATGGGAACCAGACTGTAATTTACATGCCAAGAGACTAATCCGCACCTTCTTTTCTTCCCACCCAGAAAAACGACACCTAGTGGGCACCCGGAGGTTGCCCCTTGTGAGGGGGCAATGTCAGGGCTCTAGCCGCCCTGGGCACGTTAGCCTGAAGGTGTGCAGGCACCTGGGCAACCCTGGCCCCCGTGAACATCAGCGCGCGTGTCGGCGCGCACCGCGGGCGTGTGCACGCGCCCGCCTGACATGTGCGCGCGCTCCCGTGCACGAATAGCGGGCGCGCGCGCCCCCGTGCGCGTGCACGTGCGCGATCGGCGCCGCTTTGGCGCCAGTGGCCCTATTTAAAGGGGACAGCTGCCTGCATGCGGCGCTGTCCGTCTCAGCTCCCATCTGTACCCCCAACCTGAACCTGAATGCTGATCCTATCTGTGACCCGGCCTGTCTGACTCTGCTGCCTTCTCCGTTCCTTGACCCCGGCTTGTTTGACCCTGCTTTGGACTGTGTTATTGTTGCTGAACCTCTGGCTTGCCTCCTGACCATCCCTCTGCCTGCCATCTCTGCTTGACCGCTCTGCCTGTTGTGACCCGGCTTGCCTGACCATTCCTGCTTCCAGTGTCCCTGCACAGGTCCCTCTGCTGCTGCTGCTGTCTGCTGCTGTTCCTGTTGCCGGTCTTCCTCCTGTATCCTGCTATCTGCTGAACCATCATCTGCAGTCCAACCATCCGGCCAAGACCTGCATCCACCCAGCATCGGTCACCTGCATCCATACGGACACTCCTACCCGCTGTGTTCACGGCTCCGCTGTTCCCAATCCAGCAGGCCCTGAACCAGAGCTGTAAGAGAGGTCTCCAACCGTCAAGCCAGGCTCATCACTCCCAGGGTTCGAGGTTACATCCCTGTCCGGATCACCTGCACCTAAGGGCCTGGTCTTTGAGAGGGGAAGGCTGGAAGCGTCAGGCTGTCCATTAGAGGTTATTCCCACTCTCCTTAGTGCAAGAAGAGGTAGTACCAATCTGGTGTACGAAAGGATCTGGGCAAAGTTTACCAGTCACATGGCTTCCAGGTCTAGTTCCTGCAATACATTGGCAGTTCAGGATCAGTTAAGCTTCCTTCAAACAGGATTGGATATCTCACTTTCTGTTAGTTCCCTGCGTGTCCAAGTTTCTGCTATCTCAGCTTTTTCTGGAGTCACGTGGGCCAATCATCCTTTGGTTCAACAGTTTTTCAAAGGTGCAGTCAGGCTTAGGCCGCAGAGGAAACCCAGGTTTCCAAAATGGGACCTCCCTCTGGTGTTGGATTTCTTTACTCAACTCAACAGATCACTTTCAGTTAAGGAACTAACACTTAAAACCTCTTTTCTGGTGGCCATAACGTCGGCGAAGAGAATTTCAGAGATTCAGTCGCTAGGCTCCAAGGAACCTTTTCTCACCTTCTTCCCGGATAGAGTGGTCCTCATTCCAATGCTGGGATCAAATCCCAAAGTTACCACTGTTTTCCATGAAAACCAGGAAATCACTCTTCCTACCTTCATGTCTGAGGGAGGTTCGGATCCACATCCTCTTGACATGGGTGCTACACTAAAAGAATATCTGGATGTTACAGCTTAATTTCGTCAAACTGACTCCCTCTTCGTTCTGTTTCATGGAAAGAATAAGGGCTCTAAAGGTTCTGTTAGATCCATTGCTGCGTGGGTGGTCCAAGCCATCCAGTGGGCTTACAGTGAGAAGGGCTTGGCTCCTCCTGAGGCAGTGACGGCACATTCCACCAGGAGTCTTTCCACATCATGGGCAGCCTTGCGTCACGTGGCGCCGGAAGTAATCTGCAAGGCAGCGTCTTGGTCTTCAATACATACGTTTATGACCCATTACTGTGTTGAACCTGCATCCTTATCTTCTGTTAAATTTGGTTTAAAAGTCCTGTCGGTTGACAGCGTTAAATAAATCTTTTCTGTTCAGCATTTTGCCCACCCAAGTGTGTTTATTGGGCGAGTTATTTCCCACACGTTGCTGCCATGGAGTCTGTCAGGAAAATGGAAAATTCCTATCAAAATACTTACCGTAATTTTCCTTTCCTGATGGACTCCATGGCAGCAGGAGTTCCCTCCCAAATGGCTGGAGTAGTACTAGTTATCGAACACGGCCGTGGGCAGGGAGCAAAGATTTATGGGAGTAGTGTCCAATAGGGTAATGGAGGCGGGGCTAAACCCACACGTTGCTGCCATGGAGTGCATCAGGAAAGGAAAATTACGGTAAGTATTTTGATAGGAATTTTCCATTTTTTTTGCAATTTTTTTCCAATATCAGAATACACGGACAGTATGTAAAGCGTTTATGAAAACGCAGAAAATGCTATTGGGGAAAAAAACCACTGCAAAATTGAATTTTTTTGCAATGTTTTTCCAATATCAGAATACACGGACAGTATGTAAAGCGTTTATGAAAACGCAGAAAATGCTATTGGGGAAAAAAAAACACTGCAAAATTTTCTTTTTTTGCAATGTTTTTCCAATATCAGAATACACAGACAGTATGTAAAGCGTTTATGAAAACGCAGAAAATGCTATTGGGAAAAAAAAAACACTGCAAAATTAAATTATTTTGCAATGTTTTTGCAATATCAGAATACACGGACAGTATGTAAAGTGTTTATGAAAACGCAGAAAAATGCTATTGGGAAAAAAAAAAACACTGCAAAATTTAATTTTTTTGCAATGTTTTTGCAATATCAGAATACACGGACAGTATGTAAAGCATTTATGAAAATGCAGAAAATGCTATTGGGAAAAAAAAAACCACTGCAAAATTAAATTTTTTTTGCAATGTTTTTGCAATATCAGAATACACGGATAGTGTCTACAGCATGTATGTATGAAAACGCAGAAAATGCTATTGGGGAAAAAAAAAAAAAAGCAAAATTTAATTTTTATGCAATGTTTTTCCAATAGCAGAATACACACAGACTATGGTGTATCTCTTATGCCACGTACACACGTGCGGACTTTTGCCGGCGGACCTAGTCCAGCGGACAATCCCGCCGGACTTTCCAGCTGGGTCCGCTGGACTTTCCGAGCGTGTGGACTTGCCCACACACGTGCGGACTTGCCCACACGCGCACGGACTTCTCCGGCGGATAATCCGCCGGCCAAAGTCCGCGGGACTTTTGAAAATGAACGGACTTGCCGCTCATCGGCAAGTCCGTTCATTTAGCACGTGACTTCAGGTTACGTAGCTAGCGTAGGCAGTAAATGCCGCCGCGCTAGCTCCGTAAGCTGGCATGGATTTAAAGGGACTTCCCACGCCGAAAAAACGGCATGGGGGTTCCCCCCAAATCCACGCCAGACCCTTATCCGAGCACGCAGCCTGGCATGCCAGGAAAGGGTTGGGGACGAACGAGCGCCCCCCCTCCTGAGCCGTACCAGGCCGCGTGCCCTCAACATGGGGGGTGCCCTGGGGAAAGGGGGGCCGTGCGGCCCCCCCACCCCAAGGCACCTTGTCCCCATGTTGATGAGGACAAGGGCCTCTTCCCGACAACCCTGGCCGTTGGTTGTCGGGGGTCTGCGGGCGGGGGCTTATCGGAATCTGAGAGACCCCTTTAATAAGGGGGCCCCCAGATACCGGCCCCCCGCCCTATGTGAATGAGTATGGGGTACGATGTACCCCTACCCATTCACCTAAGGTGTAAAATGTAAAGTAAAAAAAAACACCCACACTTTTGAAAAAATAGTTTATTGCACTGCTCCGGGGGTCTTCTTCCGTCTTGGGGGTCTTCTCGCCGGACTCCCCCGCCATTTACCAAGCTCTTTTACCGAGCGGGGGAAGTCCGGCTACCTTCTTCGTCGTCGCCGTCTGGGGGTCTCGATCCGCCTTCGGGGGTCTTCCGGGGGTCTCTTCTGTTCTTGCGGCGGTCGTCGTCTTCCACCGCAATGTCACAGTCATGATAAAAATTGCTGATCACTGCCATTACTAGTTAACCACTTGCCTACCGGGCCTATTTTGGCCTATTTTCCTTCATGTAAACATCATCATTTTTTTGCTAGAAAATTACTCAGAACCCCCAAACACTGAGTACGTTTTTTTTAGCAGACACCCTAGGGAATAAAATGGCGGTCATTGCAACTTTTTATCTCACACGGTATTTGCGCAATAATTTTTCAAACGCCTTTTTTGGGGAAAAAAAACAGTTTCATGAATTAAAAAATAAGAAAACAGTAAAGTTAGCCCAATTTTTTTATATAATATGAAAGATGATGTTACGCCGAGTAAATAGATAGCAAACATGTCACGCTTTAAAATTGCGCACAACCGTGGAATGGCGCCAAACTTCGGTACTTAATAATCTCCATAGGCGATGCTTTAATATTTTTTTTTACTGGTTACCAGTTTAGAGTTACGGAGGAGGTCTAGTGCTAGAATTGTTGCACGCGCTCTAACACACGCGGCGATACCTCACATGTGTGGTTTGAGCGGCGTTTACATATGCGGGCCGGACTTGCGTGTGCGTTAGCTTCTGATCGCGAGCTACAGGGGACAGGGGCGTTTTAATTTTTAAAAAAAAAAAAAAAAAAATTTGGATCACTTTTATTCCTATTACAAGGAATGTAAACATCCCTTGTAATAGGAATGTATGTGACAGGTCCTCTTTATGGAGAGATGTGGGGTCAATAAGACCCCACATCTCTCCTCCAGGCTGGAAAGCATGAGATCGGTAACATTTTTTTTACCGATCTCATGCTGACAGCCGCTGACAGCCGCCCGAACCTCTGACGGTCATAGAGATGACTGGTGACCATCTGGTCACCGGAAATCTCTATGCTCGTCATCCGGCGGCGAGCGATTCTTTCTCCGTGCCCCCGATGGCACGGGAGAGCCCGGAGAAGCACCGGATGGCGGCGGGAGGGGGGGGGGGACGTCCCCTCCCGCTGCCTATAAGAACGATCAGGCGGCGGAACTGCCGCTATGATCGTTCTTATGGTGCACAGAATTGCCGGCCGGTAAAAATGATATCTGAATGATGCCAATAGCTGCACGCATCATTCAGATATCACCACTTAAAGTCAAGGACGTCATATGACGTCCTTGGTCGGCAAGTGGTTAAAAAAAAATGCAATAAATCTATCCCCTATTTTGTAGACGCTATAACTTTTGTGCAAACCAATCAATATACGCTTATTGCTATTTTTTTTACCAAAAGTATGTAGAAGAATATATATAAACGGATTATTTATTTTTGGATATTTATTATGGCAAAAAGTACAAAATATTGTGTTGTTTTCAAAATTGTCGCTCTTTTTTGTTTATAGGGCAAAAAATAAAAATCGCAGAGGTGATCAAATACCACCAAAGGAAAGCTCTAATTGTGGGGAATTGTCAGTTATAGCGACGCAGTGATGTATCGAAAAAAAATGGCCTGGCCGGGAAGGGGGCAAATCCTTCCAGGGCTGAAGTGGTTAAAGTCTAGAATGACAACCTGTAAACATATAACCTTCACACTAAGGATGGGCCCGGTGTTCGATTCGAACCCACGTTCGAATCGAGCACCGGGCGTTCGCCCGCTCGGCGAGCCCTGAACTATTTGGGCCGTTCGCATCACATTCGTGTGATGCGAGCGGCCCGCAATGCATTGCGCCAGGCGCAGTGCATTGCTGGCTGATGATTGGCCAAGCATGCACTGTGACCCCGCATGCTTGGCCAATCACAGCGCCGGCAGCGAGGAGAGCAATAATTGGCTACAGGCAGGATGCCTGTAGCCAATTATAGCTCAGGGGCTTTAGTACATGCCCCACTGTATAAAAGGCCGCCGCGCCGTCGGCCTAGTGCACATGTGTTCCGGCTTTGATTGTGTGAATAGGCAGACTGCTGATTCATTGCTAAACCATTGCTGATTCATTGCTGCTGATTCATTATTACTGAAGTGAATACTGATCATTTCTGCTGATTGCACTGCTGCTGAGTGGTGACATTATCTGCTGCTGAGTCTAAGTGCTTTCATTCTGGGGATTAGTCTGGTGTGTGCGTGCTGTTAGTACAGCATTGCAGTAGCACCCATTGCAGTGCTGTTAGTACAGCATTGCACCATAACCTTCTGTCCCATTGTGATCTAAGGCAGGCAGGCAGGGATTTATAGGAGCTAGTGTGTGTGTGTCAGCACACATAGGAGCTAGTGTGTGTGTGTCAGCACACATAGGAGCTAGTGTGTGTGTGTCAGCACACATAGGAGCTAGTGTGTGTGTGTCAGCACACATAGGAGCTAGTGTGTGTGTCAGCACACATAGGAGCTAGTGTGTGTGTGTGTGTCAGCACACATAGGAGCTAGTGTGTGTGTGTCAGCACACATAGGAGCTAGTGTGTGTGTGTGTCAGCACACATAGGAGCTAGTGTGTGTGTGTCAGCACACATAGGAGCTAGTGTGTGTGTCAGCACACATAGGAGCTAGTGTGTGTGTGTGTGTGTGTCAGCACACATAGGAGCTAGTGTGTGTGTGTCAGCACACATAGGAGCTAGTGTGTGTGTCAGCACACATAGGAGCTAGTGTGTGTGTGTGTCAGCACACATAGGAGCTAGTGTGTGTGTGGCAGCACACATAGGAGCTAGTGTGTGTGTGTCAGTACACATAGGAGCTAGTGTGTGTGTGTGTGTGTGTCAGCACACATAGGAGCTAGTGTGTGTGTGTCAGCACACATAGGAGCTAGTGTGTGTGTGTCAGCACACATAGGAACTAGTGTGTGTGTGTGTGTGTGTGTGTCAGCACACATAGGAGCTAGTGTGTGTGTGTCAGCACACATAGGAGCTAGTGTGTGTGTGTCAGCACACATAGGAGCTAGTGTGTGTGTGTGTGTCAGCACACATAGGAGCTAGTGTGTGTGTGTCAGCACACATAGGAGCTAGTGTGTGTGTGTGTGTCAGCACACATAGGAGCTAGTGTGTGTGTGTGTGTCAGCACACATAGGAGCTAGTGTGTGTGTGTGTGTGTGTCAGCACACATGGGAGCTAGTGTGTGTGTGTCAGCACACATAGGAGCTAGTGTGTGTCAGCACACATAGGAGCTAGTGTGTGTGTGTCAGCACACATAGGAGCTAGTGTGTGTGTGTCAGCACACATAGGAGCTAGTGTGTGTGTGTCAGCACACATAGGAGCTAGTGTGTGTGTGTGTGTGTGTCAGCCCAGTTCTTCTCATCTAAGGCAGCCTCTATCTGCCGTAAGGCCCTGTTGCTGTCATCTAAGGCATCCATCTGCAGGAGTTAGTGTGTGTGCTGTGTGACTCTAGCACAATATACACTACCCACTACAATGCCTGGAAGACCGCCAAGGAGAGGCAGACAGTCCCGAGGCAAGAACACAGGGCAAGCAGGCTCTGTTTCTAGAGACAACAGTGCTGGTCGTGGACGTGGTCGTGCATCGTCATCAGCACGTGGCCATGGGATACGCTTGTCCTTGTTTTCGGCAGATGGACATGTTGAGCCGCATCATGCCGAAGGCTTGGTAGAATGGATGACCAAGCCCTCCTCAACCTCCTCTTCCTCTCTCACCCAGGCTCAGGGTACTGGCAGAGCAGCTGCCAATGCGTACTCAATGGCATAATCAGGCACCCCTTCCCTAGACCCACCATGTCCTCCTGAGGAGTCCCCCGAACTGTTTGAGCACAGTGTTGGGTACATGCTCCAGGACGATGCCCAACGTTTTGAAGGCTCGGATGATGATACCCAGCTTGAGGAAGGCAGTAGCATGCGCGCAGAGAGAGGGGATGCTGAAGGACAGCAATCTGGCAGTCATGTTCCACCAGCTGCAGCTTACTGCCAGGTTTGCTTCAGTGGTGAAGAGGGAGGGGATGACGAGGTCACTGACTCCACGTGGGTGCCTGAAGGGAGAGAGGAGGAGGATGAGGAGGCGGCGGCACATGTCCAACGAGGCAGGATGCCCTCCGGAGGCCAGCTAGACGCCAGCACACCAACTGAATCACACCGCAGAGCTCCGCCTGTGCAGGGCACTGCCTCTGCACGTTATCACAAAAGTTCTTTGGTGTGGGCCTTTTTTGAGACGAGTACATCAGATCGCACCACTGCTATTTGCAATATTTGTCTCAAGCGTATCTCGCGTGGCCAAAACATCAGCCGCTTGGGCACCACAAGCATGACCAGACATATGTCGACCTGCCATGCAGCTAGTTGGCAAGCGCACATTAAAGACCCACACCAAAGAACTAAGCGGACCTCTCCTTGCTCCTCATCAGCTGGGATCTCCAACCCCACTATATCTTCAGTCCTCTCTGAAAGCTGCTCTGAGAGGAATGAAGGTGTAGAATTAGGTGTGTCACAGCCAAGTACTTGCAGTACACCGACGTCCGATTGTAGCAGGCAAATTTCCCTGCCCCAGCTGCTGGACCGTCGAAAGAAGTTTACTCCCAGCCATCCACATGCCCAGCGGTTGAATGCTAGCTTGGCTAAATTGCTATCACTTCAACTGCTGCCTTTTCAGTTGGTAGACTCGGCCCCCTTCTGTGAGTTTGTTCAATGTGCGGTTCCTCAGTGGCAGGTTTCTAAACGCCACTTTTTCTCACGGAAGGCGATTCCGGCTCTCTACCGACATGTGGAAGGCAATGTCCATGCCTCATATCAAAAAAAGGAATAAGGATTAATCCGCCACAATCCGAATTCCAACCGCTGCGCCACAAAAAATGAAACAATCAAGAGAAAGTAAACACTAAGAGCAGCCACTTAGAGAGATATGAATGGAGATAGATATTCAGGTGATAGTCCAGCCTGGACTGAAGCCTGAGAAGTAGCGCTAAATAATAACTAAAGTGCTAAACCTATATAAATTCAAAATAAGCAGCAAACATAAAATAACATGTAATACAGTATGTGCATCAACCCACGTGATAGGTGAATGTGATACAGTGAGAAAAGTATATTTTATATCAGAAAAAACGTGCCACACTGCTCAAAAATAATGTTCCAGCAAAAAAGCAAAAAAGCAATCCAAAAGATGTATATTAAATTATTAAACAAAGATTGCAGTCCTTCTGATGTGACCGTGAATCTTCTCAGAGTAATAATTAAACAATCTTCTTGCCTTCCACCACACCGTTGTGCTCAATGTGCCACTCCCATAGGAAACTCACTCACCACAATTTTTACCCGCACTTTCGTGTTGGGCAAATCAGCATAAATGATCTCAAACAGCCAATCGGTGATCTTCCTGCGTAATCCACTTAGTGTTTGTAATATCGTTCCACATGTAAAAATAAAAGTGCTCCAATAGAAAAAAATAAAGTAAATAAATTTATTAGCACACTAAAATCAAAGCTTCAACCAATTCACTCACATTTGAACAGATATTAGCCAGCAAACAAAATTGAATGAATTCCACCACAGCAGATGTCACTCCAATCACTTCAAATCTGCAAATCCACTTCAAAGCATAGATATATAGAGTGGTCACGGCGGACCCGAGGTGTGTGTGATAATGTGGTCAAGATCTCACCATCTCCCCTCCGCCAAGTGTCCACAAAATAGGGAAAGCCAACACCGTATCTCTGTTTGAGAAAAAACGTTCCTGTTCACTGCAGATGAACGGCGCTTAGCCACGCCCCCAACATGTTTCGTCACAAATAGGACTTATTCATGGGGTTGGCTAAGCAATGTGTCGTTCATGTATATATACCCGCCCCCTCCCTCCCATTGGTGGAGTGTTTAATTTTAATTGGTTCTTATGCTGGTGGATCTGATGTGCTTAATGCATGTGCGCATGACCCTCTATGTGGTATCACTCACCCGCAGCTGCGCAATCAATCCCCATATACAAAGCTAACAGCTGTCGCTGTATTACACTCGTGCGCATGCGCGTGATACGCGCTCTGCGTCGGTGCTATTGGTGGACTGTAGGCCCTATCAGAGCAGGGCTACGCCAATCAGGTGACTCAAGCACAGCGCTCTCACGTATTATGCGTTACACATGGCCGCAACTCAGCCTATCTCAGGCGTGCTGCCGCTCTTAAAAGGTCCATCATATCGGCGCCTATAGCCCCTATTCTCATAGTGGCCATAGAACATACACACACCTCGCATCCCCGTTTACATGGGGAAGGGGCACATACTCTAAAGTGTTAGGGTATTTCGAAAATGGCATATTGCTTATAATACCCAATGAAGCTAACTTTGTGAGCAGGTGAACAGGGCGGTCAGCGGTAAGGTGCATATTACCGCTGACTCATGGTTCAGCAGGCATGGACAGGGACGTTATCTGTCTTTCACGGCCCATTGGGTCACTCTATTGGCAGCTGGGAGGGATGCAGGACAAGGTGCAGTAGTGTTGGAGGTTGTTCCGCCACCACGCCTCCAAAATGCTACTACTGGTTATGACACACCCCTCTCCTCCACCCCCTCCTCTTCTTCTTCCTCTATGGCCTCTTCGAGTGCTCTGTCCTCAGAACCAGCGGTGCTCCGTAGGCGTACAAGGGGCTACGCGAGTACGCAGGCAAAAAGATGCCATGCCGTGCTTGCGCTGGTGTGTTTGGGGGACAGGAGCCACACTGGGGTAGAGGTTCTGGCAGCTCTGCAGGGGCAGGCCGAGAGGTGGTTGACGCCACGCCAGCTTAAGCCAGGAATGGTCGTTTCTGACAATGGCACCAACCTCCTCTACGCCCTGCGACAGGGGCAGCTCACCCATGTGCCCTGTATGGCTCACGTCCTCAACCTGGTGGTGCAGCGGTTCTTGGGCAGGTACCCAGGCTTACAGGATGTCCTGAGGCAGGCCAGGAAAGTCTGTGTGCATTTCCGCCGATCGTGGACAGGGCACTTGAGGCAGAACAGAGGCAGGAAGAGGAGGACTTCCTTGCCTCTCAAGGCCCCCTTTATCCAGACAGTGTTCCTTCTGTCCCACCCATCACACAGGAAGAGGATGAGGAGGAGGAGGAGGATTGTGTGAGCATGGAGGTGGAGCCTGGCACTCAGCATCAGCAGCAGCAGTCTTTTAGGGATGATGTACAGTCCCAACAAACCAGTGGACTTGTACGTGGCTGGGAGGAGGTGGCTGGCGATCATGTCGTCCTCAGTGACCCAGAAGACTCCGGACCGAATGCCTCAGCTAACCTACGTTGCATGGCCTCCCTGATCCTGCAAAGCCTGCGGAAGGATCCTCGTATTCTTCGGATCAAGGAGAGGGACCATTACTGGCTGGCCACTCTCCTTGATCCACGGTACAAGGGTAAGGTTGCGGACCTTATCTTGCCGTCGCAGAGGGAGCAGAGGATGAGACATCTCAGGGAGCCCTTGCAGAAAGGTCTGTGCAATGCGTTCCCAGAAACTGGGAGGTTACAAACTCCTGGTCCTGGACGACGAGTTGCTGAGGCTTTGGTCAGTAGCAGAAGGAGCGGTGGGGAAGGTGGACGTCTGACCGATGCGTTCTGACAATTTTTTAGTCCGCAGCCCCAAGGTATGATCGGTTCCAGCAACCATCGCCAGCGTCTGATATACATGGTGCAGGAATACCTAGGGGCAAGGTCAGACTTGGACACCTTTCCCACCAAAAATCCTCTGGCTTACTGGGTCTTGAGGATGGATCACTGGCCAGAGCTTGCACAGTATGCAATTGAGCTACTGGCCTGTCCTGCATCCAGCGTTCTTTCCGAACGCACATTCAGTGCTGCTGGAGGATTTGTCACCGATCACAGGGTGGGCCTGTCCACCGACTCGGTTGATCGACTGACCTTCATAAAGATGAATCAGTCTTGGATCACCACCAGCTACCAGGCACCTGAAGCGGATATAACTGAATAATTTATAATGTCACATCCCTTCAAGACTGCCTATGCTGATGCTGAGTGACTGTCCTGTTATGTTCACTGACTATCCTCTTCCTCCTCCTCAATGATCCATTCCTTGATAGCTTGGAAGAACATTTTTGTTTCTGGGTGCCACCACACCAGTGCCTAATGCACAATTTTTCAGCCCCTGTTTAACAGGGGCGTGTAATTACAATTTTTTAAGCAATGCTTCGCAACAGGTCTGACTGCTGTGCTCCAAGTACAGTATCTGTGAGGGTTGCAGTGTTGTGGCACCAACACCAGTGCCTAAGGCACAATTTTTCAGCCCCTGTTTAACAGGGGCGTGTAATTACAATTTTTTAAGCAATGCTTTGCAACAGGTCTGACTGCTGTGCTCCAAGTACAGGGGTGTGTAATTACAAATCTTGATCTAATAATTGACAGCAGGGCCCATTCCTGCACCCACCAAGAGTAACTGTGAGGGCTTACAGTCTTGTGGCAACACCGTCCACCATCACCACCAAAGGCCCAATTTTTCTGCCCTGTTCAACAGGTGCATGCAATTACAAATCTTGATCTAATAATTCACAGCAGGGCCAATTCCTGTGCCCACCAAGAGTAACTGTGAGGGCTTACAGTGTTGGGGCTACACCAACATCTAATGGGGCAAATTTCTGCAGAGTATATACGGCAGGCCCCTACTTTGAAACATCCAACTTACAAACGACTCCTACTTGCAAACGGAAGGAGAAAACAGGAAATCTACCCCTAGGAAGGGAAATTCTATCCTGTTACATTTAATTTGGGAAAAAGGTATCTCCTCTCTACTGATGCTTTATCACCAATCCTTGTTTCAATAAAAACCCCACTTTTCCAAAAACATTTGTCATTGGGACGGAAAGTGAGGTGAAATGTTCTGAACAGGTGCACAGACAGCAAAACAAAATGTTACAGGGGTGATAAACCCCTCCCTATGTTCTCCAAAAAGCTTAAAAAATTGATTTTTTTTTGGATGGAGCTACACTTAAAAATGTACCTGTTCAGATTCTACTTAAGAACAAACCTACAGTCCCTGTCTTGTTTGCACCGCCTGTATACTGCTGTTCAGAGTATATAGGGTTGTAGGTATAGGGTTTTATTTTGGGTGCGGGGTTCCCCTTAATATCCATACAAGACCCAAAGGGGCTGGGTGGGGGGGGGGGGGGGGGGGGGGGGTGAGGGGGTAGCCATGCCATTTTTCTCAAGGATTTTCAGCCATATTGCCAGGACAAGACATGACATTAAAGCCGCAAGCGGTTTTAAATGGCTTATTTTTTTCCTTTACAAATGTAATTTTGTGCAGGGACAGTTCTAAACACAGGAAACACATGCCACTTCACAGGCATACTTTAGACACCCCCCAGGTACCATATTTAAAGGAATATTTCACTTTTGTTTTTCAATTTATGCATCATCAAAATGACTGCTCCCGAAAAAACGTTAGTTTTTAAAAGTTCTTTTTGCATTGATATATGTCCCCTGGGGCAGGACCCGGGTCCCCAAACCTGTTTTATGACATTAACATGCATATTGGCCGTTATAATTAGCACTTTTGATTTTGAACGTTCGCGTCCATTGTAACGAATAGGGTTCGAAAATTCGCACAAACTTTCGGTCCGTTCGAAGGTTCTGGTGCGAACCGAACCCGGGGGTGTTCGGCTCATCCCTACTTCACACACATTAACAGGAGTAAATTGGGAAGAAAAAACAAAACACAAAACTTTCTGAATCCATTAGATGCCAAAAGGTGCAAAATAATGTATTATTATGTACTTTCAGAGTGTCATAGTGAATGAAAACTTCACTCTGAGCCCCAGGAAGGGAAAAAAAAACTAAATTCCTACAGTTTCTCAGAGTTATAGGGATCAAGATCTTATATCTGTGCACAGGTTCATTATTTGAGAATAAATTTAAACTTGTAAAAGGAAAAAAAAAGTATAAATGTAAACTAGTACCAGTAATCATGGGCGGATCCAGAGTCTAATCTCGGGAGGGGCACTGACAAAATTTTCGTGGGCAATTTGTTGGGGCAATGGCTGATGTTGGCGCTTCAATCCTCACAGCACCATGGTTGTATGGTGTCAGGGTGATTGAAGCGCATGAGTTGTCATCTAGATAAAGGAAGGCCCGTAGACATGGTGTATCTGGATTTTGCAAAAGCATTTGACATAGTTCCTCATAAACATTTACTGTACAAAATAAGGTCCGTTGGCATGGACCAAAGGGTGAGTACATGGATTGAAAAATGACTACAAGGGCGAGTTCAGAGGGAGGTGATAAATGGAGAGTACTCGGAATGGTCAGGGGTGGGTAGTGGGGTCCCCCAGGGTTCTGTGCTGGGACCAATCCTGTTTAATTTGTTCATAAACAACCTGGAGGATGGGGTAAACAGTTCAATCTCTGTATTTGCGGACGGTACTAAGCTAAGCAGGGCAATAACTTCTCTGCGGGATGTGGAAACCTTAAAAAAAGATCTGAACAAATGAATGGGGTGGGCAACTACATGGCAAATGAGGTTCAATGTAGAAAAATGTAAAATAATGCATTTGGGTGGCAACAATATGAACGCAATCTATACACTGGGGGGAGAACCTCTGGGGGAATCTAGGATGGAAAAAGACCTCTGGGTCCTAGTAGATGTACAGACCACCATTCCTGGCTTAAGCTGGCGTAGCGTTAACCATCTCTCAGCCTGCCCCTGCAGAGCTGACAGAACCTCTGCCCCAGTGTGGCTCCTGTCCCCCAAGCAAACCAGCGCAAGCACCGCATGGCATCTTTTTGCCTGCATACTTGCATAGCCCCTTGAATTCCTACGGAGCACCGCTGGTTCCAAGGACAAAGCACAGGAAGAGGCCATGGAGGAAGAAGAGGAGGGGGTGGAGGAGAGAGGTGTGTCAGAATCACCAGTAGTAGTATTTTGGAGGCATGGTGGCGGAACAACCTCTAACACTGCACCTTGTCCTGCATCCTTCCCAGCTGCCAGAAGAGTCACCCAATGCGCCGTGAAAGATAGGTAACATCCCTGTCCATGCCTGCTGGACCATGAGTCAGCGGTAGTAGGCACCTTACCACTGACCGCCCTGTCCAGCGAGGCCAAGACATTGCCTTCCACATGCCGGTAGAGAGCCGGTGTCATGTACCTGACGGTAGAGCCTGATATGCAGTGGACGGCCTCTCTTACACCTCTGACACGAGGTCCCCCGGTAGAGCAGACAGGGAGCGCAGGAGTGCAGAGTCGCACGAGTGCCTGATCGGTTGCAGACTGTGGAATCCGAAGCAGTTGTAGGAGGAGCCGTAGCTCAGCAGGATTCTCCAGGCCGAGGAGAGGAGTGGTGCAGGCAGGCCGGGTCATACACTGGCGGACACGTCAGGAGCAGATGCAGAGGCAGCAGAATAGTCAGGGTACAGGCCGGGTCGGTGATGGGATGGCAGCAAGGTAGCAGAAGGATCAGGCAGGTGCAGTGGTCAGACAAGCCGGGTCGGGTGCTAATGGAAAGCAGGAATCGTCAGAGGCAAGCCGGGTCGGGCAACAGGAACAGGTAACAAGATGCAGGTATCAGGAACACACGGAACGCTGTAGAGCAGACAGCACTGAGTCTGTGCGCTGGCAGTGTTTAAATAGGCTGTTGGGTGGCAAAAGCTGTTACCGGGTGCGCACACACGTGCGCGCGCATGCGCACAAACACGCACCAATGCGCACAAATGTGCGCGCATGCGCACAAACGTCCAACGGTCCTGAGTTCTCATCTTCAATGCTGGCATGCCCTTCGTGTGCGCGCATATGTGCGTGTGCGCACAACTGCACGCACAGGCGCTCGCAGATGCACCAGAGGTGTTCTGACAGGGGCTGAGGTCATAGGTTGTATTCTTCAGCCGCCATCTTGGGTCCTGGCTAGCCCTTCCTGACAGCCGGAATCTCCTTACGTGAGAAAAAGTGGCGTGTGGAAACTTGCCACTAAGGAACCGCACATTCCACAAACTCACGGAAGAGGGCAGAGTCTACCAACTGAAAATGCAGCAGTTGAAGTGCTAGCAATTTAGCCAAGCTAGCATTCAACCGCTGGGCATGTGGATGGCTGGGAGTGAACTTCTTTCGACTGTGCAGCAGCTGGGGCAGGGAAATTTGCCTGGTACAATCGGACGTCAGTGTACCGATAGCAGATTGCCTGCAAGTACTTGGCTGTGACACACCTAATTCTAAACCTTCATTCCTCTCAGTGCAGGTTTCAGAGAGGACTGAAGGTATAGTGGGGTTGGAGATCCCAGCTGATGAGGATCTAGGAGAGGTCTGCTAACAAAGCTTTGTTGTGGGTCTTTTAGGTACACTTGCCAATGAACTGCATGGCAGGTCAACATATGTCTGGTCAAGCATGTGGTGCCCGAGCGGCTGATGTTTTGGCAAGATACACTTCAGACATATGTTGCAAATAGCAGTGGTGCAATCTGATGCACTCGTCTCAAAAAAGGCCCACACCAAAGAACTTTTTTAATAACGTGCAGAGGCAGCACCCTGCACATGCGCAGCTGTGCGGTGTGATGCAGTCGGTGTGCTGCCCTTAAGCTGACCCCTGGAGGGCATACTGCCTCTTTAGAGATTTGCCTTATCTTCCTCCTCCTCCTATCTCCTATCAGGCACTCACATGGAGTCAGTGACCTCATCATCCCCTCCCTCCTCATCACTGGAGCAAACCTGGCAGTATGCTGCAGCTGTGGAAACAAGACTGCCAGATTGCTGTCCTTCTTGGGCATCCCCTCTCTCTGGGCTCACGTTACTGCCTTCCTCTAGCTGGGTATCATCATCAGAGCCTTCAAAAGGCTGGGCATCCTCATGGAGCATGTACCCAACACTGTGCTCAAAACCCCCCTTCTTCGTTTTTTTATATCTAAATTCAGGACGAGGTACCCCCCCCCCCGAGCTTCTCCACATCTTTCTACAAGTTTGGGGGACTCCTCAGGAGGACACGGTGGGGTTAGAGAAGGAGTGACTGATGCCATTGAGCCTAGGGAAGAGGCCTTGTTGGCAGCTGCTTTGCCAGTACCCTGAGCCTGGATGAGAGAGGATGAGGAGAATGAGGATGGCTTGGTCATCCACTCTACCAAGTCTTCGGCATGTTGCGGCCCAACATGTCCAGCTGCCGAAAAAAAGGACGAGCGTGTCCCATGGCCTCGTGCTGATGAGGATGCACCATGTCCACGACTATCACTGTTGCCTCTAGACACAGAGCCTGCTTGCCCTCTTTTATTGCCTCGTGACTGTCTGCCTCTCCTTGTGGGCCTTCCAGATATACTAATGGCCTGCAGGGAGATGTAGCTGCACAAAGCTAAGACGTATATACTGATATACTGCAGCTAGCAGAATCTACTGCCTGCCTGTAGTATTATTATTATCAGAAAACCAGCAATTGGGGTAGCTTTAGGCGTACACTGTGCAGATGGCACAATTCACCCACTGTAATTGCTACAACTGCCTACGGATAGGATGCGCAGAACAACAGCAATTGGGGTAGCTTCAGGCATGTACACCGTGCAGATGGCACAATACACCCACTGTATTTGCAACAGCTGCCTACGGATAGGATGCGCAGAACAACAGCAATTGGGGTAGCTTCAGCCGTGTACACTGTGCAGATGGCACAATACACCCACTGTATTTGGAACAGCTGCCTATGGGTAGGATGAGCAGAACAACAGCAATTGGGGTAGCTTCAGGCGTGTACACTGTGCAGATGGCACAATACACCCACTGTATTTGCAACAGCTGCCTACGGATAGGATGAGCAGAACAACAGCAATTGGGGTAGCTTCAGGCGTATACACTGTGCAGATGGCACAATACACCCACTGTATTTGCAACAGCTGCTTACGGATAGGATGCACAGAACAACAGCAATTGGGGTAGCTTCAGGCGTGCACACTGTGCAGATGGCACAATACACCATAGTGCATGCTTGGCCAATCATCAGCCAGCAATGCACTGCGATGCCGCAGTGAATTATGGGCCATGACGCGCCACTCGAATTTGGTGCGAACTGCCCATAATGTTCGGGATTCGCCGAACGGGCGAACAGACGATATTCGAATTGAACATGGGTTCGACTCAAACATGAAGCTCATCCCTATTGATGAGACCTAGGGCAATAAAATTGTCTAAGATTTCCTATCCTTCTCAAAAAACACTGATGCCGCGTACACACGGTCGGAATTTCCGATGGAAACAGTCCGATGGATTTTCCGACGGTGTGTATGCCCATTGGTCTTTTTCTGTCGGAATTTCCGACGGACTTTGGATTGAGAACCTGTTATTAATTTTTCAGACGGAAAACCTTTCTATCGGATTTTCCGATCGTGTGTATGCAATTCCGACACGCAAAATTCCGACGCATGCTCGGAAACAATTTGACGCATGCTCGGAAGCATTAAACTTCCCTTTTAATAGTGCTGTCAAACGTGTAGTATGCCGCGGTGTTATTGACCGTCGGAATTTGGTTTGACCGTGTGTAGGCAAGACAGTTTGAGCGAAATTCCATCGGAATTCCGACGGGAAAACCATCAGAGCTTTTTCCGACGAGAATTCCGACTGTGTGTACGCGGCATGACAGTGCCAAATCTTCCATACAAAAACGCCTGCAGTGATGTGACCAACAGAAAATAAGTCAGTTGAGGTTTTGAAAACTTTATTTTATCAATTTGTGTACTTCCATAGTTGGTTACATGTGTGTTTGTTTCTGGAAATAGATGCTTAGGATGCAAGGAAATCTCACTAAAAAACCTTTTGCACGTTTCCTTCTTGTATATTGAATTAGCTTCTTCTATTCTTTGGGAACTTCCATTGAGGTATCTTACCTCCATAGTTCCCAATTCTGTTCTGCTCACCTTGGAGTCTCATTCCTTTTACTACCAAAAGGCTCTTCCCAGTCAATTCTGCTTTTGCATTGTCTTAAATATAAGTAAACTGAACATGCACAGGTAGACTGGGGCCTCTGTGCAACAGGTGCAGGATTTGCATTGTCAAAATAAATCTTAACCACTTGCTTACTGGGCACTTATACCCCCTTCCTGCCCAGGCCAATTTTCAGCTTTCAGTGCTGTCACATTTTGAATGACAATTACGTGATCATGCAACACTGTACAAAAACAAAATTTTTATAATTTTTTAACACAAATAGAGCTTTCTTTTGGTGGTATTTAATCACCACTGGGGTTTTTTTTTTTTTTTTGCTAAAGAAACAAAAAGACTGAAAATTATAAAAAAAAAATGTTTTTATAGTTTGTTTTAAGATTTGCCATAAAAAAGGTAATTTTTCTCCTCCACAGATAGGCTGCACTGATGGGGTGGCACTGGTGGGCACTGATGAGATGGCCCTGGTGGGCACTGATGAGGAGGCACTGATAAGGCTACACTGGTAGGTGGCACTGATGGGCACTGATAGGTGACTCTGATGGGGTCTGATAGGTGGCACTGAGAGGTTGCACCAAAGGGCACTGATAGGCGGCACTGTTAGGTGGCACTGATGAGCACAGATAGGCAGCACTGATGGGTACTGATCGGCACTAGTAGGCGGCACTGATAGGCAGCACTGATGGGCACTGATAGGTGGCACTGATGGGCACAGATTGGCAGCACTGGTGGGCACTGATAGGTGGCACTGATGGGCACTGATAGGTGGGCACAGATTGGGGCTGATGTCTCTGTAACAGAAGCCAGTTACACAACAACAGCAATTGTGTAACAATGTCTTCTTTTCTTCTTACGCTGATCGTGAGGAGTGAAAAAGCCGATTACTGGCTTCTGTTTACTTCCATGATCAGCTGTCAGTCAACTTCCATGATCAGCTGATCACGCTGCTGTGATTGGCCCTTTACCCTGTTTTGTGATCAGCCAAGTCTGAAGGGCTCGACAATCACAGAGCGTGCCGCCCGCACACTACACGAGCAGCGCGATCATGGAAGGATGTCTATTGATGCCCTCCTGCCACTGGAAGCCTGCGCTGTAGCCATCTTTCAGCAATAGTGCAGGCAGGAAGTGGTTAATACTTTGTTGAACATTTTCTGTTCTACCAATGAAAAGGGAGGCAGATTTAAGAAGGAAAGCTGCAATGGTATATGTTTTAATTACTGCATTTAACACTGTTGTAATGTTATCAATAGTAATCAATAGTAATCAATAGGGATGAGCCGAACACCCCCCCGTTCGGCTCGCACCAGAACCCGCGAACGGACCTAAAGTCCGTGCGAGCTTTAGAACCCTATTAGTTTTAATGGATGCGAACATTCGAAATTAAAAGTGCTAATTTTAAAGGCTAATATGCATGTTAATGTCATAAAAAGTGTTTGAGGACCTGGGTCCTTCCCCAGGGGACATGTATCAATGCAAAAATTTTTTTTAAAAACGGCCGTTTTTTCAGGAGCAGTGATTTTAATAATGCTTAAATTGAAACAATAAAAGTGTAATATTCCTTTAAATTTCGTACCTGGGGGGTGTCTATAGTATGCATGTAAAGGGGCGCATGTTTCCCGTGTTTAGAACTGTCTCTGCACAAAGTGTCATTTTTTTCAAGTAAAAAAGCTATTTAAAATCACTCGCGGCTTATGTGAATTGACGGCTCCCGTAATACAGAGAACAGTCATTCATAAAAAAAAAGTCATTGATAAAAAATAAATAAAATGAAAAAAAAAAAAAGCGTGGGGGTCCCCCCAAATTCAATAACCAGGCCCTTCAGGTCAGGGATGGATATTAAGGGGAACCCCAGCCCAAAAAAAATGGCGTAGGGTCCCCCTCAAAATCCATACCAGACCCTTGAGGTCTGGGATGGATTTTAAGGGGAACCCTAGCCAAAAAAAATGGTGTGGGGTCCCCCTCAAAATCCATACCAGACCCTTATCCGAGCACGCAACCTGGCAGGCCGCAGGAAAAGGGGGGGTCGAGAGCGGCCCCCCCTCCCGCCTGAACCGTACCAGGCCACATGCCCTCAACATTGGGAGGATGCTTTGGGGGTCTAAGACCCCCAAAGCACCTTGTCCCCATGTTGATGAGGACAAGGGCCTCTTCCCCACAACCCTGGCCGTTGGTCTGCGGGCGGGGGGGGCTTATCGGAATCTGGAAGCCCCCTTTAACAAGGGGACCCCCAGATCCCGGCCCCCTCCCTGTGTGAAATGGTAAGGGAGTACCCCTACCATTTCACCAAAAAAGTGTCAAAAATTGTAAAAATGACAGGAGACGGTCTTTGACAATTCCTTTATTAAAATCTTCTTTCTTCTTTCTTCATCCTTCGGTTTCTTCATCTTCTCCTTCCGTCATCTTCTTCCATCTTCTTCCATCTTCTTCTTCCATTTTCTTTTTCCTCCGATCCGCTTCTTCTTGCGCTGGTCTTCTCGTCCTTCTCGTCCGGCATCTTCTTCCATGGCATCGGTGTCGGTGTCTCTTCTTGGGCCGCTCCTCGCAATGGGAGGCTCCCGCTGTGTGAGGCTTCGCTCCGTCTGACAGGTCTTTTATAACGGAGGGCACCTGGTGACCCCGCCCCCCTTTGACGTCATGGGGAAAGCCATAGGGAATTCCCCATGACGTCCCCGTGCGTCAGAGGGGGCGGGGTCACCAGGTGCCCTCCATTATAAAAGACCTGTCAGACGCAGCGAAGCCTCACACAGCGGGAGGCCCCCATTGCGAGGAGCGGCCCAAGAAGAGACACCGACGCCGACGCCATGGAAGAAGATGCCGGACGAGAAGGACGAGAAGACCAGCGCAAGAAGAAGCGGATCGGAGGAAGAAGAAAATGGAAGAAGAAGATGGAAGAAGATGACGGAAGGAGAAGATGAAGAAACCGAAGGATGAAGAAAGAAGAAAGAAGATTTTAATAAAGGAATTGTCAAAGACCGTCTCCATTTTTGACACTTTTTTGGTGAAATGGTAGGGGTATTTTTGCATCCTCCCAATGTTGAGGGCATGTGGCCTGGTACGGTTCAGGAGGGGGGGGGCCGCTCTCGTCCCCCCTCTTTTCCTGCGGCCTGCCAGGTTGCGTGCTCGGATAAGGGTCTGGTATGGATTTTGAGGGGGACCCCACGCCATTTTTTTTTTTATTTGATGCGGGGTTCCCCTTAATATCCATAGCAGACCTGAAGGGCCTGGTAATTGAATTTGGGGGAACCCCCACGCTTTTTTTTTTATCAATGACTTTCAATGAATGACTGTTCTCTGTTTTCCGGGACTTGACAATTCATTATAGCCGCGAGTAATTTTAAATAGCTTTTTTTCCTGCAAAAATGACACTTTGTGCAGGGACAGTTCTAAGCACGGGAAACATGCGCCCTTTTACAGGCATACTATAGACACCCCCAGGTACGAAATTTAAAGGAATATTACACTTTTATTGTTTCACTTTAAGCATTATTAAAATCACTGCTCCCGAAAAAACGTACTTTTTTAAAAGTTTTTTTTGCATTGATACATGTCCCCTGGGGCAGGACCTGGGTCCCCAAACACTTTTTATGACAATAACTTTTTAAAAATCAATGACTTTCAATGACTGTTCTCTGTATTACGTGACCCGACAATTCATTATAGACGCAAGTGCTTTTAAAAGACTTTTTAAAAAGCACCATTACATCGCCGAACACCGGACCCGAACCCGAACATACAGTCAATTGTTCGGGTTCGGTTCCAGGACCCGAACACCCAAAAGTCCAGTACGGACCCGAACTTTACAGTTCGGGTTCGCTCAACCCTAGTCATAACAGCACAAGGGGAAGGAGTGTGTGGAAAACAATTGAAAATCAACTGGAAAAACTCTGCCCCAAAAAAACCTCAAAAATTGTAAAAACAAAAAGCTGCTCCCTTGGAAGGGAGTATAAAACTCCTTAATAATGTGAATAAAGTAACAATGGGGCGCTGTAATTAATTATTAATTAATTTGTTGGATGTGGTCCTAGTGTCATCAACCAGAATCAAATCAAAAAATTGATAATAAAAAACCTGTGAGAACACAACAAATTATACACCACTAATAATAGGTAACTTAAGTGCATCTAACAAATGAATGTCACTCGAGTGACCGTGCATTCATGTGCATACAGAACACAATTTGGTATATTGAAATAACCACAAGTGTATAATATATAACAAAAAAGTCCCATTCAAGTGACAATTAATAGGAAAAAAAGGTGTTTCAAAGGAGAAGGAGTGTGTGCACACAAAGAGGAGCACAGAGTGGAGGCAGGTACGCTGAGCACGTTGGAATCAGCTTTCTATACATACAGGGACTTTTGTCAGTATTGGATGTTATATTTCATGCACTTTGATTAAAGGAATTATTAAATTTTAAGCACTTTAAAGCAGAGTTTGGCCAAAATATGACTTTTAAGATAAAAAATACCCCTAGAATACTCATGCCTCGTGCAATGTAACAAAGGTATGCTGTACACTACGCCCAGTTTTCTATTTGTGCAGCATAGTTTTCTTACTTTGTGAAGTTCCTGCACAGCGCGACCATCTCCAGTAGGGATGAGCCGAACACCCCCCGGGTTCGGTTCGCACCAGAACCTTCGAACCGACCGAAAGTTTGCGCGAATTTTCGAACCCTATACGTTATAATGGACGCGAACGTTCGAAATCAAAAGTGCTAATTACAACGGCCAATATGCATGTTAATGTCATAAAAACAGGTTTGGGGACCCGGGTCCTGCCCCAGGGGACATATATCAATGCAAAAAGAACTTTTAAAAACTAATGTTTTTTCGGGAGCAGTCATTTTAATGATGCATAAAGTGAAAAAAAAAAAGTGAAATTTTCCTTTAAATATGGTACCTGGGGGGTGTCTAAAGTATGCCTGTGAAGTGGCATGTGTTTCCCGTGTTTAGAACTGTCCTTGCACAAAATGACATTTGTAAAGGAAAAAAAGAAGCCATTTAAAACCACTTGCGGCTTTAATGTCATGTCTTGTCCTGGCCGCCATATGGCTGAAAATCCTTGAGAAAAATGGCATGGCTACCCCATCACCCCCCCCCACCCCAGCCCCTTTGGGTCTTGTATGGATATTAAGGGGGACCCCGCACCCAAAATAAAACCCTATACCTACAACCCTATATACTCTGAACAGCAGTATATAGGTGGTGCAAACAAGACACGGACTGTAGGTTTGTTCTTAAGTAGAATCTGAACAGGTACATTATGAAGTGTAGCTCCATCCCAAAAAAATCTATTTTTAAGCTTTTTGGAGAACATAGGGAGGGGTTATCACCCCTGTAACATTTGCTGTCTTTGCACATGTGTTCAGAACATGTCACCTCACTTTCCGTCCCAATGACAAATGTTTTTGGAAAAGTGGGGTTTTAATTGAAACAAGGATTGGTGATAAAGTATCAGTAGAGAGGAGATACCTTTTTCCCAAATTAAATCTAACAGGATAGAATTTCCCTTCCTAGGGGTAGATTTCCTCTCACTTCCTGTTTTCTCTTTCCATTTGCAAGTAGGAGTCGTTTGTAAGTTGGATGTTTGAAAGTAGGGGCCTGGCGTATATACTCTGCAGAAATTTGCCCTATTAGATGTTGGTGTAGCCACAAGACTGGTGGGCACAGGAATGGGCCCTGCTGTGAGTTAATAGATCAAGATTTGTACTTGCATGCACCTGTTGAACCGGGCAGAAAAATTGGCGGTGGTGGACGGTGTTGCCACAAGACTGTAAGCTCTCACAGTTACTCTTGGTGGGCGCAGGAATGGGCCCTGCTGTGAGTTATTAGATCAAAAGGCATGCGCGGCTTCCTGACATGGCGGATGTCTGCTGAGTGAGCTCCGGGACCCGTCCGTTCTCCGAGACCTCCGCACCGCTCAATTCGCTACAAAAGCTCCGGGGGTAAGACACCCATAACACCCTGATACCCCAGCGCCACATGGGAAAGGTTGGCCAGCAGCAACATTCATATAATCCCCTGTTTGGTCCGCGGGCGGGATCAAGCATGGATCGATACATCACTAGGCCGCAATCCGCGGCCTCGAGTACCGCCGCCGATCCGTTCGCCTCGATGGATCCTCTCATGGGGACCGAGGAACACAGTAGCTCCCCCGATCCTACCCTGGATCACCCCCTGCCTGCTACGCAAGGGGTGTTAACCCCAGACATCCTGGATGCCAAGCTTGACGCTAAGCTGCAAATTTTGCTCCAGCAGATTACCAGGAACATTGTGGCAGAGGTGAGCAAGATTTCTACAGAGCTGAGGGGGGAAATTGATCAGATTGGTGAGCGCACTGATGCTTTAGAGTATAAGTTTGACGATCTGGTGAACTATGTGCAAACGATAGAAGAAGAGAACCACCATCTCAAACAATCCATGACCCAATTGCAACTACAACAAGAAGACCTTGAGAACCGCGAAAGACGCCAGAACCTTAGGTTCCGTGGTATCCCTGAAACGGTTGGTGACTCCTCATTACGTTCCTATCTCCTGGGTCTCTTTAATACCCTTGCTCCAGCAGTTGTGGATGTGGACTGGCGCCTTGATAGGGCACACCGCTCCCTGGGCCCAAAACCTCCGGCTGGAGCAAGGCCCAGGGATGTCATCGTACGTTTCCATTACTACGACAGCAAGGAGGCCCTGAGCTTGGCTGCACGTAACAAATCGCAAATATCCTACAAGGGGGCCAAGCTGCAGATTTTCAGTGACCTCTCGCCTATAACCCTAACCAAGAGAAGAAATCTGCGCCCCATCACAGCCCATCTCCAACAACACCGGGTACCATACTACTGGGGTTTCCCCTTCCGCCTTGTTGTCTCCAAGGATGGTGTCCAGCACAGCATGCGAGATCTCCAAGAAGGTGATGCTTTCATCAAAAGTCTTGCACTCCCTCCACTACCTGATGAGGACCCCCAACCTACTCAAGTACCAACTCGCCCTTTCCCTACCACGCCAAGTCGCACCTGGACCCCGGTCCGAAATCAATCCAAGAAGCACCTTTCTACTCCTCAGCGCCCTCGGTCCTCCAAGCAACCTCCATGATGACACGCATCTTGTAAGATGTCCAGCTTCTTCCTTGCCTCCTAAAAGTCCATGATGAACACTTATATTGTGTCCTGGACTTCAGGTTTGTTTACATGTCTCACCATGAGGCAATGGTTTTTATTTTTGCTCCATTCCCCATGCCTCTCTGCAGGTGAGACATTTGTTTTCACACTCCCATGTGGTGAAACATGTTTTTGTGCCTTGATATTCTGCACCGTTTTCATTTTAGATGTTTGCACTTTTTCTTTTATGCCTTTTTTTTTGCCATAAGGAGAACGGTCGGTTTTCCTGCTCTCTCTCCAGTACCCCTGGTTAGTGGTCGTCATGCGTCCCCTCTTGGCCCGTGACGTTGTCTCGGGCCTCCTGAGACATGAATTTGTCTCAGGCTTTCTGCTAATGTTTTTTTCTTTTTTGTTCTTGTTTTTCATTTATTTTTTTTCTGTTCTTACTGAAACCACAAGCAAGTGGTTGAAATGTTCTATTTTATGGGTTACAAGTCAATACAGCCCTCCGAGGTCTACTCACCCTTCCCCCCCCCTTTATCACAGGTCTGTGTCAGCTTATAAGGAAAACTATTTCCTGATCATGTTTTTTGGTTTTAACTACCCCTGGTATTCCTATGTTTGTTCTTTGCAACTTACTCATAGAGTCGGAAACAATGTATGTAATTTTATAGATCTTAAACAACATATGCCTCTTTATCTGCAATACCCATGGCTTTAAAACTTTTATCATATAATGTTAAGGGTCTGAATTCCATTCGGAAATGTTGGATCGCCCTTAAGGAATTCAGATCCTCAGGGGCGGATGTAGTCATGGTTCAGGAGACCCACTTCCGCACCGGTGGATCGTTTAAATTTGCATCTAAACTTTATCCTACATCCTATCTTGCCTCAGACCCTTCAGGCAAGGCAGGAGTGGCTATTCTAATCAAGAAATCTTGCCCAATAAGGGTTAAAAGTTCATTTACAGATCCACACGGTAGATACATTATCCTGGATTGTGACTACATGTCCTCTTCCTTTACTCTGGTCAATGTCTACGCCCCCAACAGTGGACAGATAGCCTTCCTGAACGAAGTTCTCGATTCCCCTCAATACCACCCTCAGCCCTTCACTATAGTGGGCGGTGATTTTAACTTGGTCATGTCCCCTACAAGAGACAGACAAAGTGTCTCAGGTGCCAATCTCTCCCAGAAAACTGCCTCCCAAGCCAACGCATTCCGCAAATGCACTAGATCGCATAAATTATTTGACTCTTGGAGGATCAAACACCCAACGACCAAACAATTTACCTTCTACTCTACGGCCCATAAAATGTACTCTAGATTAGATCATTTTCTCATCTCAGCTCCTCTCATTCCCTACACTGTCAATTCTGATATAGCCCCCATCACATGGTCTGATCATGCACCTATAACCCTAGATGTTTTACTATCCCAACCCCATCCTAGGACATGTCATTGGCGTCTCAATGAACATCTCCTCCGATCGGAACCCACGCGTAACTCTTTGGCTTCCAGCCTGAAGGATTATTTTTCGCTAAACGAAGGCTCTGTCCCAGAACCCTCGACACTGTGGGAAGCCCATAAGGCTGTCTTTCGTGGGGTATGTATTGCAGAAGGTTCTCGATTAAAAAAAGACAGTTCTCGGCTCCTGCAGACGCTGACATCTGATTTGGTGTCTGCGGAGAAACAGTTGTTGAGAAATCCCACGGTGTCGAGGCTTCGCACAGTAGTACTACTGAGGGAAAAAATTAAAACTATACATTTTAACAAAACAGCGAAAGCCCTACTATGGTCTAAGCAGAAATTTTACGAATTCTCGAATAAACCCCATAGAATGTTGGTGAATAAACTCCGCCCTAGGCCCTCCAACTCCTTCCCTGACTTCCTTGTTAAAACAGACGGCACTAAAACCTACTGTCCCCGTGAAATTTCTAAAACTTTTGGCGAGTTTTACCAAAAACTCTATAATTGCCTGTCACCCGAAAACCACTTCAATTTTTCACAAGATAACTTTGAAACTTTTTTTGCTGATCTTAGGCTCCCGACTCTCTCCTCTACAGACCTCATTGACCTTAATGCCCCTATCTCTACTGAGGAACTTTACAACACCATTAAAGGCCTCCCTTTACATAAATCCCCCGGCCCTGACGGCCTCCCTTACTCCTATTACAAAACCTTTATAGACATATTGTCCCCTCATCTTCTATCCCTTTATAGCTCCCTCCTTAAAGGCCAATCCCCTCACTCGCAGTTCACACATTCCTACATATCTGTGATCCCCAAACCTGGGAAAGACCCCTCCCTTCCAGACAATTATAGGCCCATTGCTCTGTTAAATTCAGACTACAAAATATTTACTAAAATTCTAGCATCCAGACTGTCCAAATTTATCCCTAAGCTCGTTAACAGAGACCAGGTGGGGTTTGTCCCATCCAGGCATGCGGGGGACAATACCCGACGCACCATAGATCTTATTGACCTATTAGACAGAAACTCTCTTCCAGCCCTGGTTTTAAGTCTTGACGCACAGAAAGCCTTTGATAGGTTGAGTTGGCCATATATGTTCGCTACCCTCAGGAGATTTGGCCTCAGGGGCCCCTTTATTAGTGCGCTAAAAGCTCTGTATTCACAAGTATCTGCACAGGTTCAAATGTCCTCCTTTCTGTCGCCTTGCTTCCCCATGCATAACGGCACGAGGCAGGGATGTCCCCTCTCCCCATTACTGTTTATACTATGCCTGGAACCCCTGGCCGAATATATCCGCCTACAACCCAGTGTTCATGGGGTGGTAATGCGACAGAGGGAATACAAGCTATCTTTATTTGCAGACGACATTTTGCTCACCATTACGCAACCTCTAATTTCCTTACCCTCCTTACATAGCCTTCTCTCTTCCTTTGGTGCTATATCAGGCTATAAGGTCAACACTTCAAAAACAGAGGCCCTCCCTATACATATCCCTCCACCCCTCCTCTCCCAACTGCAGTCCTCCTACCCCTATAGATGGTGCTCTACATCCCTCAAATACTTAGGGATACGTCTTACATCAACGTATTCCACACTATACTCTGAAAATTTTCCCCCCCTGATTACAGACATCAATAAATCACTACAGACATGGTCCAAATATCCTATCTCCCTCCTGGGCAGGGTAAATGTTCTCAAAATGGCTATTCTGCCTAGACTGCTCTATCATTTTGAAACCCTCCCTGTAGCCATCCCCCTCTCACAGCTCAAAGCTGTGCAGAGGGCTTTCTTAAAGTTCATTTGGAACAATAAGGCCCATCGTATAGCAGCCTCGGTAGTATTCTCTCGCAAAACTCGTGGGGGGCTGGGTGCACCGGATGTCATAAAATACTATTACGCCACTCACCTTAGGACCGTTGTTTCCTGGTCCAGTCTACAGGCTCCTAATCACTGGTCTGATATAGAGAAAGGTGTTCTATACCCGGTTCACCCATGTTCCCTAATATGGTCAGACTTGCCACAAACTAACTCTATCTTTAAACGCCAATGTACTGCCCCTATGAATTTTTCTCTGTCTATATGGCAGAAATGTTGCAAGTCCTACTCCCTCTCATCCCCATGCCCCCCCCTTTTGAACATTTTATTTAATCCATCCATTCCAGACAGTTTATCTCTGGGACATATTCTCCCTTGGGTCAACGCTTCTGTCTTCCAACTGCGTAATTTAGTCAATCCTGTATCTAGACACCTGCACACATTTGATACCTTACAAGAGAAATACGCAATTCCCCCCAAAATGTTTTACTTCTACCTGCAAATTAGACACCTATTCCAAACATATTCTCCTACCCTAACTCTGGATATTCCCACCCCCTTTGAATCACTCTGTGCTCAAGGTCCCCACCAACTTCACCTAGTCTCCTCCATTCATCTTATTCTCCAAGAGTCAGTCCCTATGTCCGAGACTACTCACCTATACATGAAAAAATGGGCAATCTTACTGGAAAGACCTATCAGCCTCCAAAAATGGGATAGAATATGGTCCTCTATTTTTAAATCCTCCAAATGTGTCACTCAGAGGGAAACATCTATAAAAATTCTTATGTCCTGGTACAAAACACCTGAAGTCATCCATAAATATGACCCCTCGACCCCGGCCCACTGTTGGCGCTGCGGACTCTCAGTTGGTTCCCTATATCATATTTTCTGGCAATGTCCCCTGATCCAACCTCTCTGGCAGGAAGTAATGGAGCTAATACAGAAGGTAATAGACGTATCTTTGCCACTTGATCCCATTCATTATTTGCTAGGCCTCCCCTTCCCAGGTATCACAAAACAGGGCAACCGCCTGGTGACCTACTTTTTGTTGGCTGCCAGGCGACTAATTCCCCTTTGCTGGCTTTCCACATCTACCCCTCCCAAATCTAGACTCCTCCAACTCATAACGGATATCCGCAGGATGGAATACATGACAGCCTCTGTCCACGATTGTATCCCCCAATTTAAAAACACAATTTAAAGAGTTATTAGATCAAGATTTGTAATTGCATGCACCTGTTGAACAGGGCAGAAAAATTGGGCCTTTGGCGGTGGTGGTGGTGGACGGTGTTGCCACAAGACTGTAAGCTCTCACAGTTACTCTTGGTGGGCGCAGGAATGGGCCCTGCTGTGAGTTATTAGATCAAGATTTGTAATTGCATGCACCTGTTGAACAGGGCAGAAAAATTGGGCCTTTGGCGGTGGTGGTGGTGGTGGTGGTGGTGGTGGTGGACGGTGTTGCCACAAGACTGTAAGCTCTCATAGTTACTCTTGGTGGGCGCAGGAATGGGCCCTGCTGTGAGTTATTAGATCAAGATTTGTAATTGCAAGCACCTGATGAACAGGGCAGAAAAATTGGGCCTTTGGCGGTGGTGGTGGACGGTGTTGCCACAAGACTGTAGGCCCTCATAGTTACTCTTGGTGGGCGCAGGAATGGGCCCTGCTGTGAACTATTAGATCAGATCAAGATTTGTAATTACCCGCCCCTGTTAAACAGGGGCTGAAAAATTGTGCCTTAGGCACTGGTGCTGGTGCCACAACACTGCAACCCCTCACAGATACTGTACTTGGAGCACAGCAGTCACACGTGTTGCGAAGCATTTTTTTTAAAAAATTGTAAGTACCCGCCCCTGTTAAACAGGGGCTGAAAAATTGTGCCTTAGGCACTGGTGCTGGTGCCACAACACTGCAACCCCTCACAGATACTGTACTTGGAGCACAGCAGTCACACGTGTTGCGAAGCATTTTTTTAAAAAATTGTAAGTACACGCCCCTGTTAAACAGGCGCTGAAAAATTGTGCCTTAGGCACTGGTGCTGGTGCCACAACACTGCAACCCCTCACAGATACTGTACTTGGAGCACAGCAGTCACACGTGTTGCGAAGCATTTTTTTAAAAAATTGTAAGTACACGCCCCTGTTAAACAGGGGCTGAAAAATTGTGCCTTAGGCACTGGTGTGGTGGCATGGATCATTGAGGAGGAGGAAGAGGATAGTCAGTGAACATAAGAGGACAGTCACTCAGCATCAGCATAGGCAGTCTTGAAGGGATGTGACATTATAAATTATTCCGTTATATCCGCTTCAGGTGCCTGGTAGCTGGTGGTGATCCAAGACTGATTCATTTTGATGAAGGTCAGTCGATCAACCGAGGCGGTGGACAGGCGCACCCTATGATCGGTGACAAATCCTCCAGCAGCACTGAATGTGCGTTCGGAAAGAACGCTGGAGGCAGGACAGGCCAGTAGCTCAATTGCATACTGTGCAAGCTCTGGCCAGTGATCCATCCTCAGGACCCAGTAAGCCAGAGGATTTTCGGTGGGAAAGGTGTCCAAGTCTGACCTTGCCCCAAGGTATTCCTGCACCATGTATATCAGACGCTGGCGATGGTTGCTGGAACCGATCATACCTTGGGGCTGCGGACTAAAAAATTGTCTGAACGCATCGGTCAGACGTCCACCTTCCCCACCGCTCCTTCTGCTACTGACCGAAGCCTCAGCAACTCGTCGCCCAGGACCAGGAGTTTGTAACCTCCCAGTTTCTGGGAACGCGTTGCACAGACCTTTCTGCAAGGCCTCCCTGAGATGTCTCATCCTCTGCTCCCTCTGCGACGGCAAGATAAGGTCCGCAACCTTACCCTTGTACCGTGGATCAAGGAGAGTGGCCAGCCAGTAATGGTCCCTCTCCTTGATCCGAAGAACACGAGGATCCTTCCGCAGGCTTTGCAGGATCAGGGAGGCCATGCAGCGTAGGTTAGCTGAGGCATTCGGTCCGGAGTCTTCTGGGTCACTGAGGATGACATGATCGCCAGCCACCTCCTCCCAGCCACGTACAAGTCCACTGGTTTGTTGGGACTGTACATCATCCCTAAAAGACTGCTGCTGCTGATGCTGAGTGCCAGGCTCCACCTCCATGCTCACACAATCCTCCTCCTCCTCCTCCTCCTCATCCTCATCCTCTTCCTGTGTGATGGGTGGGACAGAAGGAACACTGTCCGGATAAAGGGAGCCTTGAGAGGCAAGGAAGTCCTCCTCTTCCTGCCTCTGTTCTGCCTCAAGTGCCCTGTCCATTATCCCACGCAGCGTATGCTCCAACAGGTGGACAAGAGGTACAGTGTCACTGATGCATGCACTGTCACTGCTCACCATCCTCGTGGCCTCCTCAAATGGTGAGAGGACAGTGCATGCATCCCTGATCATGCTCCACTGACGTGGGGAAAAAAAACCAAGCTCCCCTGACCCTGTCCTGGTGCCGTAGTCGCAAAGGTACTCATTGATGGCCCTCTGCTGCATGTGCAGTCGCTGCAGCATGGCCAACGTTGAGTTCCACCTGGTGGGCATGTCACATATTAGGCGGTTCTTGGGCAGGTTCAGCTCCTTTTGCAGCTCAGTCAGCCGAGCACTGGCATTATAAGATCGGCGGAAATGCACACAGACTTTCCTGGCCTGCCTCAGGACATCCTGTAAGCCTGGGAACCTGCCCAAGAACCGCTGCACCACCAGGTTGAGGACGTGAGCCATACAGGGCACATGGGTGAGCTGCCCCTGTCGCAGGGCGGAGAGGAGGTTGGTGCCATTGTCAGAAATGACCATTCCTGGCTTAAGCTGACGTGGCGTCAACCACCTCTCGGCCTGCCCCTGCAGAGCTGCCAGAACCTCTGGCCCAGTGTGGCTCCTGTCCCCCAAACACACCAGCGCAAGCACGGCATGGCATCTTTTTGCCTGACTACTTGCGTAGCCCCTTGTACGCCTATGGAGCACCGCTGGTTCCGAGGACAGAGCACTGGAGGAAGAAGAAGAGGAGGGGGTGGAGGAGAGAGGTGTGTCACAACCAGCAGCAGTAGTAGCGTTTTGGAGGCGTGGTGGCGGAACAACCTCCAACACTACTGCACCTTGTCCTGCATCCCTCCCAGCTGCCAATAGAGTGACCCAATGGGCCGTGAAAGAAAGGTAACGTCCCTGTCCATGCCTGCTGGACCATGAGTCAGCGGTAATATGCACCTTACCGCTGACCGCCCTGTCCAGCGAGGCATGGACATTGCCTTCCACATGCCGGTAGAGAGACGGAATCGCCTTCCGTGAGAAAAAGTGGCGTTTGGGAACCTGCCACTGAGGAACCGCACATTGAACAAACTCACGGAAGGGGGCCGAGTCTACCAACTGAAAAGGCAGCAGTTGAAGTGCTAGCAATTTAGACAAGCTAGCATTCAACCGCTGAGCATGTGGATGGCTGGGAGTGTACTTCTTTCGACGGTCCAGCAGCTGGGGCAGGGAAATTTGCCTGGTAGAATCGGACGTCGGTGTACTGCAAGTACTTGGTTGTGACACACCTAATTCTACACCTTCAGTCCTCTCACAGCAGCTTTCAGAGAGGACTGAAGGTGTACTGGGGATGGAGATCCCAGCTGATGAGGAGCAAGGAGAGGTCCGCTTAGTTCTTTGTTGTGGGTCTTTTATGTGTGCCTGCCAACGAGCTGCATGGCAGGTCGACATATGTCTGCTCATGCTTGTGGTGCCCAAGCGGCTGATGTTTTGGCCACGCGAGATACGCTTGAGACAAATATTGCAAATAGCAGTGGTGTGATCTAATGCACTGGTCTCAAAAAAGGCCCACACCAAAGAACTTTTCTGATAACGTGCAGAGGCAGCGCCCTGCACAGGCGGAGCTCTGCGGTGTTGTACAGTTGCTGTGCTGGCCTCTACCTGGCCTCCAGGGGGCATCCTGCCTCGTTGGACATGTGACGCCGCATCCTCCTCCTCCTCATCCTCCTCCTCATCCTCTCTCCCTTCAGGCACCCACGTGGAGTCAGTGACCTCATCATCCCCTCCCTCTTCACCACTAGAGCAAACCTGGCAGTAAGCTGCAGCTGGTGGAACAGTACTGCCAGATTCCTCAAGCTGGGTATCATCATCCGAGCCTTCGAATCGTTGGGCATCCTCCTGGAGCATGTACCCAACACTGTGCTCAAAGAGTTCGGGGGACTCCTCAGAAGGACATGGTGGGTCTAGGGAAGGGGTGGCTGATGATGCCATTGAGTATGCGTTGGCAGCTGCTCTGCCAGTACCCTGAGCCTGGGTGAGAGAGGATGAGGAGGATGAGGAGGGCTTGGTCATCCATTCTACCAAGCCTTCAGCATGATGCGGCTCCACATGTCCAGCTGCCGAAAACAAAGACGCGCGTGTCCCATGGCCACGTGCTGATGACGATGCACGACCACGTCCACGGCCACGGCCACGTCCACTAGAAACAGAGCCTGCCTGCCCTGTGTTCTTGGCTCTGCACGCTCTGCCTCCCCTTGGCGGTCTTCCAGCCATTGTAGTCGGTAGTCCTGTGGGTGCTGCTGAGAAGAATATATAGGAGCTCTGTGTGATGCCACTAACACACTAGAAGTCCTATGGGTGCTTCTGCAAAGAAAATATAGGAGCTCTGTGTGATGCCACTAACACACTAGAAGTCCTGTGGGTGCTGCTGAGAAGAAAATATAGGAGCTCTGTGTGATGCCACTAACACACTAGAAGTCCTATGGGTGCTTCTGCAAAGAAAATAGAGGATCTCTGTGTGATGGGACTAACACACTTCAAGTCCTATAGGTGCTTCTGGGAACAAAATATAGGATCTCTGTGTGATGGGACTAACACACTTCAAGTCCTATAGGTGCTTCTTGGAAGAAAATATAGCTCTGTGTGATGGGACTAACACACTTCAAGTCCTATAGGTGCTTCTGGGAACAAAATATAGGATCTCTGTGTGATGGGACTAACACACTTAAAGTCCTATAGGTGCTTCTGGGAACAAAATATAGGATCTCTGTGTGATGGGACTAACACACTTCAAGTCCTATAGGTGCTTCTGGGAACAAAATATAGGATCTCTGTGTGATGGGACTAACACACTTCAAGTCCTATAGGTGCTTCTGGGAACAAAATATAGGATCTCTGTGTGATGGGACTAACACACTTCAAGTCCTATAGGTGCTTCTGGGAACAAAATATAGGATCTCTGTGTGATGGGACTAACACACTTCAAGTCCTATAGGTGCTTCTGTGAACAAAATATAGGATCTCTGTGTGATGGGACTAACACACTACAAGTCCTATGGGTGCTTCTGGGAAGAAAATATAGCTCTGTGTGATGGGACTAACACACTTCAAGTCCTATAGGTGCTTCTGGGAACAAAATATAGTAGATCTGTGTGATGGGACTAACACACTTCAAGTCATATAGGTGCTTCTGGGAACAAAATATAGGATCTCTGTGTGATGGGACTAACACACTTCAAGTCCTATAGGTGCTTCTGGGAACAAAATATAGGATCTCTGTGTGATGGGACTAACACACTTCAAGTCCTATGGGTGCTTCTGGGAACAAAATATAGGATCTCTGTGTGATGGGACTAACACACTTCAAGTCCTATAGGTGCTTCTGGGAAGAAAATATAGCTCTGTGTGATGGGACTAACACACTTCAAGTCCTATAGGTGCTTCTGGGAACAAAATATAGGATATCTGTGTGATGGGACTGACACACTTAAAGTCCTATAGGTGCTTCTGGGAACAAAATATAGGATCTCTGTGTGATGGGACTAACACACTTCAAGTCCTATAGGTGCTTCTGGGAACAAAATATAGGATCTCTGTGTGATGGGACTAACACACTTCAAGTCCTATAGGTGCTTCTGGGAACAAAATATAGGATCTCTGTGTGATGGGACTAACACACTTCAAGTCCTATAGGTGCTTCTGTGAACAAAATATAGGATCTCTGTGTGATGGGACTAACACACTTCAAGTCCTATAGGTGCTTCTGGGAAGAAAATATAGGTCTGTGTGATGGGACTAACACACTTCAAGTCCTATAGGTGCTTCTGGGAACAAAATATAGGATCTCTGTGTGATGGGACTAACACACTTCAAGTCCTATAGGTGCTTCTGGGAAGAAAATATAGCTCTGTGTGATGGGACTAACACACTTCAAGTCCTATAGGTGCTTCTGGGAACAAAATATAGGATCTCTGTGTGATGGGACTAACACACTTCAAGTCCTATAGGTGCTTCTGGGAAGAAAATATAGCTCTGTGTGATGGGACTAACACACTTCAAGTCCTATAGGTGCTTCTGGGAACAAAATATAGGATCTCTGTGTGATGGGACTAACACACTTCAAGTCCTATAGGTGCTTCTGGGAACAAAATATATGATCTCTGTGTGATGGGACTAACACACTTCAAGTCCTATAGGTGCTTCTGGGAACAAAATATAGGATCTCTGTGTGATGGGACTAACACACTTCAAGTCCTATATGTGCTTCTGGGAAGAAAATATAGGTCTGTGTGATGGGACTAACACACTTAAAGTCCTATAGGTGCTTCTGGGAACAAAATATAGGATCTCTGTGTGATGGGACTAACACACTTCAAGTCCTATTGGTGCTTCTGGGAACAAAATATAGATCTCTGTGTGATGGGACTAACACACTTCAAGTCCTATAGGTGCTTCTGGGAACAAAATATAGGATCTCTGTGTGATGGGACTAACACACTTCAAGTCCTATAGGTGCTTCTGGGAAGAAAATATAGGTCTGTGTGATGGGGACTAACACACTTCAAGTCCTATAGGTGCTTCTGGGAACAAAATATAGGATCTCTGTGTGATGGGACTAACACACTTCAAGTCCTATAGGTGCTTCTGGGAAGAAAATATAGGTCTGTGTGTGATGGGACTAACACACTTCAAGTCCTATAGGTGCTTCTGGGAACAAAATATAGGATCTCTGTGTGATGGGACTAACACACTACAAGTCCTATGGGTGCTTCTGGGAAGAAAATATAGGTCTGTGTGATGGGACTAACACACTTCAAGTCCTATAGGTGCTTCTGGGAACAAAATATAGGATCTCTGCCTGATGGGACTAACACACTACAAGTCCTATAGGTGCTTCTGGGAACAAAATATAGGAGCTCTGTGTGATGGGACGAACACACTTCAAGTCCTATAGGTGCTTCTGGGAACAAAATATAGGAGCTCTGTGTGATGGGACGAACACACTACAAGTCCTATAGGTGCTTCTGGGAACAAAATATATGATCTCTGTGTGATGGGACTAACACACTTCAAGTCCTATAGGTGCTTCTGGGAACAAAATATAGGATCTCTGTGTGATGGGACTAACACACTTCAAGTCCTATATGTGCTTCTGGGAAGAAAATATAGGTCTGTGTGATGGGACTAACACACTTCAAGTCCTATAGGTGCTTCTGGGAACAAAATATAGGATCTCTGTGTGATGGGACTAACACACTTCAAGTCCTATTGGTGCTTCTGGGAACAAAATATATGATCTCTGTGTGATGGGACTAACACACTTCAAGTCCTATAGGTGCTTCTGGGAACAAAATATAGGATCTCTGTGTGATGGGACTAACACACTTCAAGTCCTATAGGTGCTTCTGGGAAGAAAATATAGGTCTGTGTGATGGGACTAACACACTTCAAGTCCTATAGGTGCTTCTGGGAACAAAATATAGGATCTCTGTGTGATGGGACTAACACACTTCAAGTCCTATAGGTGCTTCTGGGAAGAAAATATAGGTCTGTGTGATGGGACTAACACACTACAAGTCCTATAGGTGCTTCTGGGAACAAAATATATGATCTCTGTGTGATGGGACTAACACACTACAAGTCCTATGGGTGCTTCTGGGAAGAAAATATAGGTCTGTGTGATGGGACTAACACACTTCAAGTCCTATAGGTGCTTCTGGGAACAAAATATAGGATCTCTGTGTGATGGGACTAACACACTACAAGTCCTATGGGTGCTTCTGGGAAGAAAATATAGGTCTGTGTGATGGGACTAACACACTTCAAGTCCTATAGGTGCTTCTGGGAACAAAATATAGGATCTCTGTGTGATGGGACTAACACACTACAAGTCCTTTGGGTGCTTCTGGGAAGAAAATATAGGTCTCTGTGTGATGGGACTAACACACTTCAAGTCCTATAGGTGCTTCTGGGAACAAAATATAGGATCTCTGTGTGATGGGACTAACACACTTCAAGTCCTATAGGTGCTTCTGGGAACAAAATATAGAATCTCTGTGTGATGGGACTAACACACTTCAAGTCCTATAGGTGCTTCTGGGAACAAAATATAGGATCTCTGTGTGATGGGACTAACACACTTCAAGTCCTATAGGTGCTTCTGGGAACAAAATATAGGATCTCTGTGTGATGGGACTAACACACTTCAAGTCCTATGGGTGCTTCTGGGAACAAAATATAGGATCTCTGTTTGCTGCCATGGCCTGCCTGCCACGAACACACTACAAGTCAAATAGGTGCTTCTGGGAACAAAATATAGGAGCTCTGTTTGCTGCCAGTGCCTGCCTGCCACGAACACACTACAAGTCCTATAGGTGCTTCTGGGAACAAAATATAGGAGCTCTGTTTGCTGCCAGTGCCTGCCTGCCACGAACACACTACAAGTCCTATAGGTGCTTCTGGGAACAAAATATATGATCTCTGTGTGATGGGACTAACACACTACAAGTCCTATGGGTGCTTCTGGGAAGAAAATATAGGTCTGTGTGATGGGACTAACACACTTCAAGTCCTATAGGTGCTTCTGGGAACAAAATATAGAATCTCTGTGTGATGGGACTAACACACTACAAGTCCTATGGGTGCTTCTGGGAAGAAAATATAGGTCTGTGTGATGGGACTAACACACTTCAAGTCCTATAGGTGCTTCTGGGAACAAAATATAGGATCTCTGTGTGATGGGACTAACACACTACAAGTCCTATGGGTGCTTCTGGGAAGAAAATATAGCTCTGTGTGATGGGACTAACACACTTCAAGTCCTATAGGTGCTTCTGGGAACAAAATATAGGATCTCTGTGTGATGGGACTAACACACTTCAAGTCCTATAGGTGCTTCTGGGAACAAAATATAGAATCTCTGTGTGATGGGACTAACACACTTCAAGTCCTATAGGTGCTTCTGGGAACAAAATATAGGATCTCTGTGTGATGGGACTAACACACTTCAAGTCCTATAGGTGCTTCTGGGAACAAAATATAGGATCTCTGTGTGATGGGACTAACACACTTCAAGTCCTATAGGTGCTTCTGGGAACAAAATATAGGATCTCTGTTTGCTGCCAGTGCCTGCCTGCCACGAACACACTACAAGTCAAATAGGTGCTTCTGGGAACAAAATATAGGAGCTCTGTTTGCTGCCAGTGCCTGCCTGCCACGAACACACTACAAGTCCTATAGGTGCTTCTGGGAACAAAATATAGGAGCTCTGTTTGCTGCCAGTGCCTGCCTGCCACGAACACACTACAAGTCCTATAGGTGCTTCTGGGAACAAAATATAGGAGCTCTGTTTGCTGCCATTGCCTGCCACGAACACACTACAAGTCCCTCTTTCTAAATGAATCTTTCTAAATGAATCTTTCTAAATGAATCTTTCTAACTGAATCTTTCTAAATGAATCTTTCTAAATAAATCTTTCTAAATGAATGTAGCAGAGTGACACAGAATGAGCCTGCTCTCTCTAACGCCGGAACGCATGTGACCGGCGCCGACGGCGTGGCGGCCTTTTATAAGAGGGGGCGTGTACTAAAGCCCCTGAGCTGTAATTGGCTACAGGCCTCCTGCCTGTAGCCAATTATGGCTCTCCGAGTTTCCGGCGCTGTGATTGGCCAAGCATGCGGGGTCACAGTGCATGCTTGGCCAATCATCAGCCAGCAATGCACTGCGCCGGCCGCGCCGGCCGCAATGCATTGCGGGGCCGCTCGCATCACACGAATGTGATGCGAGCGGCCAAAATAGTTCTGGGCTCGCCGAGCGAGCGAACGCCCGGTGCTCGATGCGAACGTGGGTTCGCATCGAGCACCGGGCCCATCCCTAATCTCCAGCATTTGAAGGCTACCCAGCATGCACCTGGCGATTAACCGCATGTGCAGTGCGGTGCAATCTTAGTCAGCTTGGCATGCCAAGCTGACCCAGATTTTCCATAGACGCCAATGTTAAATGTTACTGGAGCCGCGCCATGCCAAGCTGACCAAGAATTTCCAGGAGCCAATGCAAAACCGGAAATGACGTCCACGGCCGTGGCTGCTAAAGGAGGAAGTGAAATTAGATACAGTTTAGGCTTAAATCAGGCAAATGAACAGAAAAAAAAATTGGCAATTCATTTTAAGGATGCACATTAGTGCTGCATGGTGAGGAAAAATGTGGATGGAACTCCGCTTTAATTAGCTGCACTTGGGATCACGTTTTTGTATGCACATTTTTAAAAGGGGAATTATTTCACCTATATTCTGGAGGTTTTATATTGTTTTATTAATTTTACATTTAAGGTTTTATATCACCTATGGCTTACTTTGAATTGTTTACTGATATTTGGACTGTGGAATACACAGGGTAGTGGGGGGAGCAGCAAGGGTGAGGTCCCTCAGATCAATATTTACGGGGGAATCTGTGGCGCAGTGTTCATTTGTTGTATATTGTTCTACAGTGACATTGATCAAGCAGGAAAACTGTAATGTTAGCTGCTGTCCCCAAAGATAGTAAAGGTTGGAAGACACTGCAGCTTTACCAAAGAGGAGGGGA
>CM053030.1:341438262-341509433 GCA_028564925.1 Lithobates sylvaticus | reverse complement strand
ATGTGCATCCTTAAAATTAATTGCCATTTTTTTTTTCTGTTCACTTGCCTGATTTAAGCCTAATCTAATTTCACTTCCTCCTTTAGCAGCCACGGCCGTGGACGTCATTTCCGGTTTTGCATTGGCTCCTGGAAATTCTTGGTCAGCTTGGCATGGCACGGCTCCAGTAACATTTAACATTGGCGTCTATGGAAAATCTTGGTCAGCTTGGCATGCCAAGCTGACTAAGATTGCACCGCACTGCACATGCGGTTAATCGCCAGGTGCATGCTGGGTAGCCTTCAAATGCTGGAGATGGTCGCGCTGTGCAGGAACTTCACAAAGTAAGAAAACTATGCTGCACAAATAGAAAACTATTCTAGGGGTATTTTTATCTTAAAAGTCATATTTTGGCCAAACTCTGCTTTAAAGTGCTTAAAATTTAATAATTCCTTTAATCAAAGTGCATGAAATATAACATCCAATAGTGACAAAAGTCCCTGTATGTATAGAAAGCTGATTCCAACGTGCTCAGCTTACTCTATGCAGATGAGGCTGCCTGCCTCCACTCTGTGCTCCTCTTTGTGTGCACACACTCCTTCTCCTTTGAAACACCTTTTTTTCCTATTAATTGTCACTTGAATGGGACTTTTTTGTTATATATTATACACTTGTGGTTATTTCAATATACCAAATTGTGTTCTGTATGCACATGAATGCACGGTCACTCGAGTGACATTCATTTGTTAGATGCACTTAAGATACCTATTATTAGTGGTGTATAATTTGTTGTGTTCTCACAGATTTTTTATTATCAATTTTTTGATTTGATTCTGGTTGATGACACTAGGACCACATCCAACAAATTATTTAATAATTAATTACAGCGCCCCATTGTTACTTTATTCACATTATTAAGGAGTTTTATACTCCCTTCCAAGGGAGCAGCTTTTTGTTTTTACAATTTTTGAGGTTTTTTGGGGCAGAGTTTTTCCAGTTGATTTTCAATTGTTTTCCACACACTCCTTCCCCTTGTGCTGTTATGACTAGGGTTGAGTAAACCTGAACTGTAAAGTTCGGGTCCGTACCGGACTTTTGGGTGTTCGGGTCCTGGAACCGAACCCGAACAATTGACTGTATGTTCGGGTTCGGGTCCGGTGTTCGGCGATGTAATGGTGCTTTTTAAAAAGTCTTTTAAAAGCACTCGCGTCTATAATGAATTGTCGGGTCACGTAATACAGAGAACAGTCATTGATTTTTAAAAAGTTATTGTCATAAAAAGTGTTTGGGGACCCGGGTCCTGCCCCAGGGGACATGTATCAATGCAAAAAAAACTTTTAAAAAAGTATGTTTTTTCGGGAGCAGTGATTTTAATAATGCTTAAAGTGAAACAATAAAAGTGTAATATTCCTTTAAATTTCGTACCTGGGGGTGTCTATAGTATGCCTGTAAAAGGGCGCATGTTTCCCGTGCTTAGAACTGTCCCTGCACAAAGTGTCATTTTTGCAGGAAAAAAAGCTATTTAAAATTACTCGCGGCTATAATGAATTGTCGGCTCCCGTAATACAGAGAACAGTCATTCATTGAAAGTCATTGATAAAAAAAAAAGCGTGGGGGTTCCCCCAAATTCAATTACCAGGCCCTTCAGGTCTGCTAAGGATATTAAGGGGAACCCCACATAAAATAAAATAAAAATTACGTGGGGTTCCCCCTAAATATCCATACCAGACCCTTCAGGTCTGGGATGGATTTTAAGGGGAACCCCGCGCCAAAAAAAATGGCGTGGGGTCCCCCTCAAAATCCATACCAGACCCTTATCCGAGCACGCTACATGGCAGGCCGCAGGAAAAGAGGGGGGGACGAGAGCGCCCCCCCTCCTGAACCGTACCAGGCCACATGCCCTCAACATTGGGAGGATGCTTTGGGGGTCTGTGACCCCTCAAAGCACCATGTCCCCATGTTGATAGGGACAAGGACCTCGTCCCCACAACCCTTGCCGGTGGTTGTGGGGGTCTGCGGGCGGGGGGCTTATCGGAATCTGGAAGCCCCCTTTAACAAGGGGACCCCCAGATCCTGGCCTCCCCCTGTGTGAAATGGTAAGGGGGTACAAAAGTACCTACCATTTCACCAAAAAAGTGTTAAAAATTACAGGAGACGGTCTTTGACAATTCCTTTATTAAATTCTTCTTTCATCTTCTTTCTTCTGGTCTTCTTCCATCTTCCTTTCTTCATCCTTCAGTTTCTTCATCTTCTTCTTCCATCTTCTTATTCCTCCGATCTGCTTCTTCTTGCTCTAGTCTTCTCGTCCGGCATCTTCTTCCACGGCGTCGGCGTCTCTTCTTCTTTGTTGGGCCGCTCCGTGCAATGGGAGGCTCCTGCTGTGTGAGGCTTTGCTTCTTCTGACAGGTCTTTTATAATGGAGGGCAGGGCCACCTGGGACCCCGCCCCCTCTGACGCATAGGGACTTGATGGGGACTTCCCTATGGCTTTCCCCATGACGTCAGAGGGGGGCGGGGGTCATCGGGTGGCTTACCTGTAGGTAAAAGTGGTATAACTAGGTTTACAACCACTTTAACTGCTTAGCGACCACCGGCTGTCAATTGACGGCCAGGCGGTGCAGCTATCGTGTCGGGAGGGAGAGCGCGCGACCGCCATGTCACTGGGCACCCGATGCTTGTGCCCGGCACCCGCGATTGCCCGGTAATACAGTAGGACTGTGGATCTGTGTATGTAAACACACAGATCCACGGTCCTGTCAGAGGAGAGGAGACCGATGGTGTGTTCTCAGTACAGAGAAGCACTGATCGGTCTCCTCCCCTTGTCAATCCCCTCCCCCTACAGTTACAATCACTCCCAGGGAACATATTAACCCCTTCAGCGCCCCCATAGTGTTAACCCTCCCCTGCCAGTCACATTTATACAGTAATCAGTGCATTTTTATAGCACCGATAGCTGTATAAATGTGTCAAAAGTGTCCGATATGTCTGCCGCAATATCGCAGTCATGATAAAAATCGCAGATCGCCGCCATTACTAGTTAAAAAAAAATATAATAAAAATGCTATAAATCTATCCTCTATTTTGTAGGTGCTATAACTTTTGTGCAAACCAATCAATATACGCTTATTGCAAATTTTTTACCAAAAATATGTAGAAGAATATGTATCGGCCTAAACTGAGGAAAAAAAAATTTTTTTATATATTTTTGGGGGATATTTAGTATAGCAAAAAGTAAAAAATATTTATATTTTTTTCAACTTGTCCCTCTTCTTTTGTTTATAGCGCAAAAAATAAAAAACACAGAGGTGATCAATTACCACCAAAAGAAAGCTCTATTTGTGGGGACAAAATGATAACAATTTCATTTGGGTACAGTGTTGTCTGAGTGTGCAATTGTCATTCAAAATGTGACAGCGCTGAAAGCTGAAAAATGGCCTGGGCAGTAAGGGGGTGAAACTGCACTGTATTGAGGTGGTTAAACAATGAACATAGATAGATATTCAACAATATAGCAGACAGGCAGATAAATTGTCGACTTGCTTTGCTGTGTGTTGACTACATCCTAATTATGTATGCTATCTAATATATGACAACATTTCTTCAAAAAGTCCTAATATATCCATGCAGCATAAAACACCAACCAGGATTAATCAAAGTGTTATTGCACAGCTAATGGTTGTGCAACTCTCAGTAACGCAGTATTTTAAATCAAATTGTATTCTGGTATTATTACATTTTATTTTAAAAAGAGAACATCTTAGATCAATTGCTATAGTTAACCTTTTGTTAAACAAAACTGTATTAGCAGTGGTTTTAATTAATGTCCAAATAATGCATGTCATATTCTACAACAATTTATGTCTTGAAACATGCAGAATTGTGCAGTAGATAACATGCAAATGTTAACACTGTATTTTAATTTACCAATACAGTAATGGATTTGAATACGTAGAAGTAGATTTTAAAGGGATGGGGCATAAATTAGCAAAGCGAAAATTATCACTTTTATCACATATGTTGTAATACAATGTTCAACAATGCATAGTTACATAGTTAGGTTAAAAAAACACAGTTGAACTTGTTGAACCAACATAAAAATAGATAAATAAATAAACAAAAAAAATAAATAAATAGAAAGTAAATAACTAGCATACAATCACAAAAATTGTGTGTTGTCTAAGTGGAATGGTAATATTACATTAATGTCTTATTAAATTATTATTGTCACTTTGCATATATATATACATATATATGACTTTAAAAGGATTGTGTAGTGTATTTGCAAGTATTTTCTTTATTTATGCATTGTTTTTTGGATCAAAAATTCTGTTTTTACTTTTCAGTTTCTCTGATGATATAAACAAGAAATATTACATATGACTTTATATTTACCATTTTTAGCTGATATTGCAGGTGGAAGGCTAGTTTATTGAAGCTGTTTTTCAAACATGTTGTAAGTAGTCTGCTTTGTGAATAGATCTGATAGATATTAGATTACACACTCACTCAGCTAAGGAAGAGGAAGGACACGTCCTTCCCTCTCTGCCCCCTGCTAGTACAGAAAATGCATGTCTGGAGTTATCTATAGCTGGCGTTGGCAACCCGTCAATCGCAATCTACCTGTTGATCATGGGAAGTTGACAGGTAGATCACAATCAGGGCTATTCTGATGCAGCCTCTAGTCTCTGCTGGTGCCTCTCTCCCTTCACCAGCAGAGCAGAGTAAAGAGGCAAAACAGTGCTGGATAGAGGGTGGGAGCATGGCAGCTGCTTTAGTTAACTTTGCAAGTTAACCAGCTGGTCCTAGCAACCAATCATCAGCTTTTTCACATGAAATGGTAACTAAAGCAGCCCCCAGTCCCGCCCTCCATCCAGCACCTTGCTGGCTCTCACTCCTTTGTGATGTACAGCCACTATAAGGTAGGAGAAAGCTATCTTCAGTTGTGTGTTCTTTGAGGACAACAGAGGAAACAGCTATAGAGGGGCAGAGGACACTACTAGGGGGAAGAAGCAGAGGATAGTGCAATGCAGGGGGGGGGGGGCAGAGGAGAGGACACTACTGTGGGGGGTGGGGGCGGTTGCAGAGGACACTGCTATGGGGGGCACTACAGAGGGGGGGCAGAGGACACTACTGTGCATGGGAGGGATGCAGAAGACAGTGCTATGGAGGGCAGAGGGCACTGCAGTGGAGGGGGATGGCAAAGGAGGATGGCAAAGGACATTGCTATCGGGGGGCAGAGAGCTCTACAGTGGGGAAGGGGGGAAGAGGACACTGCTTTGGAGGAGCACAGGTCAGAGGACACTATTGTGTGTGGGGGGGTAAGAGGACACTACCATGTGTGTGGGGGGGGGGAGGGGGGAGAGAACACTAAGATGGGGGGCATAGTATGTTACTGGGGGGTGATGTGAAGCAGGGCAGAGGCCCCCCCAGGAATCTTTGATTTCCCACATGTTGTCCAGGTAGATCTCAACCTCTGAAAGGTTGCCTACTCCTGAACTATAGGAACAGTCAGCAAGTACAGAGTTAGTGTTGTGCTTTCTTGTTAGAAAGCCCTGCATGCTCCCCTAAAACAGTAACTTGTAATAAATGTGTATATACAGAAAAATATTTGATATATCAATAATTATGAAAATTAAAAAAAGGTAAACCAATAAGACAACACTATAAAACCAAACCACATAGAGTGTGGTTAGGTGTAAAGGATGCATATAGACCCTGCTGACATTTTGCCCTTTGCCTTGCGCGCAACAGTGATTACTATTGATTACTAGGGATGGGCCCGGTGTTCGATTCAAACCCATGTTCGAATCGAACATCGGGCGTTCGCCCGCTCGGCGAGCCCAGAACTATTTGGGCCAATGCATTGCGCTAGTCGCAGTGCAATGCTGGCTGATGATTGGCCAAGCATGCACTGTGACCCCGCATGCTTGGCCAATCACAGCGCCGGCAGCGAGGAGAGCCATAATTGGCTACAGGCAGGATGCCTGTAGCCAATTATAGCTCAGGGGCTTTAGTACACGCCCCACGGTATAAGAGGCCGCCGCGGCGGCGGCCTCGCATATTATGTTTCAGTGTCAGCGTGTCAGTGTGTTGCTGACTGCTGACAATATATGCTCTATTTCTGGGGATTTGTGTGTGCGTGCTGTTAGAACAGCATTGCAGTATCACATCTGGGGGGTGTCTATAGGTGGCCTGTGAAGGGGGGCAGGTTTCCTGTGCTTAGAACTTTCCCTGCAAAAAGTGTCATTTTTGCAGGAAAAAAGCTATTTAAAAGCACTCGCGGCTAATGAATTGATGGCTCCTGTAACACAGAGAACTGTCATTCATTGATAAAAAACAAAAAAAAAAGCGTGGGGGTCCCCCCAAATTCAATAACCAGGCCCTTCAGGTCTGGGATGGATATTAAGGGGAACCCCAGCCAAAAGAAAAAATGGCGTAGGGTCCCCCTCAAAATCCATACCAGACCCTTGAGGTCTGGGATGGATTTTAAGGGGAACCCTAGCCAAAAAAAATGGCGTGGGGTCCCCCCCTCAAAATCCATACCAGACCCTTATCCGAGCACGCAACCTGGCAGGCCGCAGGAAAAGAGGGGGGGACGAGAGTGGCCCCCCCTCCCGCCTGAACCGTACCAGGCCACATGCCCTCAACATTGGGAGGATGCTTTGGGGGTCTTCTCGTCCTTCTCGTCCGGCATCTTCTTCAATGGCGTCGGCGTCGGTATCGGTGTCTCTTCTTGGGCCGCTCCTCGCAATGGGGGCCTCCCGCTGTGTGAGGCTTCGCTGCGTCTGACAGGTCTTTTATAATGGAGGGCGCCTGGTGACCCCGCCCCCTCTGACGCACGGGGACGTCATGGGGAATTCCCTATGGCTTTCCATATGACGTCAGAGGGGGGCGGGGTCACCAGGTGCCCTCCCTTATAAAAGACCTGTCAGACGGAACGAAGCCTCACACAGCGGGAGCCTCCCATTGCGAGGAGCGGCCCAAGAAGAGACACCGACAACGACACCGACGCCGACGCCATAGAAGAAGATGCCGGACGAGAAGGACGAGAAGACCAGCGCAAGAAGAAGCGGATCGGAGGAAGAAGAAAATGGAAGAAGAAGATGGAAGAAGATGACGGAAGGAGAAGATGAAGAAACCGAAGGATGGAGAAAGAAGAAAGAAGATTTTAATAAAGGAATTGTCAAAGACCGTCTCCTGTAATTTTTACAATTTTTGACACTTTTTTGGTGAAATGGTAGGGGTATTTTTGTACCCCCTTACCATTTCACACAGGGGGGGCCGGGATCTGGGGGTCCCCTTGTTAAAGGGGGCTTCCAGATTCCGATAAGCCCCCCGCCCACAGACCCCCACAACCAATGGCCAGGGTTGTGGGGAAGAGGCCCTTGTCCTCATCAACATGGGGACAAGGTGCTTTGGGGGTCTTAGACCCCCAAAGCATCTTCCCAATGTTGAGGGCATGTGGCCTGGGACGGTTCAGGCGGGAGGGGGGGCGCTCTCGTCCCCCCTCTTTTCCTGCGGCCTGCCAGGTTGCGGATAAGGGTCTGGTATGGATTTTGAGGGGGACCCTACGCCATTTTTTTTTGGCTGGGGTTCCCCTTAATATCCACCCCAGACCTGAAGGGCCTGGTTATTGAATTTGGGGGACCCCCACGCTTTTTTTTTTTTTTTTATTTTTTTTTATTTTTTTTATCAATGACTTTTTTTTTTTTATGAATGACTTTCAATGAATGACTGTTCTCTGTATTACAGGAGCCGTCAATTCACATTAGCCGCGAGTGATTTTAAATAGCTTTTTTACTTGCAAAAATTACACTTTGTGCAGAGACAGTTCTAAACACGGGAAACATGCGCCCCTTTACATGCATACTATAGACACCCCCCAGGTACGAAATTTAAAGGAATATTACACTTTTATTGTTTCAATTTAAGCATTATTAAAATCACTGCTCCTGAAAAAACGGCCGTTTTTAAAAACAATTTTTGCATTGATACATGTCCCCTGGGGAAGGACCCAGGTCCCCAAACACTTTTTATGACATTAACATGCATATTAGCCTTTAAAATGAGCACTTTTAATTTTGAACGTTCGCATCCATTAAAACTCGCACGGACTTTAGGTACGTTCGCGGGTTCTGGTGCGAGCCGAACGGGGGGGGTGTTCGGCTCATCCCTATTGATTACTATTGATTACTATTGATAACATTACAACAGTGTTAAATGCAGTAATTAAAACATATACCATTGCAGCTTTCCTTCTTAAATCTGCCTCCCTTTTCATTGGTAGAACAGAAAATGTTCAACAAAGTATTAACCACTTCCTGCCTGCACTACAGCTGAAAGATGGCTACAGCGCAGGCTTCCAGTGGCAGGAGGGCATAAATAGACATCCTTCCATGACCGCGCTGCTCGTGTAGTGTGCGGGCGGCACGCTCTGTGATTGTCGAGCCCTTCAGACTTGGCTGATCACAAAACAGGGTAAAGGGCCAATCACAGCAGCGTGATCAGCTGTCAGTCAATGACAGCTGATCATGGAAGTAAACAGAAGCCAGTCATCTGCTTTTTCACTCCTCACGATCACCGTAAGAAGAAAAGAAGACATTGTTACACAATTGCTGTTGTTGTGTAACTGTCTTCTGTTACAGAGACATCTGCCCCAAACTGTGCCCACCTATCAGTGCCCATCAGTGCCACCTATCAGTGCCCACCAGTGCTGCCAATCTGTGCCCATCAGTGCCACCTATCAGTGCCGCCTATCAGTGCCGCCTACTAGTGCCGATCAGTACCCATCAGTGCTGCCTATCTGTGCTCATCAGTGCCACCTAACAGTGCCGCCTATCAGTGCCCTTTGGTGCAACCTCTCAGTGCCACCTATCAGACCCCATCAGAGTCACCTATCAGTGCCCATCAGTGCCACCTACCAGTGTAGCCTTATCAGTGCCTCCTCATCAGTGCCCACCAGGGCCATCTCATCAGTGCCCACCAGTGCCACCCCATCAGTGCCCATCAGTGCAGCCTATCTGTGCCCATCAGTGCAGCCTCATTAGCGCACATCCGTGGAGGAGAAAAATGACCTTTTTTATGGCAAATCTTAAAACAAACTATAAAAACATTTTTTTTTTTATAATTTTCAGTCTTTTTGTTTCTTTAGCAAAAAAAAAAAAAAAAAAAACCCAGTGGTGATTAAATACCACCAAAAGAAAGCTCTATTTGTGTTAAAAAAATTATAAAAATGTTGTTTTTGTACAGTGTTGCATGATCACGTAATTGTCATTCAAAATGTGACAGCACTGAAAGCTGAAAATTGGCCTGGGCAGGAAGGGGGTATAAGTGCCCAGTAAGCAAGTGGTTAAGATTTATTTTGACAATGCAAATCCTGCACCTGTTGCACAGAGGCCCCAGTCTACCTGTGCATGTTCAGTTTACTTATATTTAAGACAATGCAAAAGCAGAATTGACTGGGAAGAGCCTTTTGGTAGTAAAAGGAATGAGACTCCAAGGTGAGCAGGAACAGAATTGGGAACTATGGAGGTAAGATACCTCAATGGAAGTTCCCAAAGAATAGAAGACGCTAATTCAATATACAAGAAGGAAACGTGCAAGAGGTTTTTTAGTGAGATTTCCTTGCATCCTAAGCATCTATTTCCAGAAACAAACACACATGTAACCAACTATGGAAGTACACAAATTGATAAAATAAAGTTTTCAAAACCTCAACTGACTTATTTTCTGTTGGTCACATCACTGCAGGCGTTTTTGTATGGAAGATTTGGCACTGTCATGCCGCGTACACAAGGTCGGAATTCTCGTCGGAAAAAGCTCTGATGGTTTTCCCGTCGGAATTCTGATGGAATTTCGCTCAAACTGTCTTGCCTACACACGGTCAAACCAAATTCCGATGGTCAATAACACCGCGGCATACTACACGTTTGACAGCACTATTAAAGGGAAGTTTAATGCTTCCGAGCATGCGTCGAATTGTTTCCGAGCATGCGTCGGAATTTTGTGTGTCGGAATTGCATACACACGATCGGAAAATCCGATAGAAAGGTTTTCCGTCTGAAAAATTAAGAACAGGTTCTCAATCCAAAGTCCGTCGGAAATTACGACAGAAAAAGACCAATGGGCATACACACGGTCTGAAAATCCATCGGACTGTTTCCATCGGAAATTCCGACCGTGTGTACGCGGCATCAGTGTTTTTTGAGAAGGATAGGAAATCTTAGAAAATTTTATTGCCCTAGGTCTCATCAATAGGGATGAGCTTCATGTTTGAGTCGAACCCATGTTCGATTCGAATATCGTCTGTTCGCCCGTTCGGCGAATCCCGAACATTATGGGCAGTTCGCACCAAATTCGAGTGGCGCGTCATGGCCCATAATTCACTGCGGCATCGCAGTGCATTGCTGGCTGATGATTGGCCAAGCATGCACTATGGTGTATTGTGCCATCTGCACAGTGTGCACGCCTGAAGCTACCCCAATTGCTGTTGTTCTGTGCATCCTATCCGTAAGCAGCTGTTGCAAATACAGTGGGTGTATTGTGCCATCTGCACAGTGTACACGCCTAAAGCTACCCCAATTGCTGTTGTTCTGCGCATCCTATCTGTAGGCAGCTGTTGCAAATACAGTGGGTGTATTGTGCCATCTGGACAGTGTGCACGCCTGAAGCTACCCCAATTGCTGTTGTTCTGTGCATCCTATCCGTAGGCAGCTGTTGCAAATACAGTGGGTGTATTGTGCCATCTGCACAGTGTACACGCCTGAAGCTACCCCAATTGCTGTTGTTCTGCTCATCCTACCCATAGGCAGCTGTTCCAAATACAGTGGGTGTATTGTGCCGTCTGCACAGTGTACACGGCTGAAGCTACCCAAATTGCTGTTGTTCTGCGCATCCTATCCGTAGGCAGCTGTTGCAAATACAGTGGGTGTATTGTGCCATCTGCACAGTGTACACGCCTGAAGCTACCCCAATTGCTGTTGTTCTGCGCATCCTATCCGTAGGCAGTTGTAGCAATTACAGTGGATGAATTGTGCCATCTGCACAGTGTACGCCTAAAGCTACCCCAATTGCTGGTTTTCTGATAATAATAATACTACAGGCAGGCAGTAGATCCTGCTAGCTGCAGTATATCAGTATATACGTCCCAGCTTTGTGCAGCTACATCTCCCTGCAGGCCATTAGTATATCTGGAAGGCCCACAAGGAGAGGCAGACAGTCACGAGGCAATAAAAGAGGGCAAGCAGGCTCTGTGTCTAGAGGCAACAGTGATAGTCGTGGACATGGTGCATCCTCATCAGCATGAGGCCATGGGACACGCTCGTCCTTTTTTTCGGCAGCTGGACATGTTGAGCCGCAACATGCCGAAGACTTGGTAGAGTGGATGACCAAGCCATCCTCATTCTCCTCATCCTCTCTCATCCAGGCTCAGGTTACTGGCAAAGCAGCTGCCAACAAGGCCTCTTCCCTAGGCTCAATGGCATCAGTCACTCCTTCTCTAACCCCACCGTGTCCTCCTGAGGAGTCCCCCGAACTGTTTGAGCACAGTGTTGGGTACATGCTCCATGAGGATGCCCAGCCTTTTGAAGGCTCTGATGATGATACCCAGCTAGAGGAAGGCAGTAACGTGAGCCCAGAGAGAGGGGATGCCCAAGAAGGACAGCAATCTGGCAGTCTTGTTGCCAGGTTTGCTCCAGTGATGAGGAGGGAGGGGATGATGAGGTCACTTACTCCATGTGAGTGCCTGATAGGAGATAGGAGGAGGAGGAAGATAAGGCAAATTTCTAAAGAGGCAGGATGCCCTCCAGGGGTCAGCTTAAGGGCAGCACACCGACTGCATCACACCGCACAGCTGCGCATGTGCTGGGTGCTGCCTCTGCACGTTATTCAAAAAGTTCTTTGGTGTGGGCCTTTTTTGAGACAAGCGCATCAGATTGCACCACTGCTATTTGCAACATATGTCTGAAGTGTATCTTGCCAAAACATCAGCCGCTCGGGCACCACATGCTTGACCAGACATATGTTGACCTGCCATGCAGTTCATTGGCAAGCGTACCTAAAAGACCCACAACAAAGCTTTGTTAGCAGACCTCTCCTAGCTCCTCATCAGCTGGGATCTCCAACCCCACTATACCTTCAGTCCTCTCTGAAACCTGCACTGAGAGGAATGAAGGTGTAGAATTAGGTGTGTCACAGCCAAGTACTTGCAGGCAATCTGCTATCGGTACACTGACGTCCGATTGTACCAGGCAAATTTCCCTGCCCCAGCTGCTGCACAGTCGAAAGAAGTTCACTCCCAGTCATCCACATGCCCAGCGGTTGAATGCTAGCTTGGCTAAATTGCTAGCACTTCAACTGCTGCATATTCAGTTGGTAGACTCTGCCCTCTTCCGTGAGTTTGTGGAATGTGCGGTTCCTTAGTGGCAAGTTTCCACACGCCACTTTTTCTCACGTAAGGAGATTCCGGCTGTCAGGACGGGCTAGCCAGGACCCAAGATGGCGGCTGAAGAATACAACCTGTGACCTCAGCCCCTGTCAGAACACCTCTGGTGCATCTGGGAGCGCCTGTGCGTGCAGTTGTGCGCACACGCACATATGCGCGCACACGAAGGGCATGCCAGCATTGAAGATGAGAACTCAGGACCGTTGGACGTTTGTGCGCATGCGCGCACATTTGTGCGCATTGGTGCGTGTTTGTGTGCATGCGCGCGCACGTGTGCGCGCACCCGGTAACAGCTTTTGCCGCCCAACAGCCTATTTAAACACTGCCAGCGCACAGACTCAGTGCTGTCTGCTCTACAGCGTTCCGTGTGTTCCTGATACCTGCATCTTGTTACCTGTTCCTGTTGCCCGACCCGGCTTGCCTCTGACTATTCCTGCTTTCCATTAGCACCCGACCCGGCTTGTCTGACCACTGCACCTGCCTGATCCTTCTGCTACCTCGCTGCCATCCCATCACCGACCCGGCCTGTACCCTGACTATTCTGCTGCCTCTGCATCTGCTCCTGACGTGTCCGCCAGTGTATGACCCGGCCTGCCTGCACCACTCCTCTCCTCGGCCTGGAGAATCCTGCTGAGCTACGGCTCCTCCTTCAACTGCTTCGGATTCCACAGTCTGCAACCGATCAGGCACTCGTGCGACTCTGCACTCCTGCGCTCCCTGTCTGCTCTACCGGGGGGCCTCGTGTCAGAGGTGTAAGAGAGGCCGTCCACTGCATATCAGGCTCTACCGTCAGGTACATGACACCGGCTCTCTACCGGCATGTGGAAGGCAATGTCTTGGCCTCGCTGGACAGGGCGGTCAGTGGTAAGGTGCCTACTACCGCTGACTCATGGTCCAGCAGGCATGGACAGGGATGTTACCTATCTTTCACGGCGCATTGGGTGACTCTTCTGGCAGCTGGGAAGGATGCAGGACAAGGTGCAGTGTTAGAGGTTGTTCCGCCACCATGCCTCCAAAATACTACTACTGGTGATTCTGACACACCTCTCTCCTCCACCCCCTCCTCTTCTTCCTCCATGGCCTCTTCCTGTGCTTTGTCCTTGGAACCAGCAGTGCTCCGTAGGCATTCAAGGGGCTATGCAAGTATGCAGGCAAAAAGATGCCATGCGGTGCTTGCGCTGGTTTGCTTGGGGGACAGGAGCCACACTGGGGCAGAGGTTCTGTCAGCTCTGCAGGGGCAGGCTGAGAGATGGTTAACGCTACGCCAGCTTAAGCCAGGAATGGTGGTCTGTACATCTACTAGGACCCAGAGGTCTTTTTCCATCCTAGATTCCCCCAGAGGTTCTCCCCCCAGTGTATAGATTGCGTTCATATTGTTGCCACCCAAATGCATTATTTTACATTTTTCTACATTGAACCTCATTTGCCATGTAGTTGCCCACCCCATTAATTTGTTCAGATCTTTTTTTAAGGTTTCCACATCCCGCAGAGAAGTTATTGCCCTGCTTAGCTTAGTACCGTCCGCAAATACAGAGATTGAACTGTTTACCCCATCCTCCAGGTTGTTTATGAACAAATTAAACAGGATTGGTCCCAGCACAGAACCCTGGGGGACCCCACTACCCACCCCTGACCATTCCAAGTACTCTCCATTTATCACCTCCCTCTGAACTCGCCTTTGTAGTCATTTTTCAATCCATGTACTCACCCTTTGGTCCATGCCAACGGACCTTATTTTGTACAGTAAATGTTTATGAGGAACTATGTCAAATGCTTTTGCAAAATCCAGATACACCATGTCTACGGGCCTTCCTTTATCTAGATGACAACTCATGCGCTTCAATCATCCTGACACCATACAACCATGGTGCCGTGAGGATTGAAGCGCCAACATCAGCCATTGCCCCAACAAATTGCCCAGGAAAATTTTGGCAGTGCCCCTCCCGAGATTAGACTCTGGATCCGCCCATGATTACTGGTACTAGTTTACATTTATACTTTTTTTTTCCTTTTACAAGTTTAAATTTATTCTCAAATAATGAACCTGTGCACAGATATAAGATCTTGATCCCTATAACTCTGAGAAACTGTAGGGATTTAGTTTTTTTTTCCCTTCCTGGGGCTCAGAGTGAAGTTTTCCTTCACTATGACACTCTGAAAGTACATAATAATACATTATTTTGCACCTTATGGCATCTTATGGATTCAGAAAGTTTTGTGTTTTGTTTTTTCTTCCCAATTTACTCCTGTTAATGTGTGTGAAGTAGGGATGAGCCGAACACCCCCGAGTTCGGTTCGCACCAGAACCTTCGAACGGACCGAAAGTTTGTGCGAATTTTCGAACCCTATTCGTTACAATGGACGCGAACGTTCGAAATCAAAAGTGCTAATTATAACGGCCAATATGCATGTTAATGTCATAAAACAGGTTTGGGGACCCGGGTCCTGCCCCAGGGGACATATATCAATGCAAAAAGAACTTTTAAAAACTAACGTTTTTTCGGGAGCAGTCATTTTGATGATGCATAAATTGAAAAAAAAAGTGAAATATTCCTTTAAATATGGTACCTGGGGGGTGTCTAAAGTATGCATGTGAAGTGGCATGTGTTTCCTGTGTTTAGAACTGTCCCTGCACAAAATGACATTTGTAAAGGAAAAAAATAAGCCATTTAAAACCGCTTGCGGCTTTAATGTCATGTCTTGTCCTGGCAATATGGCTGAAAATTCTTGAGAAAAATGGCATGGCCATTCAACCCCCCCCCCCAGCCCCTTTGGGTCTTGTATGGATATTAAGGGGAACCCCGCACCCAAAATAAAACCCTATACCTACAACCCTATATACTCTGAACAGCAGTATACAGGCGGTGCAAACAAGACAGGGACTGTAGGTTTGTTCTTAAGTAGAATCTGAACAGGTACATTTTTAAGTGTAGCTCCATCCAAAAAAAATCAATTTTTAAGCTTTTTGGAGAACATAAGGAGGGGTTATCACCCCTGTAACATTTGTTTTGCTGTCTGTGCACCTGTTCAGAACATTTCACCTCACTTTCCGTCCCAATGACAAATGTTTTTGGAAAAGTGGGGTTTTTATTGAAACAAGGATTGGTGATAAAGCATCAGTAGAGAGGAGATACCTTTTTCCCAAATTAAATGTAACAGGATAGAATTTCCCTTCCTAGGGGTAGATTTCCTCTCACTTCCTGTTTTCTCCTTCCGTTTGCAAGTAGGAGTCGTTTGTAAGTTGGATGTTTCAAAGTAGGGGCCTGCCGTATATACTCTGCAGAAATTTGCCCCATTAGATGTTGGTGTAGCCACAACACTGTAAGCCCTCACAGTTACTCTTGGTGGGCACAGGAATTGGCCCTGCTGTGAATTATTAGATCAAGATTTGTAATTGCATGCACCTGTTGAACAGGGCAGAAAAATTGGGCCTTTGGTGGTGGTGGTGGACGGTGTTGCCACAAGACTGTAAGCCCTCACAGTTACTCTTGGTGGGCGCAGGAATGGGCCCTGCTGTGAATTATTAGATCAAGATTTGTAATTGCATGCACCTGTTGAACAGGGCAGAAAAATTGGGCCTTTGGTGGTGATGGTGGACGGTGTTGCCACAAGACTGTAAGCCCTCACAGTTACTCTTGGTGGGTGCAGGAATGGGCCCTGCTGTCAATTATTAGATCAAGATTTGTAATTACATGCCCCTGTTAAACAGGGGCTAAAAATTGTGCCTTAGGCACTGGTGCTGGTGCCACAACACTGCAACCCCTCACAGATACTGTACTTGGAGCACAGCAGTCAGACCTGTTGCGAAGCATTGCTTAAAAAATTGTAATTACACGCCCATATTAAACAGGGGCTAAAAAATTGTGCCTTAGGCACTGGTGTTGGTGCCACAACACTGCAACCCCTCACAGATACTGTACTTGGAGCACAGCAGTCAGACCTGTTGCGAAGCATTGCTTAAAAAATTGTAATTACACGCCCCTGTTAAACAGGGGCTGAAAAATTGTGCATTAGGCACTGGTGTGGTGGCACCCAGAAACAAAAATGTTCTTCCAAGCTATCAAGGAATGGATCATTGAGGAGGAGGAAGAGGATAGTCAGTGAACATAACAGGACAGTCACTCAGCATCAGCATAGGCAGTCTTGAAGGGATGTGACATTATAAATTATTCAGTTATATCCGCTTCAGGTGCCTGGTAGCTGGTGGTGATCCAAGACTGATTCATCTTTATGAAGGTCAGTCGATCAACCGAGTCGGTGGACAGGCCCACCCTGTGATCGGTGACAAATCCTCCAGCAGCACTGAATGTGCATTCGGAAAGAACGCTGGATGCAGGACAGGCCAGTAGCTCAATTGCATACTGTGCAAGCTCTGGCCAGTGATCCATCCTCAAGACCCAGTAAGCCAGAGGATTTTTGGTGGGAAAGGTGTCCAAGTCTGACCTTGCCCCTAGGTATTCCTGCACCATGTATATCAGACGCTGGCGATGGTTGCTGGAACCGATCATACCTTGGGGCTGCGGACTAAAAAATTGTCTGAACGCATCGGTCAGACGTCCACCTTCCCCACCGCTCCTTCTGCTACTGACCAAAGCCTCAGCAACTCGTCGTCCAGGACCAGGAGTTTGTAACCTCCCAGTTTCTGGGAACGCGTTGCACAGACCTTTCTGCAAGGCCTCCCTGAGATGTCTCATCCTCTGCTCCCTCTGCGACGGCAAGATAAGGTCCGCAACCTTACCCTTGTACCGTGGATCAAGGAGAGTGGCCAGCCAGTAATGGTCCCTCTCCTTGATCCGAAGAATACGAGGATCCTTCCGCAGGCTTTGCAGGATCAGGGAGGCCATGCAACGTAGGTTAGCTGAGGCATTCGGTCCGGAGTCTTCTGGGTCACTGAGGACGACATGATCGCCAGCCACCTCCTCCCAGCCATGTACAAGTCCACTGGTTTGTTGGGACTGTACATCATCCCTAAAAGACTGCTGCTGCTGATGCTGAGTGCCAGGCTCCACCTCCATGCTCACACAATCCTCCTCCTCCTCCTCCTCATCCTGTGTGATGGGTGGGACAGAAGGAACACTGTCTGGATAAAGGGGGCCTTGAGAGGCAAGGAAGTCCTCCTCTTCCTGCCTCTGTTCTGCCTCAAGTGCCCTGTCCATTATCCCACGCAGCGTATGCTCCAACAGGTGGACAAGAGGTACAGTGTCACCGATGCATGCACTGTCACTGCTCACCATCCTCGTGGCCTCCTCAAATGGTGACAGGACAGTGCATGCATCCCTGATCATGCTCCACTGGCGTGGGGAAAAAAATCCAAGCTCCCCTGACCCTGTCCTGGTGCCGTAGTCGCAAAGGTACTCATTGATGGCGCTCTGCTGCATGTGCAGTCGCTGCAGCATGGCCAACGTTGAGTTCCACCTGGTGGGCATGTCACATATAAGGCGGTTCTTGGGCAGGTTCAACTCCTTTTGCAGCTCAGCCAGCCGAGCACTGGCATTATACGATCGGCGGAAATGCACACAGACTTTCCTGGCCTGCCTCAGGACATCCTGTAAGCCTGGGTACCTGCCCAAGAACCGCTGCACCACCAGGTTGAGGACGTGAGCCATACAGGGCACATGGTTGAGCTGTCCCTGTCGCAGGGCGGAGAGGAGGTTGGTGCCATTGTCAGAAACCACCATTCCTGGCTTAAGCTGGCGTGGCGTCAACCACCTCTTGGCCTGCCCCTGCAGAGCTGCCAGAACCTCTACCCCAGTGTGGCTCCTGTCCCCCAAACACACCAGCGCAAGCACGGCATGGCATCTTTTTGCCTGCATACTCGCGTAGCCCCTTGTACGCCTACGGAGCACCGCTGGTTCTGAGGACAGAGCACTCAAAGAGGCCATAGAGGAAGAAGAAGAGGAGGGGGTGGAGGAGAGGGGTGTGTCATAACCAGTAGTAGCATTTTGGAGGCGTGGTGGCGGAACAACCTCCAACACTACTGCACCTTGTCCTGCATCCCTCCCTCCCAGCTGCCAATAGAGTGACCCAATGGGCCGTGAAAGACAGATAACGTCCCTGTCCATGCCTGCTGAACCATGAGTCAGCGGTAATATGCACCTTACCGCTGACCGCCCTGTTCACCTGCTCACAAAGTTAGCTTCATTGGGTATTATAAGCAATATGCCATTTTCGAAATACCCTAACACTTTAGAGTATGTGCCCCTTCCCCATGTAAACGGGGACGCGAGGTGTGTGTATGTTCTATGGCCACTATGAGAATAGGGGCTATAGGCGCCGATATGATGGACCTTTTAAGAGCGGCAGCACGCCTGAGATAGGCTGAGTTGCGGCCGTGTGTAACGCATAATACGTGAGAGCGCTGTGCTTGAGTCACCTGATCGGCGTAGCCCTGCTCTGATAGGGCCTACAGTCCACCAATAGCACTGACGCAGCGCGCGTATCATGCGCATGCGCACGAGTGTAATAAAGTGACGGCTGTTAGCTTTGTATATGGGGATTGATTGTGCAGCTGCGGGTGAGTGATACCACATAGAGGGTCATGCGCACGTGCATTAAGCACATCAGATCCACCAGCATAAGAACCAATTAAAATTAAACACTCCACCAATGGGAGGGAGGGGGCGGGTATATATACATGAACGACACATTGCTTAGCCAACCCCATGAATAAGTCCTATTTGTGACGAAACATGTTGGGGGGCGTGGCTAAGCGCCATTCATCTGCAGTGAACAGGAACGTTTTTTCTCAAACAGAGATACGGTGTTGGCTTTCCCTATTTTGTGGACACTTGGCGGAGGGGAGATGGTGAGATCTTGACCACATTATCACACACACCTCGGGTCTGCCGTGACCACTCTATATATCTATGCTTTGAAGTGGATTTGCAGATTTGAAGTGACATCTGCTGTGGTGGAATTCATTCAATTTTGTTTGCTGGCTAATATCTGTTCAAATGTGAGTGAATTGGTTGACGCTTTGATTTTAGTGTGCTAATAAATTTATTTACTTTATCACACTATTGGATTTATTTTTACATGTGGAACTATATTACAAACACTAAGTGGATTACGCAGGAAGATCACCGATTGGCTGTTTGAGATCATTTAGGCTGATTTGCCCGACACGAAAGTGCGGGTAAAAATTGTGGTGAGTGAGTTTCCTATGGGAGTGGCACATTGAGCACAACGGTGTGGTGGAAGGCAAGAAGATGTTTAATTATTACTCTGAGAAGATTCACGGTCACATCAGAAGGACTGCACTCTTTGTTTAATAATTTAATATACATTTTTTATGTATTTTATGTTTGCTGCTTATTTTGAATTTATATAGGTTTAGCACTTTAGTTATTATTTAGCGCTACTTTTCAGGCTTCAGTCCAGGCTGGACTATCACCTGAATATCTATCTCCATTCATATCTCTCTAAGTGGCTGCTCTTAGTGTTTACTTTCTCTTGTTTGTTTCGTTTTTCGTGGTGCAGCGGTTGGAATTCGGATTGTGGCGGATTAATCCTTATTCCTTTTTTTGATATGAGGCATGGACATTGCCTTCCACATGCCGGTAGAGAGCCGGAATCGTTTTTTTTTTTTTTATTTTTAACTTTATGTCTTTATTTCAAAAAAATTTTTTTACAAAATAACAATTTATTTTTTTACAAATACAATTTATACACAATCTCATTCATCTCTCTTACAAAGGTCATGTTAAGCAAAAATCATTAAACGTCTTTGGTTGAAATCTAGCTCATTCACACCGCCTTGCTTTCACCCCCCACCTCTCACATCCATCCTCTCACTCTCTGTCAGTATCGGTTCATCCACTTAGTTCTTTTTAAACTAATTTGGTTTGGTTGGCACTATCTAAGGCATTCACATGTTCCTTTCTCAATCCATGGATTCCATAGTAAATGGAATTTAGCAAGGCTCTCTCGTTTTATATATATAGTTCTCTCCTTCATGATCACTTTATCCATATTTTGCTCCCACTCATCGACTGACGGAGGGGTAGAGGATTGCCATCTCCGAGCAATTAGCAACCTGGCCTGAAAAAGACAGCGCAAAACCGCAATCTGAACTTCCCTAGGCTTGCCCCCTCCCTCTCCTCCCCCAAGAACACATTGGATGGGGTCTAGCTCGAGATGGGTATTGAATATCTGGGAGACCTTGTCCACCACCTCTTTCCAATATCCATATAATTTTGGACATCTCCAGAACATGTGGACAAGATCTCCCCCCAATCTCCCACATCTAGGACATTTATCATCTTGCCTACGACCAAACCTAAAGAGCTTGTTTGGAGTGTAATAAGCACGGTATAGTAGAAAGAGATGTGACATCTTCTGAGGGGGGGAGAGTGAGACCATTGGGGCAAGTTCAAGTATCCTTTCCCATTGAGAAGCTGAAATGATTCCCACGTCTCTCTCCCACTTTACTTTGTATGGACATAGTTGTGTACCTTCCCTGTTCCCCTTATATAGATGTAAATATAGATTGGATATCATCCCCTTACGGGATCCTGTCCCTGCCACACTCTGTAATACCTGCATATTAGTCCACTCTGGTGGTCCACCTTTAAACTGTACAGCCAGGGCATGTCTCACCTGCAGGTATCTAAAGAAAGACTTCCTGGGGAGAGAAAAATGTTCTCTGAGGTCCTGGAAACTTCTAATCGTGCCCTCATGATAGATCTGAGCAATATATTTTAAACCCCTTCTCTCCCACTCTCTGACCGTCCCCATCTTTTGAATTTCGCGCAAATTAACATTCTCCCATAACGGGGAAAAAACTGTAAACCCTCCATATCCCATCATTTTTTTTGCAGTACCCCAAACTTTAGCCATCAAGTCCTGGGTAGGGAGCCCCTTCTGGAAGGCCCCTGCCTCCAGAATCTCCATCAAAGACTTATGTGGGGATTTATAGAGAAGGATCTTCCACTCTGGCCCCTCTTTCTCAACCTCGCATCCCCCGATATGTTGCAGCTGAGCCGCTAAAAAATATCTAAAAGGATGCGGCAGGGCAACTCCTCCTGACCCAATTGGAAGTTGTAATGTTTTAAGACTAATCCGGGAGGTCCCCCCTTTCCAAACTAATTCTCTAAATATGGTGTCCACCCTGTTAAACCACTTTTTATAGATCCATATTGGAGAGTTGTGAAGAATATATAAAAGTTGTGGCATAAGCACCATTTTTATTAGATTACACCGACCTGCTGCAGACAGGGGGAGTTTTTTCCAAATTTGGGTTTTCCCTTTAAATTTGTTCAAAAGTGGGACCAGATTTTCTATAACAAATTGTTTAGGGTCTCTTGAAATGTTAATACCCAGATATTTGATTTGCTGAACGATTTGGAGTTGGATTGCCTCGTGTGGAAGGGGGAGGACTATAGGGTCTATGGGAAGTAGATGTGATTTGTCCCAGTTGATTCTCAGTCCTGACAGGAGGCCAAAGTCCTTAATTTTGCCCATGGTCTCGCGTAGTGACTCCTGAGTGTCGTTAAGCAGTAAAAGAAGATCATCTGCGTAGAGAATCACTTTTTCCTCTGAGTCTCCTCGTTTAAACCCTTTTATTTCTGGGGATGATCTCAGGGAGAGAGCCAAAGGTTCGATTGCGAGGGCGAAGAGGAGGGGTGACAAAGGGCACCCCTGCCTCGTCCCCCTCAGCAATCGAAACCTGGTAGAGTGTTCATTATTTACTTTCACTCTTGCCCCCGGAGAGCCGTATAGGAGCATTACCCATTTAACAAAATTCGGGCCCACCCGAAATTCCGATAAGGTTCTCCAGAGATACTTCCATTCAAGGGAATCAAAAGCCTTGGCGGCATCCAAGGAAAGGACAGCCCTGTTGCCTCCATCTTCCACGGGCAGTTGGAGGTTTAAAAAAAGGCGTCTAATATTTAAACTAGAAGACCTACCAGGAATAAATCCTGATTGGTCTTGATACACCAATTTATGAATAATTTTATTTAACCTGGCTGCCAGGACCTTTGCTAACACCTTAATATCTGAGTTCAGAAGCGCAATGGGTCTATATGAAGCGGGGGAGAGTGGGTTCTTATTCTCCTTAGGGATCACAATTATGGTCGATTCCATCATTGATTTGGGTAGCTCGCCCTTCAGTGCCGAGGCATTAAAAACCTCTAACAGTTGGGGGAGGAGCACCTCCCCATATTTACGATAAATTTCAATGGGAAGGCCATCCGGTCCTGGGGACTTCTGGCCTGCCATTTCCCGGACGGTCCGCTGTATCTCCTCTAGGGTGACAGGGCCATCTAACATGGCCCTGTCCTCCTCAGAGAGACAGGGGACCGTCAGCCCCTCAAAGAATGAATCCATTTCCTCTTTCATATCCACCTGTTCAGAGTGGTATAACCTCTCGTAGTACTCCCGAAAAGTATCCACAATCTCAGGTGTATGTGTAGATGTCCTACCCGCCCCTGTGTCAATCAATGGAACCATCGATGAGGGAGAATTGGTTCTAATTAAATGAGCGAGCATCCTACCAATTCCTTCTCCCTCCCCAAAGGCGACTTGTTTTTGAAAGATGTATTTTTGTTCTGCTTTACCCAACAGGACTACACGGTAGACCCCTTGTGCCTCTGTCCACGTTCTAAAATTTGCAAGTGTTGGGTTACTTATGTATGCTGCTTCTGCAGATATTAGGTTGTTCCCTGCTATTTCCTCCCCTTCTCTTGACAGTTTTTTTGTTTTTGATATCTGCTGGATCAACAAACCCCGAAGGATAGCCTTGACTGTGTCCCAGACTACCCCCTGGGGGGCCGAACCTTTATTCCACTCAATGCATTCCCTCAAAGCGTCCAGAACCTCTTGGGGTTGTCCCATTAGCTCCAACCAGGAGGGATTGATTCTCCACTCACGATAGGTACTTCTCATCCCCACCTCCATTGAAGCTGTCACAGGAGAGTGATCCGAAAGACCTCTTGGCCTATACCTAATATCATCTATCATGGCCATCAGTTCATCATTGCCAAGCAACATGTCAATTCTCGACAATGTGGAGTGTGTGCTGGAGAAGCAGGAGTAACCCCTTATCCCAGGGTTTCTCAGGCGCCAAATATCCTTCAGGCCCATTTCCTCTAAGAGACGGTGGAGACGGCTATCCACTAGCCCACTCCGTTGAGTCCCCTGGGGGAATCTATCTATTGTCGAGTCCAGGACCATATTAAAGTCGCCCATGACCATTACCGGAAAACCCGGCCTCTCCAGCACAAAATCCACAAAGTCGAGAAGAACCTCTAAATTAAAAGGAGGGGGAACATACACATTAGCAAGTAGCACCACTCTATTCTCTATCTTACAATGTAGGAAAATGTACCGTCCCTGGTCGTCGATCTTACTTTGGATACAATTAAAAGTGATCCCTGAACCGATCAAAGTACTAACACCTCTAGAAAAGGATGAATGAACTGAGTGGAACTGAAAGGCGAATTCCCCCCATCCCAACCTAGATGACGAGGCATTGGTAAAATGGGTCTCCTGGAGACACACAATAGAATTCCCATAAGACCTAACCATGGATCGTACTGCAGCTTTCTTCCCTGGATCTCCCAGTCCCCTTACATTCCAGGAGCAAATAGTGAGCTTTTTTTTACCCTCTTGTGTAGTATTAATCATACGTGATTATAGTAATAAGTGATTACATTAACAACATTAATCCTTAATCTCGTGCTTATTATAGTGAACCATATAATTCTTGTTTTTGATACTAGTGGGACCTTACTATCCCATCTTAAACTGTGAACGTGAATTTTTACCTGCAAAACATTATTCCGTGCATACTTATGTCTTGTGAACATATTGTACCTCACCCATTCACCCACACATGCACCACTGTCATATCCAACCCTCTGTTTGCATCTCTCATGCTTCACCTTACTGTCGTAACCAACACTCTGTTTACACACCTCATTCATTACCTCCCTAGGTTTGGCCGGGGGCCTGCTATTGTGACCTATCCATACACATCTATTTTGGAACAAACTTAGTGTCAAAAACTTTTCATCTTCCCCCTCCCTGTCCCTCCCCTCCCCCCAAGTACAAAAGCTACTCACCCACACAAACAAACTAAACCTAAACACCAGGAGAACGTCCTGTTGCACCCCCATGATCTGGCAGTGCAATACCCTTTGCTCTCCTTCCTCCCTACAAAGCGTCCTCATCCCCCCCCACCAAAAAAAAAAAAAAAAAAAAAAAAAAAAAAGGGGTGGGGGGGGGGGGGGGCGAGGGAGGCAACAACACGAAAAAGAAAAAAAAAAAAGAAGTAAAAGAAAAATCCCTGTGTGCCGCCTCCCTCCACCCCCCCCCCCCCAGCACCCATCTTAAAGTGTAATTCCCACCCGCCCCCTGGATAATAATGCTGTCAGCACCCCAATTTAGTCCACATCATCTGAGAGTCATTCTTTAGATTTTAATTTTTATCCAGTCCTCCACCCCCTCGGGGGTATCGAAGAATATAGTCCCCCCAGGAGCCGCCACTCTCAGTTTTGCTGGGTAAAGCAGGGCGTATGTAATGTTGACTTGACGTAATTTACGCTTCACCTCCCCGAATTTAGCTCTCTTTTTTTGAAGATCTGGCGAGTAGTCAGGGTAAATGGATACCCTCGTACCATTATAGAGAATATTGCCCATTTCCCTTGCTTTCCGGATTATCGTTACTTTGTCTTTGAAAAATAATAATTTTGCCAAAAAAGGTCTTGGAGGGGCCCCGGGGTTAGAAGGTCTAGAGGGAACCCTATGAGCTCTCTCCACTGCAAGGAATGATGAAAAAGAGTCCTGGCCAAATATCTCAGTAAGCCACTTTTCTAAGAAGGCGGCGGGGTCAGGGCCCTCAGAGTGTTCTGGAAGACCTATTATGCGAATATTTTTCCGTCTCATCCTATTCTCGATCTCATCCATTTTATTTGCTTGTTTGTTCAGGAGATCTTTGATTTCACTCATTTCCCGTTTTAAGGGTACCAAGTCGTCTTCCACTAAACTTAATCTGTCCTCGAGAATTGTAGTCCTTTCCTGGACCTTTTGTAGTTCATTTCTGATAAAAGAAAGTTCCTCATGGATTGTTTTCAGCTGGTGGTTCATCTCGTTCAAGGAGGCTCTGCAGGAATTAATAGCCTCCAACACCTCCTTCAATGTTGGGTCAGGCCCCTCTACCTTATCAGGCCCTCTCCTCACTGATGGGGTATCCTCCACTTCCTGGGCATGGAGCAGCCCCCCTGTCTCACCCCCTTCCTCTGATGAAATCTGTGAGGTGTGTGTTGTTGCTTGAGTCTGTCCTTGACTTTTTCTTCCCCCCGCAGCCCCTCCCGCCCGAGCGGACTGGGCCTGCTGACTCTGAATCGGGTTTTTTGGGGGAGTCTGGGCCAGCGCCTGCCCTGGAGTATGGGCGTATTTCTCCAGTTTAGCTGCTGCTTGGCTTGCCTGGTTAGCCGCCTGGCTTGCCTTTGTAGTGCGCTGTGAAGGCATGCTTGCTTATTAGCTTTTAGACAGGATTTCAGTTAATTCCGGCAATAATTTTTCTGGGGACAACCCAAAAAAAAAAAAAAAAAAAAAAAGCACGAGCACTTGTTAATACCACTTCTCACTCCTCTTTTATCCTAGTGTATTCAGAGTAAGGAGGGAGTAAGGGGGTGGAGAGGGATCCCCTACTGATTAAAGCAATAAAGATATAGCAGTGAGGGGGGGTCCCCTACTGGTTAAAGCAATAAAGGTATAGCGATAATGGTAGGGTTATGTAGGGTCCAAGTCCACCTTAATAAAATCCACCTTAATCTGGTTAATCTGGTTATTTCCTAGAGATAAGCAAGGCTCTCCTTTTTATCACAGCTCAGTTCTTAGGAAATCCTTAGCAGAAGGAAAGTGCAGTAAAAGCTGTGAGACAGCCAAAAAAAAGGGATCCAGCTTATCCTGATTAGGGCCCTTCACTTTTAAGTTCACCTTTTAAATTTCCTTATATATTTTTTTTTTTTTTGCAAAGGACAAAGGAGATATAAGACAGTGTCACAGATGTCAAACAAAAAAAAAAAAGGGAAAGCTTCTTCTCACCCGTCTCAAGCAGCAGCTGTAGTCGTTGAGATGTCTCTTGTGATGTCCCAGGCTGAGTAAGGTAAGCTGTTCCGTCCAATTTGAGATTTGAAAGCTGAAGATGTCAAGCAACTGACCCAGAATGATTCCTAGGTCCTAATAGTCTCTTAAGGGCTGGATGCAGCAGACGGAGGGGTCTCTCCCACAGATCCCCCCGGAATCCTGCTAAGTCCTGCAAGCAGCCAAACAGGTATGCCCCCTTGATTTCCGGCTTGTGTGGCAGTTTGTAATCCGATCCACAGGTTTCTGGCTTCTATCCCTCTCAGCAGGACAGGTCGCTCCAACGCTCAGCAGGCTCACATTCCGCGCCACAGCCAGCAGTTCTTCCCTCCCGGGGGGGGGGGGTGGCAGGAATCTCTCACACCCCTCTCCGCTTCTTCCTAGGTAGCTGAATTTCTCCTACACACTGTGCGCGCTGCACAGAGACACAGACGCTGGATGAGATCTGACGTCAGTCACGCTAGATCACCGGAGCTTCTCATAGCCCAGCTCCGCGCCCTGCACCGCTGCCTCTCTCCGTGTCGCTGCTGGCGATACTCCCGGACATTTATTCAGGTGGATGGAGCAGGAGACAGGAGGGTGACGGGACGCTACACTCGCTCCTCACTCACTCACTCTCACCTGCATCCGGTCACGCCCCCCTCCCCGCTTTGTTCTTTGGTGTGGGTCTTTAATGTGCGCTTGCCAACGAGCTGCATGGCAGGTCGACATGTCTGGTCATGCTTGTGGTGCCCAAGATTGCTGTCCTTCAGAATCCCCTCTCTCTGCGCGCATGCTACTGCCTTCCTCAAGCTGGGTATCATCATCCGAGCCTTCAAAACGTTGGGCATCCTCCTGGAGCATGTACCCAACACTGTGCTCAAACAGTTCGGGGGACTCCTGAGGAGGACATGGTGGGTCTAGGGAAGGGGTGCCTGATGATGCCATTGAGTACGCATTGGCAGCTGCTCTGCCAGTACCCTGAGCCTGGGTGAGAGAGGAAGAGGAGGATGAGGAGGGCTTGGTCATCCATTCTACCAAGCCTTCGGCATGATGCGGCTCAACATGTCCATCTGCCGAAAACAAGGACAAGCGTGTCCCATGGCCACGTGCTGATGACGATGCACGACCACGTCCACGACCAGCACTGTTGTCTCTAGAAACAGAGCCTGCTTGCCCTGTGTTCTTGCCTCGGGACTGTCTGCCTCTCCTTGGCGGTCTTCCAGGCATTGTAGTGGGTAGTGTATATTGTGCTGGAGTCACACAGCACACACACTAACTCCTGCAGATGGATGCCTTAGATGACAGCAACAGGGCCTTACGGCAGATAGAGGCTGCCTTAGATGAGAAGAACTGGGCTGACACACACACACACACTAGCTCCTATGTGTGCTGACACACAAACACTAGCTCCTATGTGTGCTGACACACACACACTAGCTCCTATGTGTGCTGACACACACTAGCTCCTATGTGTGCTGACACACACACACTAGATCCCATGTGTACTGACACACACACACACACTAGCTCCTATGTGTGCTGACACACACACACTAGCTCCTATGTGTGCTGACACACACACACACACTAGCTCCTATGTGTGCTGACACACACACACACACACTAGCTCCTATGTGTGCTGACACACACACACACACTAGCTCCTATGTGTGCTGACACACACACACTAGCTCCTATGTGTGCTGACACACACACACTAGCTCCTATGTGTGCTGACACACACACACTAGCTCCTATGTGTGTTGACACACACACACACACTAGCTCCTATGTGTGCTGACACACACACACACTAGCTCCTATGTGTGCTGACACACACACACTAGCTCCTATGTGTGCTGACACACTAGCTCCTATGTGTGCTGACACACACACACTAGCTCCTATGTGTGCTGACACACACACACACACTAGCTCCTATGTGTGCTGACACACACACACTAGCTCCTATGTGTGCTGACACACACACACTAGCTCCTATGTGTGCTGACACACACACACACACACACACACACACACACACACACACTAGCTCCTATGTTTACTGAGACACACACACACACTAGCTCCTATGTGTGCTGCCACACACACACTAGCTCCTATGTGTGCTGACACACACACACACTAGCTCCTATGTGTGCTGACACACACACTAGCTCCTATGTGTGCTGACACACACACTAGCTCCTATGTGTGCTGACACACACACACTAGCTCCTATGTGTGCTGACACACACACACTAGCTCCTATGTGTGCTGACACACACTAGCTCCTATGTGTGCTGACACACACACACACACACACTAGCTCCTATGTGTGCTGACACACACACACTAGCTCCTATGTGTGCTGACACACACACACTAGCTCCTATGTGTGCTGACTCACACTAGCTCCTATGTGTGCTGACTCACACTAGCTCCTATGTGTGCTGACACACACACACTAGCTCCTATGTGTGCTGACACACACACACTAGCTCCTATGTGTGCTGACACACACACACACACACTAGTTCCTATGTGTGCTGACACACACACACTAGCTCCTATGTGTGCTGACACACACACACTAGCTCCTATGTGTGCTGACACACACACACACACACACACACACTAGCTCCTATGTTTACTGACACACACACACACACACTAGCTCCTATGTGTGCTGCCACACACACACTAGCTCCTATGTGTGCTGACACACACACACACTAGCTCCTATGTGTGCTGACACACACACTAGCTCCTATGTGTGCTGACACACACACACTAGCTCCTATGTGTGCTGACACACACACACTAGCTCCTATGTGTGCTGACACACACACACACACACTAGCTCCTATGTGTGCTGACACACACACACTAGCTCCTATGTGTGCTGACACACACACACTAGCTCCTATGTGTGCTGACACACACACACTAGCTCCTATGTGTGCTGACTCACACTAGCTCCTATGTGTGCTGACACACACACACTAGCTCCTATGTGTGCTGACACACACACTAGCTCCTATGTGTGCTGACACACACACACTAGCTCCTATGTGTGCTGACACACACACACTAGCTCCTATGTGTGCTGACACACACACACTAGCTCCTATGTGTGCTGACACACACACACTAGCTCCTATAAATCCCTGCCTGCCTGCCTTAGATCACAATGGGACAGAAGGTTATGGTGCAATGCTGTACTAACAGCACTGCAATGGGTGCTACTGCAATGCTGTACTAACAGCACGCACACACCAGACTAATCCCCAGAATGAAAGCACTTAGACTCAGCAGTAGATAATTTCACCACTCAGCAGCAGTGCAATCAGCAGAAATGATCAGTATTCACTTCAGTAATAATGAATCAGCAGCAATGAATCAGCAATGGTTTAGCAATGAATCAGCAGTCTGCCTATTCACACAATCAAAGCCGGAACACATGTGCACTAGGCCGATGGCGCGGCGGCCTTTTATACAGTGGGGCGTGTACTAAAGCCCCTGAGCTATAATTGGCTACAGGCATCCTGCCTGTAGCCAATTATTGCTCTCCTCGCTGCCGGCGCTTTGATTGGCCAAGCATGCGGGGTCACAGTGCATGCTTGGCCAATCATCAGCCAGCAATGCACTGCGCCTGGCGCAATGCATTGCGGGCCGCTCGCATCACACGAATGTGATGCGAACGGCCCAAATAGTTCTGGGCTCGCCGAGCGGGCGAACGCCCGGTGCTCGATTCGAACGTGGGTTCGAATCGAACACCGGGCCCATCCTTAGTGTGAAGGTTATATGTTTACAGGTTGTCATTCTAGACTTTAACCACTTCAGCCCTGGAAGGATTTGCCCCCTTCCCGGCCAGGCCATTTTTTGCGATACATCACTGCGTCGCTATAACTGACAATTCCCCACAATTAGAGCTTTCCTTTGGTGGTATTTGATCACCTCTGCGATTTTTATTTTTTGCCCTATAAACAAAAAAGAGCGACAATTTTGAAAACAACACAATATTTTGTACTTTTTGCCATAATAAATATCCAAAAATAAATAATCAGTTTATATATATTCTTCTACATACTTTTGGTAAAAAAAATAGCAATAAGCGTATATTGATTGGTTTGCACAAAAGTTATAGCGTCTACAAAATAGGGGATAGATTTATTGCATTTTTTTTTAACTAGTAATGGCAGTGATCAGCAATTTTTATCATGACTGTGACATTGCGGTGGACAGATCAGACACTTTTGACACTATTTTGGGACCAGTGACATTTATACAGCGATCAGAGCTAAAAATAGCCACTGATTACAGTATAAATGTAATTGACAGGGATGGGGTTAACAGCAGGGGGCGATCACTGTGTTCTAACTGTGGGGGGATGGGACGGACTACAGTAGGAGACCAATCTGTGTCCCTACTTAGTAGTTGCACACGATCGGTCTCCTCTCCCCTGAGAGAACCAGGGTTTGTGTGTTTACACACACAGATCCCAATTCTCGCTTTGTCACAAGTGATTGCGGGTGCCCAGCGGTCATCAGTTCCGGGGACACGCTGAGGGCGCTGGTCGGGAAGGGGTTAAGTACTTTGAAGCCCACCAAGCTTTTTCCTATAATCTTTTTGTCAGAGCATAGATAGGTGGGTGTGTCTTTACATTTTTGAATGTACTTACATAGTTACATAGTTAGTCAGGTTGAAAAAAGACAAAGTCCATCTAGTTCAACCATAAAAAAATAAATAATAGGGTTGAGCGAACCCGAACTGTAAAGTTCGGGTCCGTACCGGACTTTTGGGTGTTCGGGACCCGGACCCGAACCCGAACTATTGGCTGTAAGTTCGGGTTCGGGTCCGGTGTTCGGCGCTGTATTGGCGCCTTTTTAACAGCTGCAGGGCAGCCAATCGACGATCGTTTCACTAGTGTGCCCTTAGAAGCCATCACAGCTATGCCTACTAATGGCATGGCTGTGATTGGGCAGTGCAGCATGTGACCCAGCCTCTATATATAGTCCAGACACACAGCACACAGCGTCATTCTGCTATAGACAGGTTCCTGTGCTGCTGAGAGGATTTTAGGAGTTAGTGTGATTCAGTCAGTCAGGCAGTCAGCATTCCTTAACTTTGCTTATAATTAGTTAGATCAGTGAGCGATCTACATAGCTAGAGTAGAGTAGGGAGTTTCTTTAGTAAGCAAAAGAAAGAGGCAGAGAGAATTATTGAAGAGATTCCTAAATCAATTGTACCCTGGCTGGGGTGCAGTGCACAGTCTTTTAACAGTGCCATGAGGCCAGTGCCAGACAAAATATAAAAGTTTTACCTGCAAGCTCAGTGCACCATTAGGACCAACACTGCATATACTAAGAGATACACCATAGTCTGTGTGTATTCTGCTATTGGAAAAACATTGCAAAAAAATTTAATTTTGCTTTTTTTTTTTTTTTTTCCCAATAGCATTTTCTGCGTGTTCATACATACACGCTGTAGACACTATCCGTGTATTCTGATATTGCAAAAACATTGCAAAAAAATTAAATTTTGCTGTTTTTTTTTTTTCCCAATAGCATTTTCTGCGTTTTCATAAACGCTTTACATACTGTCCGTGTATTCTGATATTGCAAAATCATTGCAAAAATTTTTAATTTTGCAGTGTTTTTTTTTTTCCCAATAGCATTTTCTGCGTTTTCATAAACGCTTTACATACTGTCCGTGTATTCTGATATTGGTAAAACATTGCAAAAATTTTTAATTTTGCAGTGTTTTTTTTTCCCAATAGCATTTTCTGCGTTTTCATAAACGCTTTACATACTGTCCGTGTATTCTAATATTGGAAAAACATTGCAAAAAAAAATTTAATTTTGCAGTGTTTTTTTTTTCTTCCCAATAGCATTTTCTGCGTTTTCATAAACGCTTTACATACTGTCCGTGTATTCTGATATTGGAAAAACATTGCAAAAAAAAAAAATTTAATTTTGCAGTGTTTTTTTTCCCCCCAATAGCATTTTCTGTGTTTTCATAAACGCTTTACATACTGTCCGTGTTTTCTGATATTGGAAAAAAATTGCAAAAAAAAATAATTTTGCAGTGTTTTTTTTCCCCCAATAGCATTTTCTGTGTTTTCATAAACGCTTTAGACACTATCCGTGTATTCTGATATTGGAAAAAAACATTGCAAAAAAAAAATTTAATTTTGCAGTGTTTTTTTTTTTCCCAATAGCATTTTCTGTGTTTTCATACATACACGCTTTAGACACTATCCAATTATTCTGATATTGGAAAATACATTGCAAAATTAAATTTTTTTGCAATGTGTTTTTTTTTGCAAAAAGCAAAAAAATTTAATTTTGCAGTGTATTTTTTTCCCAATAGCATTTTCTGCGTTTTCATAAACGCTTTACATACTGTCCGTGTATTCTGATATTGGAAAAACATTGCAAAAAAAATTAATTTTGCTGTGTTTTTTTTCCCCAATAGCATTTTCTGCGTTTTCATAAACGCTTTACATACTGTCCGTGTATTCTGATATTGGAAAAACATTGCAAAAAAATTTAATTTTGCAGTGTTTTTTTTTTTTCCCAATAGCATTTTCTGCGTTTTCATAAACGCTTTACATACTGTCCGTGTATTCTGATATTGGAAAAACATTGCAAAAAAAAAATTAATTTTGCAGTGTTTTTTTTTTTTTTTCCCAATAGCATTTTCTGCGTTTTCATATATACACGCTTTAGACACTATCCGTGTATTCTGATATTGGAAAAACATTGCAAAAAAATTTAATTTTGCAGTGTGTTTTTTTTCTTCCCAATAGCATTTTCTGCGTTTTTCATAAACGCTTTACACTGTCCGTGTATTCTGATATTGGAAAAACATTGCAAAAAATTTTAATTTTGCAGTGTTTTTTTTCCCCAATAGCATTTTCTGCGTTTTCATACATAAACGCTGTAGACACTATCCGTGTATTCTGATATTGCAAAAACATTGCAAAAAATTTTAATTTTGCAGTGTTTTTTTTTCCCAATAGCATTTTCTGCGTTTTCATAAACGCTTTACACACTATCCGTGTATTCTGATATTGGAAAAACATTGCAAAAAAATTTAATTTTGTGTGTTTTTTTTTTCCCAATAGCATTTTCTGCGTTTTCATAAACGCTTTAGACACTATCCGTGTATTCTGATATTGGAAAAACATTGCAAAAAAATTAAATTTTGCTGTGTTTTTTTTCTTCCCAATAGCATTTTCTGCGTTTTCATAAACGCTTTAGACACTATCCGTTTATTCTGATATTGGAAAAACATTAAAAAAAAATTTAATTTTGCATTGTTTTTTTTTTTCCCAATAGCATTTTCTGCGTGTTCATAAACGCTTTAGACACTGTACGTGTATTCTGCTATATACAAAAACACCCATTTAGGGCTAGATCATAAATTTTGAAAATATGAGGAGATCATCAAAAAGGGGACGTGGCCCGGGTCGTGGTGCTGCTGGTGGCGCTCCTGTTGCAGGGAGAGGACGTGGTCGATCTGTGCCAGCTACACGCACTAGTGAAACACCTTCCTCAGGTGCGAGTAGGCGACAGAGCCTGCAGCGGTATTTTGGCGCGCCTAATGAGGCTGTACGAATGTTGAGGCCAGGACAAGTACAGGCGATAGTAGATTGGGTTGCTGCTGACAGTGCCTCCGGTTCCTTCACATTGTCTCCCACCCAGTCTCCTGATGAAAGTTCAGAGTTGGCACCTGCAGCCGATGTCCATCAGTCTTTCACCTCACCCCCTTGCAAATCAGCCAATCAGTCTGAGCCCCAAATCATGCAGCAGTCTCTTCTGCTTTTTGATGACTCTGTTAGCAGGGTTTCCCAGGGCCATCCACCTAGCCCTGCCCCAGAAGTGGAAGAGATTGTGTGCACCGATGCCCAACCACTTATGTTTCATGATGAGTACATGGGAGGACCATCGCAGCACGTCTCGGATGATGACGAAACACAGGTGCCAACTGCTGCTGCTTTCGCCATTGTGCAGACCGACAAGGAGGGCAGGGGTGAATTTTGGGTGGAAGATGATGTGAAGGACGATGAGGTCCTTGACCCCACATGGAATCAACATCATGCAGGTGACCAGTGTAGTTCAGAGGAAGAGGCGGTGGTCGCACAGAGCCACCAGCACAGCAGAAGAGGGAGCAGGGTGCAAAAGCGGAGCGTCTGTCCCCTAGACAGTACATCTGCTACTGCCCAACGCAGCAAGGGACCGAGCACACCAAAGCCAGGTCCAAGGAGTTCCCTAGCGTGGCAGTTCTTCAGACAATGTCCTGATGACAAGACACGAGTGGTTTGCACGCTGTGCAATCAGAGCTTGAAGCAAGGCATAAACGTTCTCAACCTGAGCACAACCTGCATGACCAGGCATCTAAGTGCAAAGCACGAGATGCAGTGGAGTAGACACCTCAAAAACCAAGAAAGGTCTCTGGCTCCTCCTGCTTCCTCTTCTGCTGCAGCCTCTTCATCCACCTCTGTAGTGACAGTGGTACCTGCCAACCCGCAAACAGAGGATCTGCCAGCAACACTACCACCTGGGTCACCAACCATCTCCACAATGTCCCATGGAAGCGTTCAGCTCTCTATTTCCCAAACACTGGAGCGGAAGAGGAAGTACCCCCCTAGCCACCCGCGATCCCTGGCCCTGAATGCCAGCATTTCAAAATTCCTCGCCTTTGAAATGCTGTCATTCCGTCTGGTGGAGACGCAGAGTTTTAAAAGGCTGATGTCATTGGCTGTCCCACAGTACGTCGTGCCCAGCCGCCACTACTTTTCCAGACGAGCTATCCCTTCCCTGCACAACCAAGTGGGGGACAAAATCAGGTGTGCACTGCGCAACGCCATCTGTGGCAAGGTCCACCTAACTACGGATGCGTGGACCAGTAAGCACGGTCAGGGACGTTATATCTCCCTAACAGCACACTGGGTAAATGTAGTGGCGGCTGGGCCTGAGGCGGATAGCAGTTTGGCGCATGTCCTTCCACCACCGAGGATTGCAGGGCACTTCAGTTTGCCTCCTGTTGCTTACTCCTCCTACTCCGCCTCCTCATCCTCTACCGCCTCCTCATCCGGTCAGCGTAACACCTTTACCACCAACTTCAGCACAGCCAGGGCTAAACGACAGCAGGCAGTTTTAAAACTTTCCTGTTTGGGGGAAAAACCCCACACCGTGCAGGAGTTGTGGAGGGACATGGAACAACAGACCGATGAGTGGTTGGTGGCAGTGAGCCTCAAGCCCGGCCTGGTGGTGTGCGATAATGGGCGAAATCTCGTAGCAGCTCTGGGCCTTGCCGGTTTGACGCACATCCCTTGCCTGGCGCATGTGCTGAACTTGGTGGTCCAGAGGTTCCTTAAGAATTACCCCGATATGCCAGAGCTGCTGCAGAAAGTGTGGGCCGTCTGTGCGCACTTTCGGCGTTCTCACCCTGCTGCTGCTCGCCTGTCAGCGCTGCAGCGTAACTTCGGCCTTCCTGCTCACCGTCTCATATGTGACGTGCCCACAAGGTTGAACTCCACCTTGCACATGCTTGCCAGACTGTGCGAGCAGCAGCAGGCGATAGTGGAGTTCCAGCTGCAGCACGCACGCGTGAGTCGCTCTGCGGAACAGCACCACTTCACCGCCAATAACTGGGCCTCCATGCGAGACCTGTGTGCCTTGTTGCGCTGTTTCGAGTACTCCACCAACATGGCCAGTGCCGATGACGCCGTTCTCAGCATTACTACCCCAGTTCTATGCCTCCTTAAAAAAACTCTTCAGGCGATGATGGAAGAGGATGTGGCACAGGATGAGGAGGAGAAGGAAGAGGGTTCATTTCCAAGGCTTTCAGGGCAGTCATTTACAAGTGGCTATGAGGGTGGGTTCCTGCACCAACAAGCGCCAGGTACACAATTGTCTGGCAGCAAGGGCACAGTTCTGGAGGATGACGAGGTGGAGGATGAGGAGGAGATGGAGGAGGAGGAGGAACCATGTTCACAGCAGGGTGGCACCCAGACCAGCTCATGTCCATCACTGGTGCGTGGCTGGGGGGATACAGAGGACACAGACGATACACCTCCCACAGAGGACAGCTTTTCCTTGCCTCTGGGCAGCCTGGCACACATGAGCGATTACATGCTGCAGTGTCTCCGCAACGACCGCCGAGTTGCCCACATTTTAACTGGTGCTGATTACTGGGTGGCCACCCTGCTGGATCCCCGTTACAAGGACAACGTGCCGTCCTTAATTACCTCACTGGAGCGTGATCCTAAGATGCGCGAGTACAAGCGCACGCTGGTAGACGCGCTGCTGGTGGCATTCCCACTTGGAAGCGGGGGTGCGGTGGAAGCACAAGGCGAAGGCAGAGGAGGAGGAAGAGGTCGCCAACGCAGCCGGGGCACCGCCAGCACCTCGCAAGGCAGGGTTAGCATAGCCGTAATGTGGAAAAGCTTTGTCAGCACGCCACAACAACCAGCACCACCAGCTGAGATGGAACGTCTTAGCAGGAGGCAGCATTTCACCAGCATGGTGGAGCAGTATGTGTGCACACGCCTACGTACTGCATGACGGGTCTGCACCCTTCAACTTCTGGGTCTCCAAATTGGGCACATGGCTTGAGCTTGCCCTTTACGCCTTGGAGGTGCTGGCCTGCCCTGCCACCAGTGTATTATCTGAACGTGTATTTAGCATGGCAGGGGGCGTTATCACAGACAAGCGCAGCCGCCTGTCCAGAGCCAATGTGGACAAGCTCACGTTCATTAAAATGAACCAGGCATGGATCCCACAGGACTTGGCCTTACCTTGTGCAGAATAGACACATATACCGGTTTTCTGACGAAAACTGTCTTGCTATCGGATAGTGTCCGGCCACTTACTGCGCAGGTGCAGTGCTTGCGCAGTACGGAGGACAAGGAGATTCACAAAATCTCCAAAGATGAATGTCGCCTGCGCAGTGAGTGCAGGTTCAAGCCCGACCATCCAAGTGGACATACGGTAGCACATAGTAACAGGGCCCCTCACGGGCTCGCTTGGCTAGGCTTCAACCTCGGATGATGTGGCTTGAACCTGGAGTCACCGCGCATCGTCTTCGGAGAGTTTCAAAATCCCCTTGTCCTACGTACTGAGCAAACGCAGTACAGGGCGGACACTATGCGATGGGGGACAGAATTCGACACATCATTCACCACTAGCCTTACCCAGCCATTGTTGTATTTTTGAACCAGTGTTGGCTACCTCGTCCTCCTCCACCGCCGCTTCCACCTACACCGCCACATCCACCGCCACCTCAACCTCCTACTCCATTTCCATTTGAATTTCGTCCTCCTAGGTCAAAATTATAATTTTTTCATTTTTTTAATTTCCAAGTATTTTATTTTCCCACTATCTTATCCATTAAATTGAATAATTTTTTCCAGAAAGTGCGTATTCTGGGGCATTCCCACCATATGTGCGGCATCGTGCCGTTGAGTTTCTGAGGTTCTTAATGACTTCCTGTACCTCTTCTGCTGAGAAGGGGTTCTCCAGCATTTTTTTTTATTTTTTATTTTTTTTATGTTATTTTTTTTTTTATTTGTTTGTTATTTTAAGTTATTTCCCTATCCACATTTGTTTGCAGATCACTTGCCATGCTCTTAACAACATTTTGTTGCCATTTGCAGCCCTCTAGCCCTTTCCATGACCTTTTTACAGCCATTTTAGTGTTCAAAAGTCCGGGTCCCACTTGACTTCAATGGGGTTCGGAGTTCGGGGTCAAGTTCGGGTCAAGTTCGGTCCCGAACCCGGACTTTTTTCCTGAAGTTCGGCCGAACCCGCCGAACCCGAACATCCAGGTGTCCGCTCAACTCTATAAAGCCCCATACACACGGTCGGATTTTCGCATGGATTCTGTCCTATCGGACAATGTTGTCGAAAAATCCGACCGTGTGTAGGCACCATCGGACAGTGTACGTCGGATTGTCTGACGGACAAAGTCCTATCTCCTGCTGGATAGATTTTTTGACAACAAGGTCCGATCACACCAAATCCGATCGTGTGTAGCGTAGTCCGACGGACAAAGTGCTACGCATGCTCAGAAGAAATTCTGTGACGGAAGCGCTCGGTCAGGTAAAACTACCTTTCCTAATCAACACAGCACATTCGTCACGCTGCAATGTTAAAATGTCTTTAATGCAGCGCATTCTCTTTTTCTTTACAATGCAAGAAGAATGACATGTTTTAGCTGCTCCTATTCACCCGCACTTCTCACAAACTTAGTTCTTTATTAGTTTTCAGGATTTCTACACTACATGTTTATTTTTACTCAGATCGTAAAAGAATCTTTGTTATATTTTTTGGATGATTTCTCATTTTAGTATTTTTTTTGGAATACATATTTTAAGGAGATTTTTTTTTTTTTTTTTTGGAGGGGGGTTGTGTGTCTCAACTTAGCAAAACAACATTATTAACATTTCTATTTGTTGCTTAAATTTACTAGGAGTTTGTTTGTTGTTGGTGCCCCTTGTTAATTATACTTTATGATTAGTGAAATGTACCTGCCTACTCAAAGAAAAACTGTCATTGTAGAAAAGTAAAACACAATAGGCAAGGATTTTTTCAAATCAAAAATACCTTTATTTAGGTCTCAGCAACAAACCAAAGAGGAACGCAGCGATGAAGAAACTTGGGGAATTTGCAAAGCCTTGGACCCCCACGGCAACCATCATTTTTGAAGCTTCTAAAATTGGGGGCCTGAGGAGTACCTATCTAAATAATAAGGGAGTGCAATCTGGTCCTGAAGTCCAAAACATCCGGAACTGCAGCAGATGCCATCTAGGTCCCCAGGCTCTGGTCCTACGAGAGGCTCCATCTTCTCTCAGACCAGACTGAATCCAGGTCGTCACTCTCAGGTCTTCCTTGTACGCTTCCTTCCACGCTGTGGCTGTGGTGCTGGTGGGGTGGCAGAAGGAGGAGGAGGAGGCGGAGCAAGGTCACTATCGCAAACATGTGTGAGGGGAGTCATCCCCCCAGCCATCCCCTCATTTAGGACTTTGAGGATGACATCCTCACACATGCTGCGTTGCCCCGCCTCCATACCCATCATTTTATTGGCAACCAAGGAGCCAAAGGCCTCCTCGTAGGTGGGTGTGGCATATAGGGAGGCTGAAGCATCTCGGATCAGCTGGAGCGCTGACTCTCCCACCTCCCCCATCCTTCTCGCCCTTCTGTAGGGAAGGCGGAGGGGAGGGACTTGGGAGACAGTCAGGCTCCTACGCCTACCCCCCTGTTGGCTGCCACTACCCACCTCTTGGCTGCCACTAACCCCTGCCTCCTCCTGACTGCCACATTCCACAGCCACCTCCTGGCTGAGGTCTTCCTGTGTATGAAAAAGGGACATAGTTTCAGTTATTTGTTCATCAAACACACACAATTTTCATCTAGTGACTGTTGCAAAATGTTTACAAATAGAAAACCATACAATTCTCAGCCCTGCAGTTTAGATTCTGGCCCCAAATGTCTCCAACACTACTGTCAGTTGATATGTCAAACACGTTAGGAACTAAGCAATTGGGGATCCTGAATTAACTGAACATCATTCATTATTCACAAAAATGGGTACAAAACTACTATACCTGGCTCAAGCTGGGCTCCTCCACATCTTCCAGACTGGAAGGCCCAGGTTGCTCCTCGGAAGCCTCATCAGGGGTGGCGTGCATGGAAGGACGCGTGCAAGGAAGAGTCGAGAGTGACTTCCTGACATTAGCCTGGTCTTTGAGAAAGTGGAGCCTCTCATAGTACCAGAGCGTGGGGACATAGACCTCTGCTGCTCCAGCTCCAGATGTTTGGGACTTCAGGACCTTATTGCGCTCCCGGAAATAGGTACTCCTCAGGTTGGCAATTTTTATTCTTAAGGTCTCCACGGTTGCCGTGGGGAACCTTGGCTTTACAAATGCCACAAGTTTCTTCATGGCTGCGTACCTCTTTGGTCTGTTGCTGTAGTCTCTGTGTTTCGCCTGCCATAATAGGGGCATTTCCCTATATTTATCAATGAAGAGGGGGAGAAAACTCACATGGTTGAAGCCCTCCATAATCTCTGCAAGACACAACACCACACAAAACACTATAAATAATGTCAGTCAAAAGTCTCCTAATCTTCTCCATAAAGAAGCCTCAAGGTCTAATCTGTCTAGGCTAGTTATGTACCAACGTCAAATTGTACCTTCGTTATAGCGATCGTCTCGTGCGTGAGCTTTCTCTCCCCTCGCCTCACAGATCGTGGCTACGACACAGGCGTGTGACGTTTTATATACAGTGCGCATGCGTCAAACTCCGCCCGCCCCTGACGATCTTTCTCGTCTATTCCCCACCCCTTCTCTTTACGGCGCAGTGGGGAGAGCACATGGCGGGGACACAGCAGGTGCGCCCGAAATATCCCACCAACGAGGAGGAGGACGAGGAAAGTCCGGAGGCAGAAACGTCCCGATCCCGGAGCCTGAAATTCAAGGCCTCCAATATGTCATTTGGAGAAATGTTGGAGATGGTGGACATATTAAAGAGGAGCGACTATGATGGGAAGTATGGGCCTTACCTCAACCCCAATGTCCGCAAGGCCAAGATCATGTCTAAAGTTGTGAGGAGGCTGTACAATCATTTTGGGGTACAACGATCCAAGGAGCAACTGAGGAAACGCTGGTCAGACCTGAAACTGAGGGAGGCCGATCAGTACAGAAAGATCAAGCGAGTTCTTCAAAAAAGTAAGTAATTGTGTTGTGTGTTTGATTTCTTGCTTGCATACTGCTCCATGTGTTTGTATTTTTACAAAGTTGTACATTAGAAAATGGCCACTTTCAGGTTCGTCTGTGCATTCGATCGTACTCAACCTCGATCTTTCTGCCACTGTCATGTTCGTGTGTGTCCATTCGATCGTACTCAACCTCGATCGTTCGGCCACTTATAATACGATGTTTGGTGTTTTTTTTGGGGAAAGGAAGTTTGTTCTCACTAGAAATGTCATCAAGAATGTCAAGCCAATTTATTCAATGTAAAGGAGAGGTCACCCAGTAGCTGTTTACCCATCTGGACTCTAGAGCACTAGTGCTGGGACACCCAAACCCACTTTTTATTAGGCTTTTCCACACATGTGCTCCAGTGGATACTAGAGGGGGGTCTCCATCACACAAACGTCGACCAAAAAGCTAGAAGTTTATGACCTTTACAAAGTGACTACATTCATGTTGGTGTCATTTGTAACTGGCCAACCAAAAATATTGTCCCTCACTTTCAAGCAATGTTTGTCATTTCCTATTTCTGCCCTCAATAGATTGTGTTGCTAAATCTTCCTTTTGTACATTCTCATAGGGGAGCGAAAACTCGGGACGTCTGAGGAAACCCCAAAAGCAACACCTCCCAAAGAAGGGGAAAGACCAGAAGCAGAGGAGGAGGAGGAGGAAGGAGAGATCATAGAAATTGGAGAACTTGTCACCACAACAGGTGAGTGTGGGAGAACACAGCTACTGGTAAGCTAATCAATGTATGCCTGCCTCATTTCCAAGACCTTTTTTTTTTTTTTTGGTTGTTTTTAGGTGACGTGGATGTTGTGGAAGAAAAATCGCACTTTACCACAGAGAGTGCCCACGTACTCATCGGGGAGATAATGGTCTGCAATCGAGATCTAGATGACATAAAGCAAAACATCAATGATGTTCAACAAAAATTGAAGAACATCATTGATGTTTTAGGAAAAATCTGAAAACGCACCAAGTAATTAACACACATTTGTGGCTGCTTCTGAACACATTTGCAACTTAAGAACTGTGTGAAATTTGGAACATGCACACATTGTGTCCACATGTGCTAGCTCCCATCATGGTGGATGAATGACAACGTTTTTTTGGGGGTGCAACCACTTTACGAACTACTAAAGTGGTTGTGGTGAAGGGGTTGCACCCCCAAAAAACGTCCATTCATCCCCATGATGGAAAATGGCACTTTTGAAGATTCTAGGCATGTGTTTTACCATCTAATGACCATTTTCAGACCCAAATTGTGTGCATGTTCTAAATTTCCACTTTCCAGGGGTGACCCCCCATGTGATGAAGGCAAGATCAAACACACTTTGAACATATAGTCATGTCTGATCTTGTCTTCACTTTAGAAAGTTTAACTTTCCGAGTTCCTAGGTTCTGTTTTGGTCCATGCCTGGTTTTACCAAATGCGGAATGTTTGTAAACAATGTTGTAAATAACCAAGATGTTGTCAGTTTTGGCAAGAAGTTTGTAAACGCACTTGTGAATGTGTTGCAAGTAAACTTTTGTAATTTTCTAAATGTGTGGCTTCCTTATTTAAAAACAAAAAAGCATTATGTATGTCAAATGTAAAGGATTTGGGGGGCAATGGGTGTTATTTACTAAAGGCAAGTCCAGTTTGCACTGCAAGTTTCTTTTCCAGGGCACTTTTGCACTGCACTTGTAGAGCATAGTGTATTTGACTTATGTAAATGACACCCACAGTGATTTGTTTGAAAACACGTAGCACACCATTTTTGGTAATACACACATTTCTGTCATGGTGATGAAAAGGAGTATTTTGGGTGTCAGTTATGCACTACAAACCTTCTCTAGACCAAAGATTAGGTATCAAACACACAACATGAGAAGAATCTTTTTGGGAAGAAGAGACTGTTACCTCCTTTTGCCCAGAAAGTGCATTCCCACTGTCGAAGCTAAAGGGAAAAAATTTCAAGGTCAAATAAGCAATAATACGGAAATGACAAGAAATCATAGGTTGGTTTAAAAAATATATTTATTAAAAAATGCCTCTCACACATCGTCAGGCAGAGCAATGGCCCCCCTACCCACAAAGTAGTCCATATATTGCTCGCGGACCGCACGGGCATTTAGAGGGGGCAAGCCTGGACGTGCCGCTTGAAGGGCTGTGAGGTCAGCATTTGGAGGGCCCTCCACATCTGGGCCAACGGGCACCACATAGTTGCTGTTGTGTCGTTTTAGAAAGTTGTGCAATATGCAACAGGCAAGAACTATGTGGTTCAGTTTGTATTCCGCCAAGTTAAAACAGGCGGAAGCGGCTGGCCAGGATCCCAAAGGTGTTCTCCACCACTCTGCGGGCTCTGGACAGCCTGTAGTTGAAGACCCTCTGGTCTGGGGTGAGGGTCCTCATCGGGAAGGGCCTCATCAGATGGGGAGTCAACGCAAACGCTTCATCTGCGACAAAGACGAAGGGGAGTCCTTCAGCATTCTCCTCTGGAGGTGGCAAGCACAGACTGCCACTTTGGAGACGCCAGTAGAACTCCGTGTGCGCAATGGCACCACCATCCGAGATCCGGCCGTTCATCCCCACGTCCACATACAAAAACTCGTATGTCGCCGACACCACCGCCAACATCACTACACTATTAAACCCCTTATAATTATAATAGTAGGACCCCGAGTTGGGCGGTGGGACGATGCGGACGTGTTTCCCATCAATTGCACCTCCGCAATTAGGAAAATCCCAACGGCTGGCAAAGTGGGAGGCCACAGTCTGCCATTCCTGTGGCGTGGAAGGGAACTGTGGAGTGAAACAAGAAAAAAAAATTGTCACTTTGCACAGCAGATTAGACATTAAACATCTTGGAACAAGGTCATACTTTTACATTTTAGGCTGGAAAGTATTTGCACAGAAAAGTAGAGGGTCCCCTTAGCAGATTACTCACCCCCTATCAATCCCCCCACTTCTGATGGGCCATTGGCAATAACTCGGGGTTTGGGGGGGGGGGTTTGGACAGGTAACCCTCTGCACTTCATTGATTGCCAAATGGCTCAATAATGTGTGCTAGTTTGGCCAGACCCTCCTTACTTAACACTATTGGCAGCCCACAGGAAAGATAAAATAACATTCAAAATCCACCCCCCCCCCCCCAAAAAAAAAGGAACGCACATTTGGACATTCTGAAATTACCTAGCAAGCTAATAGGAGGGAAAGAACACAAAAAAAGAGGAAATGGAAAGTATGGAGGCAGCCCCTTGCACTACATGCTTTGCTGAATTCATCCCTAAAGATGCCCACTATAAAGAGGTAGGTATATAGTGTCTATTGACCTTTGGAAAGCCAGCAGATAGAGGATTGGTACCATCTGACAGAGCAGTTGGGGGAGGGGGTTCAGAATGAATTGGGCACCCCCCCCCCAACAACAAAAAGGGAAAAAAAAAGGGGCTCTACATGAAGTAAACCACACAGCAAACATTTGTACATATTTTAGGGGGTGTTTGGGGGAAAACAATACTATGCAGCAGACAAAATACATTGCTTAAGTGACTAGGCCATAGGTGTCTATTGGGGCAGAAGAGCATGCTGGGGAGGTAAGTGAAGGGAAAAATGCATGAAGGAGAAAAGAGGCACAGCATATTAGAGCATATTGCAATCATGGTAATTAGGGAAGGAGGTCAAAAATACAAGACATTAGCAAACAGAGCATACATAGAAGGGAATAGTAAAGGAGAAATGTTACCTTAATATAGTCCTCCTGCAGGACCTGGATGATGGCAGAACAGGTCTCTGGAATAATGATTCCCAGGGCCTGGGGAGAGATACCTGAAGAGAACTTCAAATCCTGAAGGCTTCTCCCTGTCGCCAAGTACCTCAACGTAGCAACAAGCCTCTGCTCCAGAGTGATGGCTTGTCTCATGCAGGTATCCTGCCGGCTGATAAAAGGGGTCAGCAAAGCCAAAAGACGGTGAAAATCGGGGTCCGTCATCCGGAGAAAGTTCCTGAAATCATCAGGATTATTCTCCCGGATCTCACGAAGCAAAGGCATGTGCGAGAACTGATCACGATGAAGCAACCAATTCTTGGTCCACATACTCCTCGTCACTCTGTTCATGGACGGGTCTTGGGTCAAAGCTAAAAGCCCGACACCAATTCCGCGTACAGCACGAACTCAGCGACGAGTACGTATGGGAAACATCGCTCACAAAAGGTCGGCTGGTCAGAACGGACAAACAGAAAGCACCGATAAACAGCAAGGCCTGAAAGAACGAAATGAATACCAGAAACGAGCAGACAATAAGCAGTGAAAATCAAAGCGTCCTATATCAAGATATAGGCCGCAATGACCAACAAATGCGAACTGACTACACGCACTAATAAACAGATACGCACGACAAGCACAAACTGAAGAGCAGTAACGATCTGAGTCACAAAACTGAGAAGCGCGAATCTTAAGTCCCCAAACTTCGACTAACTCGCGATAAACACGGGATCAGCAGAAGGAGCCCAACGGGTGCCTGACGTGGTGCTGAACTTCCCTTTTCTAGTCTCGTGGAAGACGACTTACGTCACGACGTTCTTGCAGACCGGAAATTCCGACAACGTTGTCCGACCGTGTGTACGCAACAACAACATCGGACAAAGTACGACGGACAGGATCCGACCGACCTGGTCCTCGGATAATCCGCGCGTGTGTATGGGGCTTTAGTTTAGAGGAAAAACACAGAGGACCTTAAAGCATATTTTTTTTATGTTTGTTTCAAGGAGAAGCCTCTGAATTGGAGTAATTAACTAAATTCTAAAATATATATTTTTTTTGTTTGTCTATTTCATTAAACAAAGTTTATGTCCTCTCTCTACTTTAATTCTTTTTGTTGCCTGCCTGACTTGCAAATTTGCCCTAAAAAAGGATCAGTTACCTCTGAAGAAGGAGGAAATTTGCAAAAACCTCCGAAACGCGTCAGGTGTGAGTCAACGCCTACACAAAAATATCTATTTATATACTGTATGTATAAATCGTTGTTCGAATTTTTCAAAAGCTTTTATTCTGATATTTTGTCAAATGCTCTATGTATAATTAATTTTTTGTAATAAAACATTTTCTACTAAATACATAATATTTCATATTATATCTGGGGTTATATATCATACATGCCTTAAAAGTCCAAACCCTTAGGGGACCCCCTCCCTGCTTTTCTGTACTATAGGATGTGGCATGAAACTCAAAAATCCCCTTCTTTTTACATGTGTGATCTCTGCTAAGCCTACAACTTTCTCGTATTATTGGGTAGTAGATACCATTCCCCGCCTAGGCTAGCTTTGAACACACTATACTTAATTATTACTATATAATTACAGACGTAGTCCTGTAACTAGGACCTACATCGATCCGGGTTTTTTCAAAACCTGTTCATATATACACATACATATTTGCATAGGTGATTCACTGTAAAAATTTCCGTTTTAGCTATGACAGAGTTTACGGGTAGCGAGTGGAAATCCCTGATGGAGGGGTATTTAAAGGAATTCGGTAATAAAGAGGAGATAGAGGCAGAGATATCATCCTTATTTTTCAAACTTTCAAAGGTCCTGGAAAAGAAATCCACTCTGTTTTGGCATTCCAGGTCCTTTGAAAATTATATTCGAGAGGATATTAACCCTCTGGGACTCAGAGTCCAGATCTTCCCCACTTTGGAAGGTCTGGACTCTGACTTCAAAACCAAATGGGAAGAGATTTTAAAAGTTTGTTCACGTAGCCTGATGGAAACCCTGATAGAGGAATATAATAAAAGATCATCTGTCTTAGACCTTGAAATAATAAGTATCTGTGATAAATTACAAAAATTGAAAATTCAGAAACCAATAACAAATAGGGAAGAAAAACTAAAAACCCACCTGGAGACTTTTAACAAGGTTATCCTGGGGAAAAAAAGCTTCAAGTTCAATCGTGACAAGGACGCCTTCAAAAATGGTAGGGCATATAAATGGACTCAATACAATTATAAGGGCAGTTTTAATAGGGACAACTTGAGCTCTGGAAGACCCTGGAATAAAAACCAGGGCACTTCCTCCAACTCTACCTTATATACAACACAGAAAACAAAGACGAATCATAGCAACAAACGCCAGTATCAGAGCGTTTCGCCAGATAGTCATCTGGCAAAAAAATCGCCACTAATAACCTCCACATATAAAACCACAGACACCACGCCTAATCTTCAAGCACTCACAAACAGGGTGGCCAATAAGAACACACCAGCACTAATTAATAATGGGGGCACAGAATCCTTTGAGACCCTTAGCAGTGATCCCTCTTTTTTAGAGCGGATCCTGGCAGGGGTACAACCGTCTCTAACCAACCCAAACACTTATACACAAGTCAACCTATAGGTATCAACACCTCTTCTAGCACATCTATTGAGTCTGATCTCAATATCATCAATCTTTCTTCTCACACACTTTCTATAGATGAGACTTCCCTCCTTAAGAGGGGTCTCAATTTTTGTCCACACCAAAACACGAACAAGTTTGATGTCTTTAAAGACCTACAGCTATTTGTCAGAAAACTTATTTTAAAAAAACTCTTTGACAAACAAGGGGCAACCCCGGATCGCACTCCCCAAGAAAATCAAGCACTAGATCACTTGGTAGCACTTTTGGAGGAAAACGACCCGACCGATTTCATCGATCGGGTCGACCTCCAAAAACTTTTAGAATCTGTAGACAAACAAGAACCACCTATCAATAAAAACTCCTCAAAATTAAAAAAGAAATCAGATCTCTGTCCAGCACCAAGTACGAACCCTAATGCAGCTGCCTTTTTGAAACTAATAGATAGGGATCTCAACAAACTAAAAATATCTACCCCTGCAAGAACTAATTTAACGAAAAATGAAACCATAGCCCTAGATAATTTAGCTAAAAATAGCGCTATTATAATTAAATCATCAGATAAAGGGGGCAACGTTGTCCTCCTGGACAAAGAACAATATACCAACATGTGTAACGACATTCTTAAAAACCAGAACTGGTATAGACGCATGCCTGCAAGTATCATCAATAAATTCAATATAGAATTCTATACACTTGTGGATGCTGCCCTTAGGAACAACACTATTACGACACAAATATGGAAATTTATCCGCAATAATTTCCCCATAACACCCACATTTTATGCGCTTCCCAAAGTGCATAAAAATAGGGTCAAACCGCCTGGGAGACCAATAATTTCGGGGGTGGGCTCCCTCAGCGAGAACGCCAGCCGATTAATTGATGAATTCCTCAAACCTTTTGTCATGAATTTACCGTCATACGTGAAAGACACCATGCACTTTTTACAAATTATAGACAAACTTTCGGTGCCCAACGATACACTCCTAGTAACAGTTGACGTTGAGGCACTATACAGTTCCATCCCCCACAGTAAGGGCTTGGCAGCAATTCGACATATTTTGCGAAATAGTGTAGGTGTCGATCCCGCATACGGTGACTTCATGACCACTTTACTTGAATTCATATTGGAACACAATGTATTTACCTTTAATGGCTCCCACTACCTCCAGGTACAGGGGGTAGCGATGGGGACTTGTTGTGCCCCATCCTACGCCAACCTGTACCTGGGGGAGTGGGAGAAAACAGTCCTAGACGATGAAGACTTGTCGATGTACACGGACCACATTATAGGGTGGTACCGGTACATCGACGACATCTTCATCGTCTGGGACGGTTCACGTGATCTGTTGGATCAATGTGTCTCTAGACTGAATAGGAACGATTTCAATCTCAATTTTACTATGTCGCACAGTTTCACCAACATTGCTTTTCTGGATGTGGAAGTATATAAGGGGGAGGATGGTAAATTACTTACCAAACTCTATAGAAAACCAACAGCTGGGAACGCAATTTTACATGCAACCAGCTTCCATCCCAAACCCTTATTAAACTCTATACCATATGGTCAGTTTCTAAGAATCCGACGTAATTGTGCGGATGACAACATCTTCAAACAGGAGGCTGATAATCTCCGTGACCGCCTCTTGGAAAGGGGTTACTCACATTCTTCTCTAAAAAGGGCTTTTAAACAAGCCAGCATACGGAGCAGGGATGACCTCCTGCATTCAAAAATACCTAGAAGTGAGGCTAATCCTCTGAGAATCATATCCAGATTCAGCAATCAGGAACAACAAATTAGAAAAATAGTGCAAAAGTACTGGCACCTCCTAACGGAAGACCCCACTCTAGGCCCATATGTGACAGATAAACCCTTATTTACATTTAGGAGAACCACCTCCTTAAGAGACCAAATAACAAGCAGCGAATTTAACGCCGACATCAAAACGCATTGTAAATATAGGGGTACCTATATGTGTGGATCATGTAGATACTGTAGGTATATGTGGGTAGAAAAAAATCCCAAATTACCAGACGGCCAGATATTTAAACCAAGACATTTTGCCAACTGTAAAACTATGGGAGTCATTTATTTATTACAGTGCGACTGCTCTTGCTTCTATATAGGGAAGACCAAGCTGGAGTTCTGGAAAAGAGCCTACAGACACATTCACAGTATGAAGACTTGCGACCCAGACCTCCCGCTTGGGAGACATACTATCACCATTCATGCGGGTAAATTTCCAAACATTAAATTCCTCATCTTGGATCGCATCCATCCCAATCCGAGAGGAGGAGATTGGAATAAATCCCTCCTCCAATTGGAAGCACGATGGATTTTTAAGCTCAAAGCGACCCAAACCCCAGGCCTCAACGAGGCAATCTGGTTTAAACCATTCCTGGAGGGTTTCTCCTCTGGAGGGATGGAGAAATAGATACACTATATATACTTGTGAATAACATACAATACAACCATCCTTTCTTCCCTTTGTTTTTAGTGTTTCTTGCTGTATCAAACATCTGGGTCCTCCCTGTGTTTTTTCCTACATTAAACTCTCTACTGTGCATGTGTCTGCACGCTTGATATTTGAATAATACATCATTCAATTCAGCTATTTCAGTAGTGTTCTGCCTTTGACCTTTGCATAGGGTAGACACAATATAGAGCATCTAATGATATGATCCCTGCATTTGTATGCGCATGGTTCATAAGATATCTAGAAAAATATTTTGGCTATAGATAGAGATTATATACTGTTCCTGGTTAGGGACAGGTTGGGAAAACAGCATTAATGTCAATTTATCTCTGTACTATGCGCATGCAATGTGTAGGGAATCCAAGCTAGATATTAGATCATGGATGTATGCACGAGTATTATTGTAGTACCAGCTAAGGCATTTCACATATACACCATCCAGTCACTTCCTCCCATGTAATGTAACATTTGATGGTATCTCTCTTGCGCTATATATACTCTCTGTTTACCCCATATATGCCAATAATTGCGTATATATATAAGTCCATATATTCTATTTTCTAAATGTAAATGTGTGTTACTCTGTAACTTTATGTCTAAAACCGCTATGAGCAATCTGTATAATTGATTTCCGTGTTTTTTTCTCTCTCCATCAAACTTTGCTTCCCCCTCAATACATTGAAGAATCGCTACACAGTGTATGGATGAAGGAGCTTCAAGACAATATTATACTCATCAGTTTGCACACACTTGGCAGCGGTACAGGATGTGGGTGGTCCTGAGAGACCGCCCGGCACGCCCAGCCGCCCGCCCACTCTCGCATGGACGGGCGGCATGGTGGGAGTTCCCGGCGTCGTTTCTCGACGCCGGGACTCCATATTGCTTCACCCGGCGAGCGTACGTCGCTCGTCGGTGAAGCCTGACGTGCCGGCGGGAGCGGTGGGCGTGCCCGAGTCACAATGCGCAGCCATTGATTGGTGCGCGGGACCCGGGTGCGCGCGCAGCCCTCGGGGGGCCGGGTTGTACGAGGTACCTGTCATTTCCCCTTCCCCTGGCAATCAGCTGTACTCACAACAGCTGTTTGCAGGGCGGGGATCTTATTGAAATAGACCGCTCGTCCCGTCCAGCAGACTGCAATTGCCAGTCTGAGGAGGAGACGAGCGGAGTACAAACGGCCAAAGAGGTAAATAGCAATCTTACTACCTAAATTCTCACACTCTATGTTCATCCTGTCCTCCGGGTGGTATGTTTACACTGTATTTAGCTCTGCAGTTTTCGCTACACCATTGGCGTGCACAAGACACATTTTGTTTGCTTTCAAGCTGGGGCCTTCTATATGGGATATCAATACTATATACAACCATAAATGAGCCATCATGTTAGTCATGTATGCAAATATAATAGAAGCCGTTCTTGCAATGGCCAACACATATTGAGAAAGATATATATATATATATATATATGTGTACATTAGGCTCAATAATATCTACACATTTAAATATAGCCACAATATACCCATACGTCCCATTGCATTCCAACACTATGGGGTTCTAATTGTGGGGATCATTCGGGAGGGATATTCACAGGTGACTACGATGATTTTTTATCTGGACATCTCTGACCCTCTCTCCATAGCTTCTGAATGCTCATTGGTGTCCTACCACTAGTGCAAGGTTTGATGAGGATACGTCACAGATCTATAACACAGGTCTGTGAAAATAAATTTTCAGTACCCATACATTTATGTATTTACAATTACTTACACATGTTTCAAATCTACCAGGGCCTTCATACCCGACCCCAGTGTGCCTCACAGGCGCCCCCTGCTGTTATCGTGCCAAGTTACTTGCAATCTGTTTTGAGATTCCAACAAATTCTAGATATATGACATAACCTTTAGGAGTGGTCATATCCATCACACGGACACCAATTTTTGATCAAAATCTGTCTTTTCAAGAAATCTGGTCTAAGGAGCTCCTCCTCCCAGCCACTGTTTTTAACTACATTGAAAAATCTCTCTGTAAACGGTATGTGAATATTTTTTTCCTATGCATATATCTTTATACAAAAAATTGTTATGTTCTTTGAAAGCATTATTATACATTAAGATTCATCTCTTTTGACAAATTGTTCTATTACAATATCCTTCAGATATTAGAAATGTTGTGCTCCTACCTCTGAAGAAGGAGGAAATTTGCAAAAACCTCCGAAACGCGTCAGGTGTGAGTCAACGCCTACACAAAAATATCTATTTATATACTGTATGTATAAATCGTTGTTCGAATTTTTCAAAAGCTTTTATTCTGATATTTTGTCAAATGCTCTATGTATAATTAATTTTTTGTAATAAAACATTTTCTACTAAATACATAATATTTCATATTATATCTGGGGTTATATATCATACATGCCTTAAAAGTCCAAACCCTTAGGGGACCCCCTCCCTGCTTTTCTTACCGTAATATGTTAATCACTACAGTGAAAGGAGGTTGCCTTGTGTATAGCTACAATCTTTTGAAGCAGTTTGAGTTTTTTTTGTTTTTTTTTTAAGTAAATAAAGACTCAATGCTCTTTAAAAATTTAAAGAGAAAGGTGTATCACAAATCTCATGTTGAGGCAGCATTAAATCTGTACTTAAAAAAAATATATATATATATATATATCTTTTATTGTTAATTTTGTTAACTATTTTCCTTTCTTTCCTATATCACCTTTATTTTTGGATGATTCTGGAGTTTGGTTTTGCTATGGTGGAAGAACAAAAGAGGGGAGTATGGGGAACATTATATGGAGAACATTTAAAACAGTTAAAAATGCTGATATAGAATATTAAAGCTTTCCTATAGCATTTTGTGTTTGGGCCAATTTCTTTTTTTTTTTTTTTTTTCTTTTTTTTCCCTTTCAATAGAGGATAATTGTTTATTTAAATTTACGTCATTTTAGCTATTACCAACTATGACAATAGTAACAGTAATGCAACTATTTTCTTTGTACATGTGACACACAGTCCTCTCTACGGTCCTAATATGTGGCAGTCATCATATGTGGTCAGTGGTCAATTTTTTTTGTGCCATAGCTAAGTTCAAAGAGCATTTCTTGAATATCATATACATATACTGGGACTTGTGAGACTCATAGTGATTGGCAAATAGCAGGTATAGTATAGTACAATTGTACTTAAGAGTGATTTAGTTTGATTATTCCTGAAGCCTCAAGTAACTGTTGACATCACACTTATCCGTATTCTGAAATCAAGTTATTTGGTCTGCTTAGTTGACACTGCCTAATCTGCACTGAGACCTCTTAAAGTTATGACCTCTTCCATAGCCTGCTAAAGGCAGGATTCGTACAGTAGCTACACACGGTAGCCAAGAACGGAGCTATGTGCACAAACTTGTGGCACCAGCCAAGGTTTTAGCCCATCAGGGTTGGTATAACTGAACACAGTTTCAGTAAAAGGAGTTAGTGGTGAGTTGCAATGGCAACAAGATTACCCCTGGAGACTTGAAGTGTTATACACACACACACAGTGGTAATAAGCAGAAGGTGGGGCAGAGTTATTTGCAGGCATATGACAATGGATGAAGAAAGATGGGTGATGAAAATCAGACAACCTGGCTGAAGGGGGTAACCATTCAAATTGTTAAAAGTGTCAATGGGAAAGGGTCTCATTATTATGTCACAGTATAGCTATAGCAATTCTAATCAAAGGTCCTTACTACTCAGAATTACTAGATAATCATTCAATCGGAATCATCATGGAAGGCTGTCCTAGAAGCAAGGGCAACATGATTAGAATTGCATTATGGACTTTCACATTATTATTATTATTGGACTGTTGAGAACAAAGATTCAATTTTTTTTGTTTTGTTTTTATGTTTTTTATTATTATGCATTTACTACATCCAGCATCAGTGATGACTACAGATAGTGATATCCAGAAATGTGGAGTGCAGAGATGGCGAGTTTAAAGGGTCTTTTCAAAGAGTTTTTTTTTATTTCAGAAAGCAAGGACAAAAAGCTCCAAAATTTAAAGGAGATTACACATAAACTATTATTTTAGGTGTGGCCTAGCTTCCCTGGCCACAAGGGGGCATATATTGCCTTAGGAGTTTATGTGTAATCTCCATTAGCAACTGTGTATATTTATATATATATATATTTAAATAAGTAAAAATGATTAGTTGGTATGAAATATTGTTTTAGTGGGTTAATATAATTATCTGTACACATATATGAGGACTAAATTGACAGGCTTTACTATAAGAACCTGAATCTGATTTACCTGTTTATTTTGAAGTGCAGGAATGTTGGGTGGGTGTCACAGGAGTTCTCTGCTATTTACCAAATGTAAATTTATATGTGAGAAAGGTCATATTCATTACCTTATCAGGCCTTTCAAACACCCTTCGTTAATACTATCTCCACTTCAAAGAGGCTCTTTTTTGATGTGTAGAGAATATTGCCATCTGTTCAGGAGTGGAAAATGTGCCCAGGATAGGACCTTGCATAACTAATTCAAGAGAAGGTGATGACCTGGTCTAATTCCCAAGACAGAATGTGCTAGTGAGTGGCTGAGCTATGCAAAATCACGGGATGGGGGAATTGTTCAATCCTAGATGAGATACGCCCGGAGGGAGGAGAAGGGTAAGATAGTTCCACCAATCAGGGTGGCCCTGTGCAAGTCTATGAGAAATGGGTCTTTATTAGTTTAAGTTTGAAACTGAGATGGAAGAAGGAGAAGACATGCATCTAATCTAGCCCACACACAACCCCACTGGTAAATATCAGGACACCTCCTAGCACTTGCAATGTATACATGTTTGTTTATTTGTATATTTGTTGTTTGTTTTGCTGTCTGTATTTTAATGTTTTGAGGAAAATATTCTGTATTCCTTCATTTAACCTATGATTTTCTTCCTTTTTCTGTACTATAGATAGATTGCTGTGTATTAGTTTATACCTTCTTACTACTTACCAATACATTTTGTTATGGTGTTAAAGCTTTCACTCATGGTCAAAGAACTCATTTAACCCAACTCATATCTGAGAGATAATAGATCTCAAAATACAACTTTCGGGTAACAACACCCTTGATGAGCGGTAACTCCAGACTTCTTCTCACAGGTAAATAGTTACTTGAGTGGCTAACGCTCCTTTATTTTTCACTGCCCCTCCATTTTCTGATGTGGCTTCAGATATGTGTGCAATGTTTACATTTCATACCACTACCCCCTTATGTCCCCCTCTTTCCCCCTCCTCCCCTTCCTCCTCCTCCCTTCTTTCCCCTGCCGCCTCTCCAGCTTTCCACATATGAGATTCCTTTCCTCCTGGAGGGTTTTGAGTGATGAATACTAGTGGATAGGAATTACACCTTCTTCTAATGTCTTATACTACCCATACCCGTATACCCCATTAACTGAAACCAGCTGTTTTAGTTACCCCGCTCCCTCCCCAATAAACATTGCACTGTTATCTGGACTCAGTATAAGTTTAACAATAAGCCTATTTGTTTTAAACCTGATTCTAACACTTTACTGTTCTCCTATGTTGTGTCTCTCTGCCTTATATTGTTATGATCCTGTGATGTATCTACCAAACCTGTGAATTTTATGCTTTTTCCTTCATGCTTTGTTTTCCTACTGAGAGACTGTGCCCTTCCTGGCACCCTGTCAGTATCCTGTCAGTATGGGCAGATGACTCCTAGGTGCTCTATTGCATTATTTTATGCATTGCCTATTCCTCACCTATCTATTATTATGCTTCTAAAACTCTTGTTATATCCTACATGTTTACACTCATGTGACTTATTTGGCATAATCGTTGTTTGAGCCTTGCCCAGTTGTCCCTCTCCTGCACCCCCATGACCTGAAACTGCCCTCAGCTATTCTTGCCTCCTTTGAAACTTTACTTCCTCCACACAGTGGGAGCTTACTAAATAGTACTGACTCTACCCACTCCCCCACACAGTGGCTCCTGTGTGCACAAACTGAATACTAGCAAACACACCTGCAAATTACCGCTGACCACTTCCGCAATCTTCTCTTTACATTTAGGGTGGGATAGTAGTTTTTCCCACCTCCAGACTGCCTCCCTGACTGTAGGGATTCCACCCCCCCTTTTTTTTTCTTTTCCTCCCCTTGTAGATCCCCTTTTTTTCCATCTCCCTCTCTCTCTTTCATTCGCCAAACACTCCACCTCTCTCGGACCACCTCCCCACTGCCTATATTGTGCCTCCTTTACACTACCCTCAGCTACCTCTAACCATTTTACATTGCCACATGATGACCCTCTCCATGCTTAAGACCCAGTCCACTACTCTGAAATTTATCTCACCCAATGCTCGGGGGCTCAACAGCCCCAAAAAAACACTCCCAACTACTCTTATCTCCACGAAAACATAAAGCAGACATTATATTTCTGCATGATACCCACTTCAAAACCGGGTCTATACCCAATCTCAATAAAAACATTATCTCACTGATTACCATGCAATGAACGCCACCTCTAAAACGAAAGGCATTTCTATCCTTATCTCCAAACATATCCCTATGCAGATAACTTATTCCTTAGCAGACAAAGATGGCCAATATCTCTTCCTCAAATGACGACTCAGAGATAAACCTATCACTTTGGTAAACGTATATAGTCCTAATGTCAAGTCGGTACCCTTTTTTCGCATTGGTAGTGAATCTATTAATGTCCTTCCATATGGGCGTTCTGGTTTTATGAAGAGATTTTAAACTGCTTCTTAATCCCCTTCTTGACTCCTCCACTAGTACCTTCATACTAACTTACAAAGCCCTAAGAACCATTAAGGTTTAACTTCAAAACCTTCTCCTCTATGACACTTGGCGGACTATTCATTCAGGCGAACACGATTACACCTTTTTTTTGGTCGAATCCACGTTTATCTCAGACCACCATCTGATCACTTTAACCCTACAGCTCCCCAAAAACCAACCGCTAATGTTTACCCTTTATACTCCTCTTTACTAACCGACCAAATTAGAATGGCAGAACTTTGCAAACTTCTTCGTACATGCTTTCTTGAAAATAAAACCCCAGATGTCACCCCATTATAACAATGAGAGGTGCACAAATGCGTTATTAGAGAGGCACTGATTGTCATGGCAGCTAAAGGATGGAAGGAGACACAAGCCCACCTTACAGAGCTACTTGCCGGTTGAATTCCTTTGAATCGGCACATAAAATGCTCCAAGCCACCCAAACTCTCCAGAAGCTACTCCCAACTAGATTGTTAATCCAAGAAGAATTTATTAAGAAAAAGAAAAAAATGACACGTTTGAAGGCAATGGGTTGCCGCTAACCCCGGGATTGAATAGAAAAGAGAAGGTTCCCCCTGGAGTGGTGGGGTTTTTAGGCAGCAAGGGTTTTTACAAAGATTGTATCAAAAAATAAATATTTAGTGAGAGACACAGTCCATTAGAATCGGTATAATGTATTTATTCATGTCAAAAAACTATGACAAGAGGGGTATAAAACACAAGCCCATACAGAATATAAAAGAATAATACAGTACACACACAGGTTTTGCCCATGTGTGTACCGTATTATTCTTTTATATTCTGTATGGGCTTTGTTTTTTATACCCCTCTTGTCATAGTTTTTTTATACAATCTTTGTAAAAACCCTTGCTGCCTAAAAACCCCACCATTCCAGGGGGAACCTTCTTTTTTCTGAAGAATTTATTAAAGCCATGAAATGGAAATGTGTCCTCATTCAGATTCTGTACTATGAACAGGAGAATTAGTGTGGCCAGGGACCTACAATCTGAAAGAGCACACATTACAGTGCACAGCACAGTCTTCTTGACAATACAGGCCACTCACTAGTGCCCAATGAGGACAAATTTTACTCTACACTTTACAATTTGTCCCCACAATCTGAGACACGAACACTCCCAGATCACAGGCCCCAACTTATTGCAGACTTTTTGAGCCTGTATTGCCCCAAACCTATAATGTCGTCAGATGCATAGAAAATTGAACGTCAGATTTCAGAGGAGGAGTTTAAGCTGGACATTAAACAATCGAAAACCACAGTTGCTTATTATAAAACCTTTGAAGATGCCCTCACTCCACACTACCTGGCAGCCTTTACCCCTCTAAGAGCACATTACCAGTGATACCAAAACCGGGAAAAGTCCCCACATTAAATATAGGCCCATCACACTTAAAGCAGAGTTACATTACACCTATTTAAAAGTCAGCAGCTACAAAAAGTGTAGCTGCTGGCTTTAAATAAACAGACACTCACCTGTCCCGCGGTCCAGCGATGTGGCCCAAAACCTCATTCTTCTCCCCCTCCTCTCCGTGGTGCCGGCATTGCAAGTATGGGCGCATGGCTGTGACAGGTTGCGGCTTCACAGCCGGGCTCGCACTGAGACAAGAAAAGAATAGAAAGGTAATATTATGCCAATATGGTGCCACATCCAGTATCACAAGAAAAAGAGAAAAAAAAGAATAAAATATCCCCTAAGGTGGACTTTAAAGGCACACTAATGCCACGTACACACAATCTGACTTTTTGGCCGGACTCTCCGGCGAACTTAGTCCGCTGGACAATCTGCTGGACTTTCCAGCCTTTCCAGACTTTCCGAATGTGTGGACTTGCCCACACACGCCCCGACTTTTCCGAAGTTTTGGCGGAAGTCCGCAGGACTTTTGAAATGAACAGACTTGCCCCACACACAGAGTAAAGTCCGTTCATTTTGAACGTGACTCCAGGTAGACGGGACTAGCGAAGGAAGTCAATGCCGCCACCTCGATCGGCGAGATTGACACCTCGCTAGCCCCGTCACCTGGTATGGATTTAAAGGGTAATTCCTACGCCGAAAAAACGGCAGAAGAAGAAGCAGAAGCTGAAGCAGAAGGCGGCGAAAATCGACGGCGACAGAAGCCCGGGCCACCGCTAGTAAAAGAGCTGGAAGAAGAAAGCGGAGGCCCGGCAAGAAGTACAGAAGAGTGGGACAAGACCCCCGAAGTCGGAACAAGACCCCCCAGACGGAGGCGGGACAGAAGGAGAAAGCCGGGCTCCTCCGCTAGTAAAAGAGCTAGCAGAAGATAGCGGAGGAGTCAGGCGAGAAGACCCCCCCAAGACGGAAGAAGACCCCCGGAGCTGTGCAATAAAGTATTTAAAAAAATTGTGTTGTTTTTTTATTTACACTTTTTTCCCTTAGGTGAATGAGTAGGGGTACATCGTACCCCATACTCATTCACATAGGGTGGGGGGCCGGTATCTGGGGGCCCCCTTATTAAAGGGGGCTCTCGGATTCTGATAAGCCTCCCACCCGCAGACCCCCCTTTCCTGACCGACCAGGTTGCGTGCTCGCATAAGGGTCTGATATGATAGGTAAGGAATTTCGCGCAAATAGGGATAAATAACAGTAAAGTGCACCAGTGCAATGATTGCTAGCTGATTGTAACACTAATAGAGGTTAATGATCTGGAGGTAATAAATAAATACAGTCCTAAATAGGTGTAAAAATGAATACAATCCTAAATAGATGTAAAGATCAGAAATGCATATAAATATCACAAAATGGATGTAAAAATCGCATAAAAATATAAAAATCGCATAGAAAAATTAGTGGATGTTGTATCGCAAGTAAATCGCATAAAAGATAAAAATCACGTGGGTAAAATCAACAATGGTGACAATTGGCTAAAATTGTGAGTGCCCAGTGCTAAAAGTAGCTACAAAGTGAATCGCATGAGTAGCATAATTAATAAGCAAATTATCAAATAAAGTATCTAAAAGTGCATAAAATGCATCAAAGTTATAATGCTATTGATAATAGTGAATAATGTGATAAAGAAGAGTGATAAATCAATGAATAGATGGTGTGATAAATAAATGAGTAAAAAAGTAAATAAATAGATGAATCAATGGTGTGATGAAAATAAATAAATAAATAGATGAATCCACTAGGGGCATAAAAACAGATAATATTGATATCAATAGTAGTCCAATATTGCTCCAGAGTGCTGTCAGATATTTCCGAGCATAAATTCTATGCGTTTGGCTATGTGGATAAAGCAATTAGGTTTCATCTATTTGTGGGGTATCCTTGACTGGTCTCTCTAGCCTCTCACCTCAGGTCTGATTAACATACGCCTTTCTGGGGTGTCCTGTATCCCCAATATAGCGGTATCTGGAGATTTGCAGAGCCTCAAGCCTGTTGGGTTTTTTCCCTTTAAGGGGTATCTCCTGTCCGCACTGCTGGGGTATCCATAGTCTGCAGAGTCTAGTGAATGCTCCGGTCAGGTCCTTCTCCCTTTAATGCCTCTGTGCTAAGTACCTACAGTGCTTAATGTCACTGGCTCAAAAATTACATAACACCACGGGAGGTAGAAAGGGGAACAGAGAAGCCTCCACTAGTGTAGTAAGTTTGTAAACAATTAGTTGAATTTATTTAAATAGTAAGATGTACTCGTACATTAAAGAAATTAAAACATGGCATGAAAAGTTAAAATTTGGGGATATTCATCTGCCCAGATGAAGACACGTGACGTGTCGTAATGCATAGGAAGTAGCCGTAGGCAAACCAACAGTGAACAGGACGCGAGGAGGCGCTGAGAACGCCGGTGATGTTCAAAAATTTTAACTCTTCATGCCATGTTTTAATTTCTTTAATGTACGAGTACATCTTACTATTTAAATAAATTCAACTAATTGTTTACAAACTTACTACACTAGTGGAGGCTTCTCTGTTCCCCTTTCTACCTCCCCTGGTGTTATGTCATTTTTGAGCCAGTGACATTAAGCACTGTAGGTACTTAGCACAGAGGCATTAAAGGGAGAAGGACCTGACCGGAGCATTCACTAGACTCTGCAGACTTTGGATACCCCAGCAGTGCGGACAGGAGATACCCCTTAAAGGCACATACCCAACAGGCTTGAGGCTCTGCAAATCTCCAGATACCGCTATATTGGGGATACAGGACACCCCAGAAAGGCGTATGTTAATCAGACCTGAGGTGAGAGGCTAGAGAGACCAGTCAAGGATACCCCACAAATAGATGAAACCTAATTGCTTTATCCACATAGCCAAACGCATAGAATTTATGCTCGGAAATATCTGACAGCACTCTGGAGCAATATTGGACTACTATTGATATCAATATTATCTGTTTTTATGCCCCTAGTGGATTCATCTATTTATTTATTTATTTTCATCACACCATTGATTCATCTATTTATTTACTTTTTTACTCATTTATTTATCACACCATCTATTCATTGATTTATCACTCTTCTTTATCACATTATTCACTATTATCAATAGCATTATAACTTTGATGCATTTTATGCACTTTTAGATACTTTATTTGATAATTTGCTTATTAATTATGCTACTCATGCGATTCACTTTGTAGCTACTTTTAGCACTGGGCACTCACAATTTTAGCCAATTGTCACCATTGTTGATTTTACCCACGTGATTTTTATCTTTTATGCGATTTACTTGCGATACAACATCCACTAATTTTTCTATGCGATTTTTATATTTGTATGCGATTTTTACATCCATTTTGTGATATTTATATGCATTTCTGATCTTTACATCTATTTAGGATTGTATTTATTTTTACACCTATTTAGGACTGTATTTATTTATTACCTCCAGATCATTAACCTCTATTAGTGTTACAATCAGCTAGCAATCATTGCACTGGTGCACTTTACTGTTATTTATCCCTATTTGCGCGAAATTCCTTACCTATTCTATTGCTTATTTGTGTATTTTGTGAACACTACTCATTTTGCTGCAAATTACCTACCCGCCATTATTATATAATCACTTATTGACCCCAATTACTCACAGTAGCGCCAGGGACCTACATTATATCACAGAGGGATTTCCAGCAAAAGTTCCACCGACAGGAGAGAAAGAAACTTCATATGGTGAAGTTCTGTATAGTAAAAACAAAGGGGCTGCGCGCTGGGTGCTACTTACAGGATGCAATCAGGCAATGAACACTCAGAGAAACTTCTGTGATCGCCGCTCTCTGTGTGCGTTCCACGGAGGCAGGAAATGGCGTCAATGGTTACAACATGGACCAGAAATTACGTTGACGCGTTTCGCCCCTCCTCCAGGGCGTTATCACAGACCTATATAAATATATATAAAATATGAAAGTGAGTAATAGTGTAGCGCTAGGTATGTCTCTGTGCAGTAATGGGTACTGAATAGGAAACTCAATAACCACCAGATTACTGTTCAGAATGTTATTTTATAAATAGAAATAACAATAACAAAAAATTTGAAAAAGTGCCCATGAGTGGTGAGCCTCAGTCTACTAGGTGGATGAAGGCATGATGTTCCAACAAACCGTATAAACAAATGTTGTGGATACACACCCAAGGAGACTCGAATACCCACGTAAGGGTATCAGTGAAAACGTGATTGTCGCAATCCGTGATATGTTGTTAAATCAACAAACGTAGGTGGGCAATGTATAAAACGTGACTCTATACACTAATGTTATACATTTGATACTGAAATCATAATATATATAAATATTGAAAAGCAAAAAGTAAATAGACTATAGTGAAAAGCCGTATAAAGTGGGTGCGTTTAGATAAACCAAGTATCCCCGAAAGATCGTATCATAACAGCCTCTTATCTGATAAGAAATGGGACACTGCCGCAAGAGTCTCGGTGTCACAATGCATAAGTCACAATACATTCAACATAAAATTAACATAAATATGGTGTAGTATCTTGAGAAATTGGTTCACAATGGGGTACCAAACAGTGTGAAAGTAAAAGTCTTAATTATCACAAATCGGTGTAGGCATATATAGAGACTATGATCTGAGAATTTGTAATTCAAAGTCCTGGTGTTCGTGATTGGATATTTCAAAATTACTTCATAAAATCCAGGTAGACAACAGTATTGTAAACCAACATGGGAGTGGTAATGCGGTTCAGATGCTGGATCCTCTCATATAAGGGCAACACTGCGACCAAGAAGAAAAAATATCTTAAGCGCTTACCATGTGTGGTGGACCAACTCACCAGTAGTGGAAGGTCAAAACGGCTTATTCGGCTACCTCCGGGTGCCAGAAGTATGGAACGAATCTGTTGGGATGTGATATCTCGAGGTCCTTGGAGGATACTCACCGACCGACTGAATGGCAGAAATGTTGTTGTGGTCAGATCAGTGGTCCTCGGTCCAAATCACCGTAGATAGGGAAAAGATAAAATAGAGGGACTCCTCATAGTGTAAAAAACCCAAAGACAAGGGTTCGTATTTATTTAAAAGAACATGCATCCAACCAAAAATTGAAATAATATGAATGGAGCCGTTCAATAAAATCAAATATAAGAAAACGCAGAAGGCAGTAAAGCTGGGAGACCCGACGCGTTTCGTCTAATAAGACTTCTGCTGGGGTGTACACCCCAGCAGAAGTCTTATTAGACGAAACGCGTCGGGTCTCCCAGCTTTACTGCCTTCTGCGTTTTCTTATATTTGATTTTATTGAACGGCTCCATTCATATTATTGAGGTAGCCGAATAAGCCGTTTTGACCTTCCACTACTGGTGAGTTGGTCCACCACACATGGTAAGCGCTTAAGATATTTTTTCTTCTTGGTCGCAGTGTTGCCCTTATATGAGAGGATCCAGCATCTGAACCGCATTACCACTCCCATGTTGGTTTACAATACTGTTGTCTACCTGGATTTTATGAAGTAATTTTGAAATATCCAATCACGAACACCAGGACTTTGAATTACAAATTCTCAGATCATAGTCTCTATATATGCCTACACCGATTTGTGATAATTAAGACTTTTACTTTCACACTGTTTGGTACCCCATTGTGAACCAATTTCTCAAGATACTACACCATATTTATGTTAATTTTATGTTGAATGTATTGTGACTTATGCATTGTGACACCGAGACTCTTGCGGCAGTGTCCCATTTCTTATCAGATAAGAGGCTGTTATGATACGATCTTTCGGGGATACTTGGTTTATCTAAACGCACCCACTTTATACGGCTTTTCACTATAGTCTATTTACTTTTTGCTTTTCAATATTTATATATATTATGATTTCAGTATCAAATGTATAACATTAGTGTATAGAGTCACGTTTTATACATTGCCCACCTACGTTTGTTGATTTAACAACATATCACGGATTGCGACAATCACGTTTTCACTGATACCCTTACGTGGGTATTCGAGTCTCCTTGGGTGTGTATCCACAACATTTGTTTATACGGTTTGTTGGAACATCATGCCTTCATCCACCTAGTAGACTCATGGGCACTTTTTCAAATTTTTTGTTATTGTTATTTCTATTTATAAAATAACATTCTGAACAGTAATCTGGTGGTTATTGAGTTTCCTATTCAGTACCCATTACTGCACAGAGACATACCTAGCGCTACACTATTACTCACTTTCACTTTTTGCAATCTGTCATATTGGAGTGTTAGCACCTTTATTACCTTTTCTTGCCTGGGCGCTGCTTTTTCCCTTCACCTTTTTTATATATAAAATATGGAATGCATAAACAGTTCATAACATTCTCACCATGTTCTAACAAGACATATATGAAGTCCTCTTGCAAGGTGCAAGAAAAAATTACATGCCAATTGTGGCATGTCAGGGGGTCACGAGTACTTAAAGCAGAAGTTCCATTTTTGGGGGGGATCTCCGCTTTAACGTTGACCTTAAACTTTTTGCAAAAATCATCGCTAATCACCTGCTTCCTTCATTGTCTTCTCTTTTCACAAAAGACCAGAATGGCTTCATCCCTGGCAGAGAAGCCAGAGATAACACTATTAAGGACCTAAATTTATATTTTGGCTAACATCCTTCAAACAACCGGGTTTCTTCCCTTCTTTAGATGCATAGAAGGCATTCGATAGAGTGACCTGGGATTCAGTGGCGGCTAGTGGTAAATTTTTTGGGGGAGGGGGGTAAACAGTGCACCCACAGCCCAGTCCGGTCAGACAGAAAGGTCATCAGGAGCACCGATACTTACCCCATCTATGTCGGGCAGCGCTTCACCCAGTCGGTGGCTTATTCATTCCCTGCTCTCCTCATCGGCATCACGGGTGGTGGCCTCCCCTTCCCCTGCTCTTTTCTGCAGGTATCACGGGTGGCAGCTTCCCCCTTGCATCTCCTCCCTCCTCCTTGGTGGCCAATTGGAATGCTTCACCTTTTGGCCAATTAGGAAACGGGTCTCAGACCTGCTTCCCTATTGGCCGGGAGAAGAATCAGTGTTACAATAGCGAATATTCATTTGCTATTGTCACACAACTGGGTGGGATCATGGCGCAGCCCACCCTTTTTTGAAGCCTATTAGAGCCTCTGGCTCTAATCACATGCTTCAAAAAAAAAAAAAAAACCCTGATTGGAATACATGCGTCCTGCATGTAGATTAATGGATTAGCAGCCACTGCTGGAATTACATGAAAGCGGTTTTAGAGGCATACAAGAACATATGCTACGCTTTATTCTCTTCATATACTCTACCCGCATGGTTAGAGTTTGGGTTAACGGCCACCTATTGAAATTCTTTCCCTGTCTTCAATGGGACCAGACAGGGTTTTCCTTGTCCCTGACTCCATTTGTGTTGACGTTAGAGCCCCTTCTTTACCGACCTTTGGGTAAACATAGATGTTAAAGGCTTGTCCATCTCTGGTTCCACTTACAAACTTGCTGCCTTTGCAGACGATATACTTCTTTTTTTATATAACCCGCAAGTCATAATCACGAAACCGTAGAATACTGCTCATCCAATTTCCCATTTATATGGAAATCGGATGCCATTCCATACTTAGGCATCCAACTTCCTAAATGTATATCAGAATTGTAAGCTAAATATTTTTTACCCATCCTTTCGACACTTGCAACAAGACCTACAGGCTTGGAATCAACATCTTTGTTCCTGGTTCAGCAGAGCAGCCATAATAAAAATGACCATGCTACTCTACTTAATGCAGGCGATCCTGATCAAGTTGTCTCCAGTGTTCATTTCCTCATACAGAAAAGCTTATAATATCTAAGCTATGACTGTTTAACTCTACCCAAACTGAATGGAGGGATTGGATTTCCTGACTTACTACACTATTATTTGGCCTGCTAGTTAAAAAGAATAGTGGAGTGGACCCCAAAAGAAAGCTTGGGCCAAGCTTGAAAATACTTTTGTTACAATTCCCTTGCATACGAATCCATGGTTAACCCCACAAAATATCCCCCTACTTATAAGGAACATCTGCTCATTGGTCCAATCATACAGAATTTCCATAAGGCATGTAAGAAACTAGAGATATTCTCTACACCTGGACCCCTACCCCTCTCCAATATCACCTAGACTTCCCACAAGGAATGTCTGCATCATTTCTGCAGGTCCTTTGGCCACAAAACTGCATTTCAGGAGACATTTTTTTTGATAAAGGCTCTCTTCTGAGCCTTGAATTCATAGCTTCTCGTGTGGATGAGAAAACGTTCACCTTTTGTACATATGCTCAAATTCAACATTTCCTCTTCTGCCCTGTCAAATAATTTATGTGGCACCGACCACACACACCATTCAAAACATTATGCACTAGAACCACTCTACAATGATACACGATCTCCACAATATATTCCATTTTTTTTTAGCTCTAACATTGAGAGACAGAAAAGCATGCCAGGCCTGGGTACAAGATTTGGCGACTGAACTGTCTGCAGAGGAATGGGAACATGTCTATACATACCTGCACAAGGGATCTATAAATGTCAACACACTGGAAAATGATTTTAAGATCTTGTCTAGATGGTACAGAACCCCAGTACAGTCAAACAATTTTCCCCCAGCACCTCACCCCAGTGCTGGCATTGTGGTAGGGACCTAGGTACCCTCCTCCACATATGGTGGTCTTGTCCCACTTTACAACGAGGGATGAGCCAAACACCCCCTGGTTCGGTTCACACCAGAACATGCGAACCGACAAAAAATTTGTGCGAACATGTGAACACTGTTAAAGTCTATGGGACACGAATGTGAAAAATCAAGTGTTCATCTTAAAGGCTTATTTGCAAGTTATTGCTATAAAAGTGTATGAGGATCAGGGTATTGCCCCAGGGGACATGTATCAATGCAAGGAGCAGGATTTTAATAATGCTTAAAGTGAAGCCCGGGGGTCCCCTTAGTCTGCCTGTAAAGTAGCGCATCTTTCCCATGTTTATAACAGTACCGCAGCAGGTCAAGTCCGGTATGATTTTAATGTGAACCCCGCACCAAAATAAAAAAAAATGGCGTGGGGGTATATCCATACCAGACCCTTATCTGAGCATGCAACTTGGCAGGCTGCATGAAAAGGGTGGGGGATGAGACAGCATCCCCCCTCCTGAACCATACCAGCACACATGCCCTCAACATGGAGAGGGTGCTTTGGGCCCCACCAAAGCACCTTGTCCCCATGTTGATGGGAACAAGGGCCTCATCCCCACAACCCTTGTCAGGTGGTTGTGGGGACTGTGCCAGGGTCTCATAGGAATCTGGAAGCCACCTTTAACAAGGGGGCCCCCAGATTCTGCCCCCCCCCCCATGTGAATGGGTATCGGGTACATTGTACCCCTACCCATTCACCAAAAAAGTGTCAAAAAAGTAAAAACGACAGGAGACAGTTTTTGACAATTCCTTTATTTAAAAAAAAAAGGGCTCCCACGATGTAAATCAATTGTCAATCACGGCATCCGACCTCCATGGGAGGCTTCCCCTGCCGACTGCTGTCTTTTCGCTTTGGCAGCTATTATATAGGCAAGGACGCGGTCTCCCGGTAACATAAACGGGTGACTCCACCCCCTCTGACATCACATGACATCATAAGGGGTGGGGTAACCCGGTTATGTCACCAAGTTGCTCCGCCCTTGCCTATATAACAGCTTTTAACGCAAAAAGACAGCAGTTGGGGGGACGCCTCACATTTTTTTTTTTTTTTCGGGTCCATTGGTGCCGTGATTTAAGATGGATGGACATAGCGGGACACTGCCTTTGGCCAATTATGGCTCTCTCAGCAGAGCGTGCTGTGATTGGCCAATCAGGTACATGCTTTGGCCAATCATCATACAGCAATACGGTCTTGCAGTGCATTATGGGGCAACGCTGTTCGCTGTTTGGCGACTTGAACATCAAGCTCATCCCTATTTACAGCCCTTCTGGAAGGAAGTCCATACCATCACAACCCAGATCACCTCCTACACCCTAGACTTCACTCCAGCACAATTTCTTCTTCACCATGATTCTGGAGTATGGAATTTGGCCCCATTTATGTATTTTGTTGTGATAATTGGACCCCAACAAGGTAGCCACACTTTTTGGTTTCTTATTGTCGTGTTATGTTCCTTGTTCATTATATTATTTGTACACAACTCTGTACTGTTCCGCATATGCGAAGGGATGGTTACCTCAATGAATGTACTTGAATTGTATTGACTCTTATGCCCCCTATACACGATCGGATTTTCCGACAAGAAATGTTGGATGTGAGCTTGTGTATGCTCCCTCGAACATTTGTTGTCAGACTTTCCACCAATAAATGTTGGCTAGCAGGTTCTCAAATTCTTTGGCAACAAAACGCTGTTGTCGGAATTTACGATTGTGTGTACACAATTCCGACGCACAAAAGTTCACGCATGCTCGGAATCAAGCTGAAGGAGTCACACTGGCTATTGAACTTCGTTTTTCTTGGCTCGTCGTATGTCTTGTATGTCACCACGTTCCCACGTTCGTAATTGTTGGCCAACATTTGTGTGACCGTGTGTATGCAAGACAAGTTGGAGCCAAAAACCTTTGAACAAAATTCCACGGTTTTGTTGTCGGAAAGTCAGATCGTGTGTATGGGGCATTAGACTCTTACTCGTATTTTCAAATGGTCCTATGTACTCTTGTTTATTGTATTATAACCTTTTTTTTTTTTAAACCTTCAAATAAATTTTCCATGAAAGAAATGTCCAAAACAAATATAATTAAATTCCAACTAATTATATATTTACAACAAATAGTACACAATCTTCACCACGGTCCTTTACTCCGTATAAAGGTGTCCTTTTATGAAGCAGTGATCAGCGGAGATCCTGAGGATCACCACTGATCACAGCCCATAAACAGTTTATAAACCAGAGATAATCGGGGGGAGAAGTGTTTGAACTTGTTCTCCCGCCGATTATCTCTGCACATGGAGAATCCACATAGAATGACACAGTAACGGCCAGTGTATGAAGCTGCGATCTCAGCGCTTCACTGGCGATCTGTGTCAGAATTCACACTCCCCGATTCACCAACTCAGAGGTGGTGAAGCGGGGAGTGAAGAGAGAATCCCGGGGGATCTGAGGAGGAAAGAGGAAGATTATTAACTTCCTTATGCCTCGTTCAGACCCCCCAACACTGTAACCATGTCCCCCTGTCATATATATGTGTATACATGTATATATATATAATGTGTATATGTATATATATATATAATGTGTGTATATACATGTATATATGTGTGTGTGTGTATATACATGTATATATAATGTGTGTGTGTGTATACATGTATATATAATGTAGGGGGACTCTTTATTTTATTAACATTAATCACACTGGTGTCTGTCCATGTATTGAGCTGTGATAATTTATCACCGCTTAATAAATGGACATCTCAGTGTTTCAGTGAATTTCTGGTGCTGTAATCTCGTAAAGTCTCACGAGATTCCAGTATCAGGGGCCGTTCTCCACTGTTTGAAGCGTTTGTAGATCACTTCACTCCTCCATGGGTGAAGCGATCTACTATGCTTCATAAACTGGCACACAGAGGAGAAAGATCTCCTCTGTGAATGCCGGAGAATGAAGCAGTGAATAGATTTCACTGCTTCATAAAAGGACACCAAAGTGTGATAAACACAACCATAGTGCCCAAGTGGATGTGCTCTCATCTTCTGAGTTGGACCCCACTATAAACACAGGAGGTTAAACAGTGCTTTAAATCTCTCCCTCTTGCCCAGTTTATATACTTCTTTACAGAGTTAGAAAGTTTTTCTAAATTAACTTCTCATAGGATAGAAGCAGAAGAAATATCCATAGTTTAAAGCTTTAATATTTATTGGTAAAAAGGAAAATTGCACTCACAAACTGTTTCTTTAAAATGTCATCAGCATACCAGCACTCAAAGCTGGTTGCTCATTTACAATTTTGTGTACCCTTTATTTTCACCATTTCACAAAAAGGTGCAATTTGAAATGTACAAGTATTTGATGTCTATAAACATAATACAGTTGTATTGTATTGTTTCCACTAAAAAAAAACGGTGAGTATTTTTAGGGAAAATATTATTTTGATAAACATTTGTGCAATCAAAACCTAAGAGTTTAGTAGATTAATCTTTATTTTATACCCGTCCTGTGCTTTAAGAAAATGTAGGGTTTGGGGGAAGGGGATGTTTTACAAAAGCTAAAAGCTGTATGGGAAAAATTTAAAATAAGTGAAAAAATACAAACATGGTCTAGTTCTACACTGGAGAGCAACATCTGTTAGTGAAAGGGAAATGTATCACATTCCACTCAAAGTTCCTACCCTTGGGGATCCTGGTATCAATTTTAAAGATCCAGTACACTTCCCTCTTGTTGGGGTGTAGAGTGGTCTAGGGGTGAGTGGACCCTCGGGTAAGGTATCTGCCTAGAGTATCCTTAAAACCCAGCAGGCCTGGAGACCACTCTGATGAGGAAGAATTGACACACACACACCATACAGTTCTCAAAGTGGTCTGACAATTTAATATTGAACTCCAGCTTATAAGGGAAAAATTACCTCACAAAGAAAGCCCAACCCACCTTACATTAATATATGATAAAATACAGACATTAATTAAAACAAGCAGTGGAAAATTACTAAATACGTACAAAAAACAATATACCGCTCTCATATTCATATAGAAACTTTCCACAGGAAAGGCTAGGAGAGAAAATAGATTTGTTCTTGAGAACAGAATCTTGCGAGACTGTTCTAAGCAAAAAGAGGATCTTAACTCTCAACTTACTTTATGTGA